>CM065952.1:6000000-6508000 GCA_033459515.1 Theretra japonica
TTTCAGTGATTACTCATTATTGTTGCATGAAGCAATACGATAATGCATGAAGAGATTAACAAAAGTGGATAAAACGAAAGTTGAGCATTGGAGCAAAGGGGAAATCCGTGGTATCTCCCTACCCCTATCTAATGCAAGCGTGATGGTTATTTGTATATAAGTAATGGAAATTTGAGTAAATATAGGAATAGAGAGGAGAGAGATACAGGGTATATCAAGACTGCTACCGAAAACGAAGTCAGGTGGTAGTTTCAGTGACTACAGACATGATGCAACTAAAATGTTTGCTCAAAAAAGCGACGATTTTCTTTTGTATTTTTTTCCTATCGTATTTGGGTGGTAAATACAGACATTTTCCAAAAAAAATAATGTACACCCTTTTATTTTTAAAGACGCTATAGTACGCAAGGCTTTAAATTATAATTTTAGCAAAAACTATAGATTAAGCAAGATTTAATTGCGAAATCTTTAGTTGCATGGTGTCTGAAGTCACTAATATTACTACCTGGCTTCGTTTTAGTCGCAGTCTGGATATACCCTGTATATTTTCTGAATTCGAGATTAGGATTTAACACGAACCATGAAGATTAAGCATGATGCAGCATGAAGTGCGTAATGACAAATTCTCCCGACTCGGTGGTCGACGGTTTGAATCCCAGGAACCATCTGTAATTTTGTGAACTTATGTGTATTTATAGTCAAAAATCACACATTTTAACGGAGAAGGTAACTATTGTGAGAAAACTTACACACCATAGAGATCTTTACATCATTATTATGGCATGAAAAGAACGCCAATCCGAACTACGCAAGGGTGGTGTGAAGGCCAAGCCCTCTAAATTATAGAGGAGACTCGTGCTTAGTAACGGGCAATGATGATCTGAAACAGTACGTCATACTGTAGTGCGCGAGAGGTAGTGAGCTTATCGTCGATAAGCTCACTACCTCTCGCGTCTTGTGACAGATATTATCTCTTAATTGTGGGTTTTAATGGTGGCTATTCTGACTATCCATTCAGGGCTACATTCTTGAACATAATACACAGATTTTTCAAAAAGCACAGTAGCTTTTAACGTCTATTAGTCTTTTAAAACACGCCATAAATTTACAACATTCGGTCGGGAAAGATCGTTTATCATACAAGGGTGTAATTTGGACAAATTCTTACAAAAATACAACCGTACTGCAATTATGTAGGCGTATACACACATAACCACACCCTAGTCAAAAAAATCACCCACAAAAACACTTGCAGGCGGAGTTTTGACCAACAAACTTATTAATACACCTTTACAACACATTTCTGCTATAGAAACTGGACGAAAATTATTATACAGCCAGCAAAAATAAATTTGTAAAATCAAGTACCAGTTTGGCTGTACCGAACGGTGTCCTTAGCTTGTCAATACATATTGTGATTAAAAAGTGTGGTGTAAGGTTAGTTTTCGCATGTGTACGAGTCCCAAAATTCTCAGGAATAAATTAGGAACGCCACAATTGCATTCGCACGGAAATTTAAAGAGTATTTTGCCTCGAGTTGTGCTTTTTGCACGGATGTCTCTGTACAGTTTGGTCGGGAGGGGTTTTTTTCGCCTGTACTCGAAAATATGTCGACCATGTTTGTGGAGTTGCGAATTGGATGGTTAGAGTGAGCTTATAGCTTGTAGATTGCGAAGTGTTTAAATTTAAATATAACAGGACGGTCTTGACGGCTTTGCTGTCGTGTTTCGTTCGATGAGTGAGATTGCTAAAAGTTTAATAGGTAGGTATTCCGTTCCACCTCCCTTCCTTTCCTTTCTATACCCCTTTTATTTTGAGAGACTGGCAAAGACGTTCCAAGGGTTGAAAATGTTCTTACGTGGTAACCACCAGGTGTACCGTTTGTGAGTTTTCATGCGTATGCAAATAATAATCTTTTCTGCCATATAAGTTTTATAACAGTGTTTATTTGTCAAACCTTAAAAAATTACTGCATAGCGACATTTACTTTACATAAAATAAAACGAGTTGATTTCAGAGTAATTTAATGATCAAAAATGAAATATTTCCGACTGCCTCGGTGGCGTAGATGTACTACGGTATGATTGCAAAGCTGAGGTCTTGGGTTCGAATCCCGGGTCGGGCAAAGTGATATTGGATTTTTCGATTTATTACCAGCCCGGAGTCAGGAATTTGTGCCCGATATGGCAATAGACTCGTCCCCTATCACATCATGGGACGGAACCATACAAGGCCAAACGTGGGTGTCCTGTTTGCGCCTCTGCCTACCCCTTCTGGGAAAAAAAGGCGTGAGTTTCTGTATATATGTAAATTTTTCCGCGGTGCAACCAGGAAAATACTTTAAACATTTAAAAGGACATCAGAGAGGTCAATATGCCTTTTATCTTCCCATCCTCTTTCCTTCCCGCGCTTCTCCCAATTTGATGGGTCGGCAACATTCAACGATCCAGCGTTGTGGATGTTCATGTGCAGTGATCACATACCATCAGTTGACTTGTATGTCCGTTTGCGAAATTTATGCAATAAAAAAACCTACATACCTTAGGGAGATTTGTGCAAGTAACATGGAGATAGATTGTTCTAAGCTCTCTTTAGATGACATAAATAAATAAATACACCCAACAGTCACATACATAGTCATCATTTCGGTCAATTATCCCACATTTAGATCAATTAAGTCTTGTGTCGTGGGTATCAGAAGCTACGAGAGACTTTTCGGTCTCACAGACCCAGACCCGAGACAAATACTTGTGGGCCTCACAAACATTTGTCTCGGTGCGGGGATCGTACCCGCAGCCTCTCGTTTCACAGGCGGCGTCTAACCAACTGCGCCACGAAGGCTGTCAAAATATATATCGCAATTGTACAGGGGTCCCGTCATCAGTGGATGATAATGAGCTAATACGGAAATACTCACTCTATATTCCAAAAATATGCGTCGTACCTCCACGCAACACAAAGTTACAGCACTTTTAACGGTGTACGGATGTTTGTCGATGTTTTTCAACATATTGTAAGAAATATGATGTTTTTGCCCACGGTTCGTGTTTAAGCGCATTCCACGAGTTACATTAACAGATATTTTTGGTAGATTTCATTTGGATGACGTTTAACGTGAATTTATTTTGGATAATTAAGCGATATTTTATTGTTACGTACGAACTTAAACTCGCCTTTATTAGAAGGGGTAGGCAGAGGTGCTATCACGACGCCACGTTTCGCCTTGCGTGTTAAGTCCCGCGAGACAAATTCTTAACTCCGAGCTGATACTGAATACAAAAATCCAATATCACTTTGCCCGACCCGGAATTCGAACCTGAGACCTCAGCTTGGCAATCATACCGTAGTACAACTGCGCCACCGAGGCAGTCTAGAATAATAATCTATCAAGTCATTCTTGGAAATGCCTTTTGATATCTGAGAGATTATTAACACAATTTCGGTAAGATTATTAAGATGGCGTAGTTGCACTACAGTATGATAGCGAAGCTGAGGTCTCGGGTTCGAATCCCGAGTCAAGCAACGTGATATTGGATTTTTTTATTTATGATCAGTCTGAAGTCAGAAATTTGTGCCCGATATGGCGATAGGCTCGCCCCCTATCACATCGTGGGACGGAACACACAAGGGGAAACGCGGGAGACCTGGTTATTACCAGGAGAAACTCTACCTACCCCTTCTAGGAAAAAGGCGTGAGTGTTTACATAAACGTGAGTTTATTACATACATGTAAAAATACTAACAGCATTCTAGCAAAATGTTTTTTGACATCTGAAAGATTATTAACACCATTTCGGTAAGAATTTCTATAAAATCAGTGACCTGTTATTGACTGCATATGTCCCACGGGACTCTATTGGGACACATCAATCACAGTGCGTAATTAACGTCGTTACGCGTGAATTCTCAAATACAACACACGGTATTTGGGGCTGTATTATAAATTAATAACTGGTGGCTTGTTATAAATTGGTGGTAGGTCTCAAATATGTGAGAGGCTACTTGGGTATGTACCACCGCAATCTATTTCTCTCGCCAAAAAACTAAATGCGCCGTAGTGATAGTGATGTTTTGGAATATTCCTAAATCAAGTTTATTTATATTAAATTTTCTTATAATTGCTGCGCTTTTGAGTTCATTTCCGACACACTCCATCGAAATGTGTTGCACATCATCTACCACGTGAAGAAAGAATAATACACCAGAGTTGTATTTTCCGTTTATTTTCACTTGTTTCACAAACCACTTAAGCCGACTACTGCTCAGCTTCACAATCAGAAAACAACTGGCCATTTTCCAACAACTCGTAGAATATACATACATACATACATAACCACACGCCTTTTTCCCAGAAGGGGTAGGCAGAGGTGCTACTAGAACACCCACGTTTCGCCTTGTATATTCCGTCCCACGATGTGATAGGGGGCGAGCCTATCGCCATATCGGGCACAAATTCCTGACTCTGGGCTAATAATGAATAGAAAAATCCAATATCACTTTGCCCAACCCGGGAATCGAACCCGAGACCTCAGCTTTGCAATCATACTGTAGTACCACTACGCCACCGAGGCAGTCATATAATATATAGTGTTTAATAATTATTACAATTGTAAGGTGAGGGTTGTTTCAACTTTTTAGTCGGGTGACGAATTTTAATGAACAAAAATAAAGAGGCAATTTAACAATAAATATTTGAATTAAACAGATAATTGAATCATAATTTGGTAATAATTGTATTGTATTTTATCAGCCCATATACGTCCCACTGCTGGGCACGGGCCTACTCTACAATCGAGAGAATCGATTGAGAGTGGTTAGGCCATATAGTCCACCACGCTGGCCTAGTGGGGGTGGGCGGACTTACATACCGTAGAAATTCTTTAAAATCGCTACGGTATGCAGGTTTCCTCACGATGTTTTCCTTCACCGTTAAAGTGCGTGGTGATTGACTATCAATACACACATAACTCCGCAAAAGTCAGAGGTGTGCCCTGGGATTTGAACCCACGACCACCGTGAACATGTAGGCAGTCGCGTCTAATCCGATAATTTGGTAATAAAATCTTGATGAACTACCGGCGACCGGAAGTCATGTTTGTCATATTCTTACCAATAGCTTACACACGTGTTATAAGGATGTTATAGGTTTACAGGTATGTACAACGGATTGTGGACCCTGCTGGGCACGGCAAAAATTTATGAGAGAGGGTGTAGGACTTCCCAGAAGCCTTAAAAGTTTTAAAACCTATTTTAAAAAATGTTTTGTCCCTTTCGAAAGACTTTTGATTTCAGCTTGAGCGAAGAAGACAAGCGAGTTCTCGAATGGAAGCCACATAGCGGGAAGCGCAGCGTAGAACGTCCACCCACAAGGTGCTCAGATGACCTGGTAAAGGTCGCGGGACGTCGCTGGATGCAGACTGCCTTCAACAGGTCACTGGAAATCATTGGGAGAGGCATAGGTCTCTGCTGAAGTCCACTGCGGAACATAGGTTCAGCAGTGGACTTCCTTTGGTTGATGGATGGATGGATGGAAGAAGACAAAACATTCCATAGCTAAAATAGGTTTTAAAGGTGTTCATGAATAAGGCTATAATACGCTTGAGTAATGTGTGTGAGCTTGTGCCGCGCAGTCAGCAATGAGTTGTGAGTGTTGCTGCTGATGTGCAGGCGTGACGCGCTCCGTTCGTCTTATTCTATTAAAAACCACACAATTTTTACAAAGGCTAATTTATTACTCTTCAATTTTTTCAAACGTTACATTTTTAATATTTTGTCCATTTAAAAGCTGTCAATATGTCAGTCTAATTCGGTTCTCTACACTTTTTCCTGAGTAGATATGATTTCGCACTTGAAATGATTTTCTCGTTAAATAATTTTATTAATTTACATAAAGCACTAAATTAACAATTGAATGTTAAAAGACATAAATTGTAACGGATGATTTTTATAAGCGATGAGTAAAGCAACCTATTCTAGTATGGCGATGTTGCTGGCAGTTATATTAAGAAGAATAGAATAAGATTTGAATACAGAACAGAGTTGTCAACGACTGATGGAAGGGACAGCCAAGTCGGAAGATGTATTACGCTGTGATTGTTCAAGAGTAAACGTAGGCATTAAAATATGCCAGTTGTGTGTAGCGAGCCCTCGTATGTATGTACACGATGTTGGAAAAAAATAGAGAAATTATGATTACACAATCGTCGTATTATTTTGAGTATTAAGAAATTCTCATTTCGAAACAGTCGCAATTATAATGCCGGCACAAATTGCTACATCAAAACATAAACACACAGACAACGCAAGATTGATTATCGAAGGATATTGATGTCCCGACCATCGACACGTCGCCCTTAACAAATGAACTTCGTAATTACCTCAACATTTGAGCATATCGTTCTGCAGTAATTACGAATTTTCGGTTGTAAATGACAATTTTTGAGTGATGTAGCAATCGAGGGGCCATAGGTAAATGAATGGGTAAGTTTTTTTTTACACGTTGAATGTTACACATTGTAATAAAACTACTTTTCAGTTTGAGCTCTAAAATCTTTTCCCAAGATTCAGGCCTCTTTTATTTAGGTTCAAAATTATGTAACTCTGATTTCTTAATATACTTTTTAAAATTTATTTTGAAACTTCGAGAAGTTAAAAATATTAATTAAATCAAATCCTAGACATAATCTCTTAGAAAGTAGTTCTATTTTATTTAATTTCTGATATGGTGAAAAGTGACTGCCTCGGTGGCGTAGTTGTACTAAGGTATGATCAAAAAGCTGAGGTCTCGGTTTCGAATCCCGGTTCGGGCAAAGTAATATTGATTTTTATATTCATTATCAGCCCGGAGTCAGGAATTTGTGCTCAATATGGCGATAGGCTCGCTCTCTATCACATCGTGGTACGGAACACACAAGACGAAACCTGGGTGTCATGGCACCACCTCTGCCTACCCCTTCTGGGAAAAAGACGTGAGTTAATGTATGTATTAATCATTATTATTTTACAGACCGCAAAAGCAAAACTTATTTTCCTAGATAATCTTATTTGAGACTACATGTCGCTTTAAATCATAATCCATACGAAATAGAAAAAAACAAACAATAAGGTTCAAAGTTACTAGAACGGTTAAGTTAACTCAATCAGTCACATAAAAACGACGGTTAAAAGTCCGGGGCGGTATGAATCATTGTAGGCTACCCTTTAGAAAAAAAAAGAATGGGCCGATCGTATGTCACTGGACGGTGGGGTACCTTTATACCATCCGACACGATATTTTAAAATAATATCTAAATAATTTATTCATGTCGGGTTTCCTTACGATATCACTTTGTTGTTATACTATTTTTTCCCTAGGTTCGGCAAACGAGCAAACAGTTCACTTGGTGGTAAGTGATCACTGCTGCCCATGAATATCAAAAATGCTTGGATCACAGATGTTTTGACCATGAAATTGGAAGGGAAGCGGAAAGGAAAAAGGATGGGAAGAGGAAAAGGGTCTTGGGCATCCGGCAATCGGACTCACAGAACGAAACGCGACAGCAATGCCGTCGCTTCAAGTCGGTCTCCTGAGAGACAGTGGTACCGCCCCGGACGAGTCTGCCCATTCATGCTGAGTCATGACTAACATAACATAACAGCGTGGATCTACCACTTTGCAAAATTTACCTAATTACCTAATTCTTTCTCTATAAAGTTCTTAGAGAAATAATTGGGTACCTTTTCTACTAACAATTATCTAATACTAATATTAATATAATGATATCCACAGTAACCTGTTGGAGGTAGCCTGCATCCAGTGACGTCCCGCGACCTTTACCAGGTCGTCTGATCACCTAGTGGGTGGACGTCCCACGCTGCGCTTTCTGCTTCGTCACAACCGGTCACTGTGGAAATCATTAGGAGAGGCCTATGTTCAGCAGTGGACTTCCTTTGGCTGATGGATGGATGGATAATTAATATAATAATACTAATATTAAATTGGCAGGCTCGTCCGGGGCAGTACCGCTGCCTTTCCTGATCGAGATGAAACGACAGTTTCGCTGTCGCATTTCGTTGAGTGAGGTTGCTGGTTGCCCAATACTCCTTTCTTCATCACACTCTTTGTCCTTCTCGCTCCCCTGCCAACTTCATATACCGGCAACACATCTATGATCCAAGCGTTGTGGATGTTCATGTGCAGTGATCACTTACCATCAGGTGACATGTTTATTAGTATGTTAGACCTATTTTATAAAAAAAAAATCATTAAAAGTTTTTTGTTAAATACAATTTTCAAATTCACATTTATAACACTTTGTTTTGTTAATTTTTTCTGTATTAATGTTTCATCCAACGCGCTTAACCTAAAATTATACAGAGTATATTCAGACTGCTACCGAAAACGAAGCCAGGTGGTAGTTTTAGTGACTTTAGACACAGTGCAACTAAAATTAATGCAAAACAATATGACGATGTTTTTGTTTTTTTCTTTCCTATCATCGTATTTAGGTGGTAAATACATACATTTTCCTAAAAAATAATGTACACCCTTTTATTTTTAAAGATGCTATAGTACGCAAGGCTTAAAATTATAATTTTAGCAAAATCTATGGATTTACCACCCAAACACAATGATATTTAAAACATTACAAAATAATATCGTGCTTTTTTGTAAAATTTTTAGTTGCGTTGTCTGTAGTGACTAAAACTACCACCTGGCTTCGTTTTCGGTAGCTGTCTTGATATACCCTGTATACTAAATATCGTAGTCGTGTCGTGCTTTGTAAACCACCAAATAGTTTCATATTATTGATGACGATGCGCTCCAATGTACGGAATATTTAAGAACAGACATATCTACGTTACGGCCGTCTGAATGTTTACGGGAATTCCTTTAACATTAGTTGTTTTAGAAAAAAAAAACAGTGTCGCCGTTTCTGTATGGGAACTCTTTTGTTCAAATCGGAAATTCCTTTGACATTACTTGTTTTAGAAAAAAGTTTATTATGTTAGTCTATACTTTGTCATAAATTATGATGGTTTTTTTACGCGATCGGAAGTCTCTTTGACTTTCAATAATGTTTTGGGAAATTTATATATTTTATTTTTATTCCATGCTTGCTTAAGACGCAACATGAAGGTAAGGTGTGTGTATAAACAGCTTCCGTGGCGCAGTTGGTTAGACGCCGGCTGTGAAACGAAAGGGCGCGGGTTCGATTCCCGCATAGACAAAATATTTAAAAATTCAGTAATTGTATAATCCACAGGTATTTGTTTCAAGTGCTGTGTGTTTGTGAGAGTGAAACGTCTCTCGTAGTTTCTGATACCCACGACACAAGACTCGATCTTAGGGTGGGCTCAGAACTATGTATGTGACCGTTGGGTGTATTTTATCAGGAACCAAGAGACATTTTGGTCTCACAAACCCCCAGACCCGAAACAAATACTTGTGGACAAAGTATCGCGTTTAACGTTCATTTGTGTATGTGATCAATATGTAACTGCCTCGGCGCAGTTGTGCTAGGGTATGATTACAACGCTAAGGTCTCGGGGTCGAATCCCGGGTCGGGCAAAATTATATTGGATTTTTTTATTCGTTTTTTTTTATCAGCCCATATACGTCCCACTGCTGGGCACGGGCCTACTCTAAAATCGAGAGTACGATTGAGAGTGGTTAGGCCATATAGTCCACCACGCTGGCCCAGTGCGGGTTGGCAGACTTTTACATACCATAGAAATTTATACAAATCGCTATGGTATGCAGGTTTCCTCACGATGTTTTCCTTCACCGTTATAGTGCGTGGTGATTGACTATCAATACACACATGACTCAGAAAAGTCAGAGGTGTGCCCTGGGATTTGAACCCGCGACCACCGTGAACATGTAGGCAGCTACGTCTGGTCCGTTACCAACAGGCCACCACGCACTTATCAGCCTTGCAGCAGCCTTATCTGCTCTATTCATTATCAGCCTGGATTGAGGAAGTTGTACTCGATATGGCGATAGCCTCGGTCTCTCATATCATAGGACGGAATACATAAGGCGAAACGCGAGAGTCCTGGTAGCACTTCTGCCTAACCCTTCTGGAACAAAGGCGTGAGATTATGAATATATGTATGTATAAACTAGATAATTATTAAATGAATGTTTATGCGTTAAACGCTAATCAAATTGAACACTTAAAAACACTTCGAAATAAATATAAATCAACAACATAAACGACATTTACCGAACGAGGATACCAAAAGAATAAACATAAACTTGAATTTTACGTCTCATAAATGTCCTGATATCGGAATTTCGCGCCAACTCCGCCATTTTGAAACCCGGCCGTAAAAATAAATGCTTTTAACTCAATTTTTGCGATATACACGTCATGTTTTTGTTTGTTTTGTTAATATGGAATAAAGATTACGATAATAATGAAGAGGGGACATTGCAAACAACATTGTAAATAAAGCAGAGCGGTACATGCTCTGTTACCGTGTGGCGAAATTTGGAATTACAAATATTTAAAACTAATTTCTGCCCGCAACTCCGTTTGCGTGGTTATTTATAAAAACAAATCCCATCGCGTCCCATTTTATCCCGCCTTGTCCAGACTGATTCTTACTCAAGATATATAATCTAGTCCCATCCCATCCATTTGAGTATAAAAAATAACAAATATATCGGAATTCCTCTCTCATTTCACGTTAACACTATATTTTTCGGGATAAAAAGTAGTCTAAGTGTTAATCCAGGGTGTCAGCTACCTCCATTAAGGCGTTTCTGAGTTCATCGCGCACAACCGCAAAGACAAAAAATCTAAAAATCATTGTTTTGGGTTCTATTACGTTAATCCGTTAGTCCCCCCATATTAGTTTTTCTTATTTATCTTCCATGTACAGACATCGATCGGTTACAAAATTTATTATATGTATAGAAAATATCTATTTGACTCATTGTTAGAGATTTGTTTTCAAAATATAAACAACAAGCATTTATACGGGGAAGCTAATAGTATTAACATGTCCAATATAATAAAATGGGAAGAGAGAAAAGTAATTATTTTACCAACAACGCTTTCAGCGACAGAAGATCGCACGTATGAATCACTGTTTCTGTCCCTTTCACTCTTATACATAGACGCTATCTTCCGTCTCATTCCGGCGTGTACCCGCGCTGCTGGGTACATGCAGTGCGCGCAGATTCTTTACGAGGTCTCCGCTCTGTTATAAACTCAAAGATTTTAATATCTTGCCTTTGCTTATAAAGTATCCAATCAAAATAAAAATGGCGGATTTTTACAGTCCTTATTGTTATGTCAAAATTTTACGATACATTTCTGTAACAGAATTGTTGTAGTGTTTCGTTTTGTGAATGAGATTGCTGGAGGTCTGCTGATCCTTTCAATACCCTTCAATTTTCCAATTAAATCAAATGCTGGCAAAATGAATACGATGTTTTTTGTACCATGTTTTGACGGCCTTCGTGGCTGTTGTTGTGACTGTGACAAATCTTTGTGCGTTCCACAATGTTTACTGTTTACTACTTGACATAATGAGACTTAACATCTATGTCTCAGGATGGCGAGCGCAGTGGCATGCCAAGCATTGCCTTGTAGTTCATGGAGTTAGGTTTTGCTACTGTCCATGAGCAGTGGTATCG
Source organism: Theretra japonica (assembly GCA_033459515.1). NCBI lineage: Eukaryota > Metazoa > Arthropoda > Insecta > Lepidoptera > Sphingidae > Theretra > Theretra japonica. Next base: position 6,011,630 of record CM065952.1, read on the forward strand.
CTTAACATGCGGATGGCATGCTCGTCTTGTCATTCATAGAAATAAAAAAACAAATAATTTTGAGGTTCGGTAGTTGTGAGACCAAATCTCTTGTACTTTCTAATGCATGCAAGATTTGCATCTTAGTGTTGGTCGGGAATGCACACCCAACAGTTAGGGGTATTTATTTAATTATAACACATGCAATCGCCAACCCACACTAGACCAGGGTGGACTATATAGCTTAACTCCTCTCAATCGTACTCTCGATTGTAGAGGAGGCTCGCGCCCTGCAGTGGGACGTATATGGCTGATACAGATACAGATACACGCAATTGAAATATTAGTACGCCCTATCCAATTAAACTTATTTTAGATTTCTATACTGTATCAGTCCGTAAACTCCCGCTGCTGAACACAGGACTCTTCAACAAGCGAAATATCGATTGAGACGGGTTAGGCAATCCACCACGCGTCCTAGAATTCCCTAGTTCCGACTTCAATGTTTAAAAAAGTGTCGCTTACAATGCACATCGAAATGAAACGAATTCTTACGGATTTTAACGAGAATTTGAATTAATTTTTACATTTTTAACTTTCCGATGTTTCGATCACTTTACTGAGGTATTAATCATCCGTTTAGTGAGTGTTATAATTTATGCAAGCTTAATTTAAAATTATTGAATTAAAAAAAATACTTTACAATTAAAAGTTAATTGGTAAAGTAACAAAAAATTTTTCAATGTATAACTTTCGCGTAAATCTAAAACCATTACGCTTATAACACAACATTGAAAAATAAACAAACACAAAACAAAACATCTAAATACACGGACAAGCCGAATGGTACACATTTGTCTCCGCGCTTGTGACTTTAGAGAAAAAAAAAGACGTTTTTACTCCACCGTCCGTCTCTTTCCCACGCGCATGAGAGAGTGAGACGGCAACCCCGCCCGATCATAAAGAATTTAAAAATGATATTACAGAGATATTTTGAATGTGTGGTTTGAGTTTTTTTATTTTTCACGTGTATTGTTAAAGATTTGGGTTTCGGTGGTTAGGCATGGTGGTTGATTTAAATGGTGGGACGTAGGTTCGAGTTTGTTTAGGTTAATTAATTTGGTTATTAGGCAACCACCATGGAAAAACTCTAAAGTTTGTAATTGCCTGTGTGTATTCGGAATCAGGCCGGCATAATAATATCGAACAAAGGAATATTAACTTACTAGTTTAAAAGTAGTTTTCACTTTGCAAATTTCGCAAAAAAACATTTTTCTTTTATAAAAAGTATTTAAAATTCCTTTCCTTTTTTCTCTTTTAGGTTAATAAATACACAACAGTTGAATACCTTGTCAAAACGCCAGATTAACCGTCCTTACACTAGCGGCCTTATTCATAGACAGTTTTAAAACCTATTTTAGTTATGAAAAGTTTTGTCTTCTTCGCTCAAATTAAATCCAAAAGTCATTTGAAAGGAACAAAACATGCGATAATTAAAATGGGTTTGTGAAATATCTATGAATAAGGACGAAGAAGTTTTATCTTGTAATCAGAAAAACCGCGAGACTTTTTGGTTTCATAACATACATATTCGAAATGAATATATGTGGGCCTCCTGTTTCACAGCCGGTTCTGTCGCGGAAGCTATGCATACATACAGAAACTCACGCCTTTTTCCCAGAAGGGGTAGGTAGAGGTTCTCTTGGTGACTACCAGGGTCACCCACGTTTCGCCTTGTCTGTTCCGTCCCAGGATGTGATAGGGGGCGAGGCTATCGCCATATCTGGCACAAATTCCTGACTCCGGGCTGAATAAATAGAAAAATCCCGGGATTGGAACCCGAGACTTTAGCTTTGCTATCGTACCGTAGTGCAACTACGCCACCGAGGCAGTTCACAGCACTAGTGGAAGCTATGATCTGAAAATCCGTACGGAACCCTAAAAATAAGCATCCTACGCATCCCCAAAACATCAGATGCTATCAAATCTTTAAGATGAGGCTTGGATTGTGATCCTAAAAAAACCCGGTCATAATGTCCAGATAATATCGAATGCGTATTAAAATTATTTGTAATGTCATATTGATCGCGGGAATTAACACGCGAACATTTAGACATAATGTCTGTTTGTTTGTTTGACTGTCTTGGTGGCGTAGTTGTACGATTACAAAACTGTCTCGGTTTCGAATCCCAGGTCGGGCAAAGTGATAGTGGATTTTTCTATACATTATCAGCCCGGAAACAGGAATTTTTGCCTGATATGGCGATGGGCTCGCCTCCTATCACATCGTGGAATATACAAGGCAAAATGTGGGTGTCATGGTTACACCTCTGCCTACCCCTTCTTGGGTAAATGCGTGATGTTTATATACGTATAAGGAGTACAACATTGCTGTAGGTCGTTAAAGCTACAGTTTAAATGTGGTGACGGGGGTGCACTGTCTCACAGAAAACCATGGCTTTGTTGCGATTCGACTAGTAAGTAACAATGCTGGAGACTTGTACCTATTCTACTTCGTTATTTTTTCGATTCGAACCCGAGACTGCCACGTCTGATCCACATAACCAATTATTAATAAATAAGTACACCCAACACTCACATACATAGTCCTGACCCCACATTAAGATCAATTAAGTCTTGTGCCGTGGGTATCAGACACTACGAGAGGCTTTTCGGTCTCACAAACACCCAGACCCGAGACAAATACTTGTGGTTCACACAAAAATTTGTCTTGGTGCTGGGATCGAACCCGCGGCCTCTTGTTTCACAGCCGACGTCTAACCAACTGCGCCACAGAGGCTGTCAGTATACATAGCTGTCAGTATATAATTACTCGTATATATTTAGATATATTTACTTAAGGATAGCGACCCGAAAATCACCCTTAAACAGAAATAAAACAATGTTAATACAAAAAGTCAGAGGGCCAAATTTATTTCATTATCATTTATTCGGACGCCGAGAGGAGACGGGGGGTCTGGCCGGCATAAAAGCTAGGGACACACACGCTATAAATTAAATGACTTACTGGAGTGGGTAGCGGGTTCGAATCGAGCATTTTTTGCTTGCGACCACCAACAACCCGTCATAGTGAAGTGTCGCTGTTTGTCTAGTTAATATTAAGATCATCAGGCTGCACTATTGTTTTTTTAAGATCATTTTGCGCTGATAGATCTGTCATGAGGTGCATAGTTACTTATGCATACTAATATAGTAAAGAGGTAGTTTTTGTTGGCAATATTTTCATAAACAGCTGGAGTAAGCGTGTTCTGGAGTGCAGACCGCGTCTTGGCAAACGTAGCGTGGGACGTCCTCTAGCCAGATAGCGAGACGACTTGCACAAGAGGGCCGGCAGCGACTGCATGCATAAAGCAGCAGATCGGGCTCTGTGGCGTACCTTGGGAGAGGCCTATGCCCAGCAGTGGACTGCAACAGGCGATAATTTTCCAAAAATACCAGTAGGGCTTAAAAAAACGTTTTTGCCTTTCATAACAAAATTTTTTAACAAAAATTAGAAGCGCAAAAAATGAAGATATATTTTTGGCTAAATTTAGTTAAATTTAGTAAATGAGTTTTGATTTGACCGTAGCACAGTTGGTTAGGCGCCGGCTATGTAACTACACGTCGCGGGTTCGATCCCCGTACCTAGATAAAACTTTGTGTGATCCTTTCGGGGCGTTTATGACACCGAAAAGCCTCTCGTAGTTCTGATAGCCACGACACAAAATTGGTCCTAGGCTAGTAAATATACTTGTCATTTTAACTTCATTCTATGTAATAAATGCACATGTTTTTTTTATTGCACAGGTCCGGCAAACGAGCAAACAGGTCACCTGATGGCAAGTGATCACTGCACATGAACATCCACAACGCTGGATCATGGATGTGTTGCCGGTCCAATTGGGAGGGGAGGGAAGGAAAAAGGATGAGAAGAGGAAGGGTATTGGGCATCCAGCAATCTCACTCACCGAACGAAGCGCGACAGCTGAGTTGTCGCTTTACATCGATTTCATGTGAGACAGTGGTACCATCCTGGACGAGCCTGCCCATTCATGCTGAGTCATGACTGACAACAGCGTGACACATGTAGAGAGAAATGATTTTATCCAAGAAAACTCAGGGGAGTATAAGTTTAGCAATAAGTGTGTCCAAGTCTTAACTTTATACGGAATGCAAAAAAGTCGTTCTAATAATATCAAAATGTGTGAGACATGACTCTGTAAATATAATGAGTGTAGCTTGGATGTTAAAAAGTGAACTCCTCAGTTCTGTTCCCAGGTCGGGCAATCTGCTGAACCTCTACTTGGACTAGATTTTGGTATCATCAGATATCATTCCGGTTACTTTACCGTGTTATTATAAATATGTATGTATGCGTCAGCTTATACACGTCCCACTGCAGGGCACGGGCCTCCTCTACAATCGAGAGTACGATTGAGAGCGTGCTGGCTTGCGAAGCCTTGCAAACGAAGCTTGATGCTCCAAACCATTTCGGTGCGAACCAAAAATTTAACAAATTCTGTTTGTGCCGCACCGTCAAGCTGTGGAATTGTTAACCGTCACACGTGTTCCCTCCTTGCTATAATCCTGGGTCCTTCCGTAGTGTGAAGAAGCATCTCAGCAGGCCGGCATAATTGTGTCGAATGGCATGGGACCGCCGTCTGATGCCATTCGATACTCTGTCTGGACGGCATTTGCGCTTACCATCAGGTGCAGTGCAGTCATTATGCCGTGCCAGTGTAAAAAAAAACAATGTTATTGGGTATATTAATTACTCTACATAGTATTTCACACATTTTGACAAACCAGAAAGGTTTTCCCGTCCTTTTATCATTATATGTGTACTCTCAATTGTTTTACCCTTATTGCAGAGAATCAATTTGCCGGCGCCCGCTGTTCGCTGATATATTCGCAAAGCTGCGGGTTATTTCCGAGGATATATTATGACATGCTGCGTTATGCGCCTAAGGTTAAAGCTGAATTTAAATGTCCTTTTTTATATTGTTTGTCAATACCATCAGCTTAAATTATGACACTATGAATGGCTACAAGGACGTACGACCGGGGGTTACTCTATGATCCGAAACGAAACTCGAATGTTCGGACGTTCGACGTCTGAAGTGAGTTATAAGTTTTCCACTTCTAAAATTCAACAATATTCTCTATGATACTTATCATTCACTCCGAACTAAGTGTATAGTTAGGACGTACGATAGAGGATTCGAACATTTTGTGGAGTACCTAGGCACATTCGTACAGCTTTACGTGCGACGTCAGAACATTCGAGTTTCGTTTCGGATCATGTAGTAACCCTTCAGGTTACTTCACGATGTTTTCTTAACCGTTAAATTGCATGGTCAAAACTCAAATACACTTCCACAGGTATAGATTTAGGTTAAGGAGCCGTCATAGTGAGCCGCGTGTGTCGTGTCGGGCTCTGTGTATATCCGGATACAATCAGGCGTCATTGTGTTGAGAGATGAACATCTCATGGATACTCTATCTGCACTGCGCACCATCAGACGCATTGCAGACACTTTGTCTTAAAAAACTAAGTAGTTTGTCCTTCTAAAAGAACTCCCCTAACCGGAATTCGAACCCACAATCAATCCAAATCATTGTTTATATACGGTGTTATTGCGTTTCCCTTCACAGTTCAACGTTTGCATATCGTAGTTAATTTTAACTTTTTACACCCATTCTGTTAACGCTTCAACATTTTTATGCTCGAACCAGCAGCGATTCTTTGCTATATCAGGAGTGATAGTGCGGTGCTTAATCGATAGTTGCAATCGATTTTAGTATCGATAAAAATTGCAAGTAGAGCAGGAGTTTAATTCGAACGGTATATTTTAGGTAGTTATATTTTTTACTTGGTTTACTTTGACTACCTTGGTGGCGTAGTTGCACTACGGTACGATTACAAAGTACACATAAACATCACGCCATTTTCCCAGAAGGGGTAGGCAGCGATGCTACCAGGCCCCATAATTCGCCTTGTGTGTTCCGTCCCACGATGTGATAGGGGGCGAGCCTATCGCCATATCGTGCACAAATTCCTAACCCCGTGATATTTAATAGAAAAACCCAATATTACGTTGTCCAACCCGGGATTCGAACCCGCTCAGCGTTGCAATCATACCGTAGTACACCTGCGTTATCGAGGCTTTTATATTAGTAAATATATCGATTTGAAACTATTTCTACATCCCATCCCTACCCATCCATTTAAGTCTATAGTTTTTGCAGTCCACCTCAGACAGATAGCCCCAAGCTAAATAACATGTAATTATTCCAATTAATTTAGTAAAAACTTGAAAAATCCTAGGTTTCCTACATTCAAGCGTTAATTCAGGCGATTATCAGTATAGTTTAGTGTTGATTACTTGGTAGGAGAAAAAACTGTAGATTTATCAAGAGTAAGTTAGTTGCCTCTGTTTTAGTCGCGTATATGGACTGCGAACCGCAAGGAACTAGATTAAAATACCAGATCTGGCTATCTACTTAGTATGGTTTTTGGAAAAAAAAATGGTTTTTAAGACTGGAATTTGTGTCCAACATGGTGATAGCTGAAGGGGCCAAAAAGTTCTCTAATGGAGGCCACGAAGCGGAAAGCGCAGCGTGTGACGTCCTCCCACTAGGTGGTCAGACGACCTGGTAACGGTCGCGGGACGTCGCTGGATGCAGGCGGCCTCCAACAGGTCACTGTGGAAATCATTAGGAGAGGCATAGGCCTCTGTAACTGTCTGTCTGCTGAACATAGGTTCAGCAGTGGACTTCCTTTGGCTGATAGATGGATGATGATGGATGTTGATATACTCGCCTCCTATCACTTACGACGAAAATGTGCTCAAAGTGTGGATGGTTCAAACTTTATCAGCACAAAAAATAACTCTAAAACTAGTACTGCGGATCTCTAAAATGCCGCACTCTAGAGCCCTGGGAATCGAACGGTGGCTCGGCCGACAAATTATGTTGTTTCATGAAATGCGGGCCCCTTATGTGGTTCGCGCAGGTTGTTGTCGTTTTGTTGGCTTCGTGAAAAAGGTATTAATGCTACGACAGCCTCCGTGGCGCAGTTGGTTAGACGCCGGCTGTGAAACGAGAGGCCGCGGGTTCGATCCTCGCACTGAGACAAATGTTTGTGTGAACCACGAGTATTTGTCTCGGTCTGTTTGTGGGACCGCAAAAGTCTCTCGTAGTTTCTGATACACGACACAAGACTCAATCTTAGTGTGGGAACAGGACTATGTATTTCACTGTTGGGTGTATTTATTTATTGTTATTATTGCATAGGTTCTCCTGATGGTGAGAGATTACTGCACATGAACATTTACAACACTGATTGCTTTTAAAATGGAAAGAAAAAGGGCGGGAGGAATGTATTGGGTCTTCAGCAATTTCACTGAACGGCTGCGTGGCGTCACTTCACTGTGGTGCAGTAAGATTGGTAGCACACTTATAATTGTTAATCTTAGCAATGATATTAGTTAAATAACGGCAGCTTGATGTTAACAGACAAGACGCTGCCAACATGTTCACGGTGGTTGCGGCTTCAAATCTTAGAACACACCTCTGACTTTTCGGAGTCAATTGTGTATTGATAGTCAATCACCACGCACTATAACGGCGAAGGAAAACATCGTGAGGTAACCTGCATACCATAGCGATTTGTAAGAATTTCTACGGCATGTAAAATCCGCCAACCTGCACTAGGCCGGCGTGGTGTACGGCCTAACCCCTCTCAATCGTACTCTCGATTGTAGAGGAGGCGCGTGCCCTGCAGTAAGGCGTTTATGAACTGGATTACTTTTTTTTATAGCAACTGAATTTTTTGACATCCTGTCGTATTTTGCATTAGTCAATTCAAATTTTCCAACAATTGCTTCCATTCATAATCTGTTAAAATTCTTCGAAAGTCCCTTAACTACCCCATTGTGAAGGGGTAGGTACAACGCAAAGGTGTCCGTCCCTTGTATCTTCATCCCTTTGTCGCCGGGCGGTAGACACAATAGTATAGTTAAGTATGGAGCGAGTATTGTCCGTTTTGGGATTTGATTTATGGTCGTTAAGGTTTAGAAGTTGGACTTAGTGATGAGAGGTAGCGGGTTGCTTTATTACTCTATAGTCTATACTCTATGATAGTATGTAATGTGTATCGTGAAGTCTCGGGTTCAATTTTCATATAGTATATTTCAATTTGTTAATTTTTGAGTTAAGAAAGTTATGTGTTTACAATTTTTTTATAAATGAATAACTAGACCCAATCTATACATATAATAAATTTGTAACCGATCGATGTCTGTACATGGGAGATAAACGAGAAAAACTGATATGGGGGGACTATATTAACGTAATTAACCCAAGACAATGATTTTTAGAATATTTGTCTGTTTGTCTGTGCAGTTGTGCGCGATGAACTCAGAAATACTTAATAGTTTCGTACATAGTCTTGACTACACAGTAAGATTCAAGTCTTGTGTCGTGTATCAAAAATTATGAGAGACTTTTTGGTCCCAAAACTCAGACCCGTAACAAATTATTGTGTACACAAAGACTCGTCTGTATGGATAGTAGCGGGCTCTCGTCACAGCCGACGACTAACCAACCACGGATACTGTCGATTTACATAACTAAATCCAAAATGCAGATAACGCTTGTACGTCATTTTTTATAGCATAGGTCCGGCAAACGAACAACCAGGTCACCTGATGGTAAGTGATCACTACCGCCCATGAACATCCACTACGCTTGGATCATGTGGTGCCGGCCCATCACATCGGGAGCGGGAAGGAAAAAGGATGGGAAGAGGAAAGGGGCATTGGGCATCCCGCAGTCTCACTCACCGAACAAAACGCGACAACAAAGCTGTCGTTTCACGTCGATCTTCTGTGAGACAGTGGTACCATCCCGGACGAGCCTGCCCATTCATGCTAAGTCATGGCTGACAACAGCGTGGCTCTACCTCTTTAACGTTTAAATTGATAAAATCGCTACCTCGCCTGCCTATCGCTTCCGCTTGTCACTAAGAACAAACACACCTTTACCATTGGACATATTTTTTGTGTGTCATAATATCTATATCTACATGTGGCGTGTTTGTATACGGGTGTTTATGTACTCGTATATAGATAGACATATAGTAATGAAGGATGAGAGAAGTCGCTGGAGATCCAACGGGTTGATGAGGAGTTCCTTGGAGAATGTTCAGCAGTGGACCTGAAGAGAGAGATTTGTATTTACTATTCCATTATTTCACAGGCTAGGCCCTACATAATTATTTCCCAGGAGAGTTTAGTATATCTTTGAAATGGTATCTTAGATTTACGCTAATTCGCTTTATTTCAACATTACACGTTGAATAAAACGAAATCTTACGGATTTTATCGCGCATTTGATTTAATTTTTATATTATTTACCTTCCCTAAATCGGATCGCAAGAAAAACATTTAAAAAAAAAACTTTCAAATGTAATAGTTGTAAGTTAAGGGTAGTTAAATTGTAACAGTCACTAAACGGATGACTAATACCTCAGGCCGCCCCGTGACCATGAAAGCTGTAAAGTGATCGAAAAGTTAAAAAAGTATAAATGAAATCAAATTCGAGATAAAATTTGTATGAATTCGTTTTATTTCAAGGCCTTTTCAGGATTACTCCATTGAGCGTCAATCAAGACAGATTTGCACGTAGGTAAATAGCCATATTTCTGCTAGTGGTAGGATATTCGTATCAGGATAGTGACCACCGTAAATGATGGTGGAAAACTTGTCAAGGGTATAATAAAAATGTGACGTTTTTTGGATCAACCGATGTGTATCTGAATATAACCAGGCCGGCATAATTGTGTCGCATTTCTAAAAATCTCACATCAGTTGATATTGGATTCTGTATCTGCACTGTCTTTACCATCATTTGTATTGTGGTCGCTTTGACGCGTCTATATGGCCTAACCCCTCTCAATCGTACTCTCGATTGTAGAGGAGGCCCGTGCCCTGCAGTGGGACGTAAGTATATGGTCTTATACAGTTTGACGCGTCTATGCCAAAAAAAAAGTACATTCAGCTGTACAGCCTCTGTGGCCGGTTGGTTAGACGCTGGCTGTGAAGCAAGAGGCTACGGGTTCGATCCCAGCAACGAGACATATTTGAGTAATTTAAAAAAATATTTGTTTTGGTCGTTGGCGAGCCTGAAGATTCTTTTCTTATATCTGACACAAGACTTTATTTTATTGGAATTTTACATATATGTATAAGACTATTGGGTGTATTTATTTATCTATGTAAAAATACTCGTCCATATTAAAACATAATTATATCGACAAATTTTCAAACAAATAAAAATCTGCATCAATATTTTGGAAGATTTCGCCCGCAAATGTCCGGGAATTTGGCGCGACGGCGCGTGAGGAGACCGGGGGAGGTGAGGGGAGGGCGGGGGAGGCTCCCCCTCTTGTCAAATTAACATTGTTCCCGTGATGGATCTCACACCTGGGGCAGTAAAGGTGCGTGCATAAAGACAGTTTTTGGGAGTTAGAATTTAGTTAAAGTTTATAATTGCATTGTTACGTACAGTGGAGTTATTGTGACTGAAGAGATAGATAGCGACATTGTTTTGATTTTGTGGGACTTTTAAAAAGTAATTTTGTGCTCATATTTTTAAAAATAAAGTAAAACGAAAGTGTGATTCATAAATTAATTATAAATTGACAGCAATCACAGACAGGTATCTAATCAACACAAGCATTTAATTACAACACATTTTTGGGTATTTACCGAAATTCCTTAAATAAAAAAAATATATATACATACATAAACTCACGCTTTTTTTCCGTTATTTCATATCAGCTCGCAGTCAGGAATTTATGCCCGCTATGGCGATAGGCTCGCCCCCTATCACATCGTGTGACGGAACACACAAGGCGAAACTTGGGTGTCCTGGTAGCACCTCTGTCTACCCCTTATGTATGTATGTATGCAGTAACCCCCATTCTATTACTTAAGTAATCCTAAGTAACTAAAACATGATTCATATTATATATTATATATTCATATTCATATATTAACCTGTTCCCTCCGAAATGTGCCGAAACCATCCACTGTGGACGCCGAAGCCATCAATCACTATCGCAAACTTCCGATTTATCGACATAATTAGTTTTCTGCTCAAAAAAACTACAAAACCGCGTTATTGATGACCGACGTAAACCGGAGCGTAATGAAAAAACACTTTGATTAATTGCTTATTGCTAATTTGCATTCTTAAAAAACATATTTGTTATGACTAGTATGGACTATATGGCCTAACCCCCGCTCAATCGGACTCTCGATTGTAGAGGAGGCTCGTGCCCTGCCTAGAGGTATATGGGCTGATACAGATTGAACACTGAGTATACATGGTTGACTCCGGAACGAGGCACGTGTATGGGTCAACATGACCGGCTTTATCTATTGCGTGGCCTGTTCGTAAGCGGACCAGACGCTGCCAACATGTTCACGGTGATCACGGGTTCAAATCCCAAGGCACACCTCTGACTTTTGGGAGTCATGTGTATTGATAGTCAATCACCACGCACTGCAACTTGGAAGAAAAACATCGTGAGGATTTTCAAGAATATGTACGGTATGTAAAGTCCGCCAACACGCACTAGGCCAGCGTGGTGGTCTAGGCCTTCCTAATAGATTTCTATATAGGTAGGGAGGACGTGGCGGGAGGGGGAGGGGGCTTCTGTGTGATATGATATGGGGATATGTGCTGATACATTACACCAAATCCAGTTTTAATATATATTAATTAAAATACTTTTATGAATAAGAAATTATGGTTAATTTCAAAATGGATACGCCGGATGATTGATCACCGACACGGAGGAATATTTGGAATATTTCCTTTAGAGATTTATTTCGCAGCCTCCGTGGCGCTTTTCACGGTTTGAAACGAGAGGTCTCAGGTTTGACGACAACAAATTGTATGATCTACTCTCTCTCTCTCTCTTCAGCCACAGGAAGTCCTCTGCTGAACATAGGCCTTCAAAAATCTCCACATGATCTACTAGGGAAAGTGAAATAATACAAAAAATACATCCAAAACGACTCCACACTAAGATTGAGTCTTGTGTCAGGTTTGTGTATCATATGCCTAGTACAACATCATCATCAGCCCGTTGCAGTCCACTGCTGGACATAGGCCTCTCCCAAGGTACGCCACAGAGCCTGGTCTGCTGCTTTATGCGTCCAGTCGCTGCCCGTAGTACCAATCTAGTCAATAGCCATTTTTACAGTGGTGGAAAATGAATATAGTTTACTCTACCACTTTACGAGTAAAAACATTAATAACAAACTTTATTCTTAAAGAAAAATAAGCATTCTGAGTCACAATATTGCATCGTGGGTATTAGAAGCTTCGGGACTTTGCGGATGTACAAACACCCAGAAACAAATATGTACAAGTGAGTAGCAAACCTTTGTCTCGCTGCGGGATCGAACCCGCGACCATTCGATTCACAGCCGGCCTCGAACTAACTAGCCACATAGGTTGCCAAATTCTTACTTAATTATTATTGCTATACGGGGTATATCAAGACTGTTACCGAAAACGAAGCCAGGTTGTAGTTTTAGTGACTCCAAACCCGATGCAACTACACAATTTGTAAAAAACGCGACTTTTTTTTGTTGTAATGTGTGAAATATCATTGTGTTTGGGTGGTAAATCCATAGTTTTTGCTAAAATTATAATTTAAAGCCTTGCGTACTATAGCATCTTAAAAAATAAAAGGGTGTACATTATTCTCTTAGGAAATTGTATGTATTTACCACCTAAATACGATGATAGGAAAATAAAAATAAAAATCGGCGCTTTTTTTGCAAAAATTTTACTTGCATTATGTCTAAAGTCACTTAAACTACCACCTGGCTTCGTTTTCGGTAGAAGTCTTGGTATACCCTGTAATAAGAAGTAAAAATATAAATAAGAGGAAATGTACTTACCAAAGAGTTGTTTCCAATATTTTGACATGACATGTGAACATGAGAACTCTGCCTACCCGTATTAGGGCAGCGTGGTGGACCTAATAAAAGGCCTATTCAGGGAAGGGTTGATATTTGATGTCAGGCAGCTTGTCCTGACAAGGATACAGTAACCAGAAACCATGTAAATTTGGGATGATGGCAGGCAGAATTTTTTTCTTATCCTGGTACGGCAGTGACTAAAATGCATCTCATGACCTCTATCCGGGCGGATGTCAATATCCTACCGCTAATAAATAGATAATTTGCAATATTATTATCAATTCTTAGTTTAAAATTAGTTACACAGTGTAAAACTAGTAATAACTTAAGTTTTAAGCTAGGTAGAGCAAAGTGATGTGTTTTATTTTGGACAGCCTTCGTCGCGTAGTTGGTTAGACGCCGACTGTGAAACGAGAGGCCGCGGGTTCGATCTCCGCACCAACACAAACATTTGTGATTCACAGAAACATTTGTGTCGGTTCTAGGAGCTTGTGAGACCGAAAAGTCTCTCGTAGCTTCTAATACTCACGCCACAAGACTCGATCTTAGTGTGGGGTCAGGACTATGTATGTAACTGTTAGGTGTATTTAAAAAATTTAGTACAAAACCTAGCTTTATTAATTCATTTTTTAGTTATGCACAAACTTAACAAGTCATTTAAAAATCTTATGTATATTTTTCACTTACGCAATGTCAAAAACAAGACTTTGTTAACTAAAACATCATAATCAAACTTAAAACTCTCCTTATTACCATAGTCGGATAAAATGATTGATATCCGAAGCCAGAACGTACATAACTCTTTTATACCACAAGCCACCCCACATTTAAAAAATTCCACGACAAAAAATGCCTACAACTTACGACTAGTTAAACAAACACACAAAAAAACCATAATTTAACAAAGTACTATCAATGGATCGCTCCGTAATTCACAACGATCTATAGATCTTTCAAGTATATGCTCGCATACCAAGACGTCTCCCTCGCACTTACGTAATCCAGCGCGGTGGAAAGAGACAGCTATACTGCTTATTGTGACATACCGCTCGGTCGGTCGCCAGTTGCGTTAAAGTCTTGAGAGAGGACGCACGCTTTTTTCTCAGTGATAAGTGAATTATAAAAACTGTGAATTGTGATGTGCTTTAAAGGATTTGACTTCAGTAAGGTTTGTTTTTGCTTTTTTAACTATTATTTTAGACTAGTTTACGAAAAAAATGTTGAGAGAATTATTTTTTCACATGAAAATGCCTGCCGTCGGATCTTGTCTTACGAACAAAGTTTTTATTACTGAAATATTTGATTTATTAAGTAAATACCTTTATGTATATTTCTTTAAATTATGGCACACTTTTGTGTTGAATAAAAACGGGTTTTCAAGAGTTGAATGTCAAAAGGCTTGGAAAAACTTTAGTATCTGTATAAGGAATTTAAAATATAACTCAGTTATTGTTATAAAATTATAATTATAACAAGTTTTTAATCAATTAGTCTCAAACTTAATTTTCAAAACTAAACTTATGACTTAGTAACGTGTATAATTACTACACAGTCATTCGAAACAGACATTTATGTAATCGATCTGAAACATAAGCTCACGCTTGCATACCTGAAGGGTCGACAGAAGTCGCAATTATGATAGAGGGCGACCTTATTGCCCTGCCATGCCGGGCAGGAATTTCATTCCCGAGCAAGTCATATGACATTTTTAAACCCAAAGACAGATAGTGAATATATTTAATGTGGTTTTAAAAAATAATTTCTATCAACTATATTGTATATTGTGTATGCAAAACTCATGTTAATTAACTATTGTATGAAACAAATACAAAATAATTGAATTGTGCGTTTTCTAAATCGTAAAGTTAGTCATTAATTGGCACGGTACTCCTCGACAATCGAATTAAATTGAAAGGGCTTAACCCATATACCGCATCGGCCTGATGCGAATTGGCAGACTTCACATACCAGATGAATTCTTGTAAAACTCTATGGTATGCAGGTCTCCTCACGATGTTTTTCTTCACCGTTAAAATGCGTAATTAAATAAATACACCCAACAGTCACATACATAGTCCTGACCCCACACTAAGATCAAGTCTTGTGTCGTGGGTATCAGGATTACGAGAGTCTTTTCGGTCTCACAAACACCCAGATTCGAAAAAAATATTTGTGGGACTCAAAAACATTTGTCTCGGTGCGGGTACTAAGCCCGCGGCCTCTCGTTTCACAGCCGGCGTCTAACCAACTGCGCCACGTAGGCTGTCATGTTGTTTAGTACATAGTAATCTTTGTCAGGATAAAAGTATCTATTTGTATCTATGAAAAACTAGTTATTGTCTATATCCTACCATTTTAACCTCCCAATCCGCACTAGGCCAGCGTGGTGGAGTTTATGGCCTAACCCCTCTCAATCGTACTCGAGATTGTAGTGCCATGCCCTGCAGTGCGATCTGGGCTGATACTACTACTACTGATATCGTACTAATTTTAATCTGTGAAAGAGATATGCCATATTTCCAAACATAATTGAGCCTAAAATTAATGACATGTAGCAATACGAAGTTTGTGTAATTTTTAGGTAATATTATTAATTTTATCTATGCTAAATTTGAAAATAATCGACTATAGCGTTCCCATGATATATGGTCGAGCCGATAGAGCAGCCTTTTTATAAATCAACTTGTCTTTTTGCCGCAAAAAAATGAGTTTGCATCTTTTTTATTTGCAAATCTGATGTTTTTGTTTGTTTGGGGATATATTTGTTGTCATGTTGGGTTAATATCATGTTAGTGTGAGATAATAGACTAATGGTAGGCAGAGAAAGAAAAAATATTTAAACTTAGTAAATTTATGGGCTAATACAGGGCTCCCCGTTGAAAATCAGCGCTGCAGTTTGCTTTTCCCATACTGCAGCATAAAGCTGAATGGGAGGCCCATTGTCCGCGCAATAGTTCAGTCACATAATATTGCATAATAGTATTTTTGACAGTTTTTTATTTTATGTATTGTATTGTATTGTATCAGCCCATATACGACCCACAGCAGGGCACGGGCCCCCTCTACAATCGAGAGTACGATTCAGAGTGGTTAGGCCATATAGTCCACCACGCTGGCCTAATGCGGGTTGGCGGACTTTTACATACCATAGAAATTTATACAAATCGCTATGGTATGCAGGTTTCCTCACGATGTTTTCCTTCACCGTTATAGTGCGTGGTGATTGACTATCAATACACACATGACTCCGAAAAGTCAGAGGTGTGCCCTGGGATTTGAACCTGCGACCACCGTGAACATGTTGGCAGCCGCGTCTGGTCCGTTTACCAACAGGCCACCATGCACTTGCACCAGTCACATAATATTGTTGCTTAATAGTATTTTTGTCATGTTTTTATTTTATGTATATTTTGTTATTTTATTACCTACCTATGTATGTTTGCGCCTTCAATAAAATGTATTTCTTTCTTCTTTCTTCTTTTTATGTACTATAGAACGTATGTAGATTTTCTGTGGGCTTAATATCTAGTTTCACCAAAGTATTGATTTATTTACACACGACGCACGTGGCTCACTATAACGGCTCCTTGACTATTACCTATATACATACATAAACTTACGCCTTTTTGACCCATAAGGCGCAGGCAGAGCCTCTGCCGCAGAGGTGCTACTACACGCACGTTTCGCCTTGTGTGTTCCGTCCCACGATAGAGGGCGAGCCTATCGCCATATCGGGCACAAATTTCTGATTCCAGGCTGATAGTTAATATGAAAATTTACTATAAATTTGTCTGATCCCGGATTCGAACCCGATGTCACAGGGTTGTAATCGTACCGTAATACAACTGCGCCACAGAGGCAATCGAGGCGTTATCTATTACCCATCCGCGATTAGAATATTTTAGAAATACTACAATATCTAAAAATATATAGCATTATCTTACTGTTAAGAAATCTAGGTCAGACGTGGTTTAGGCATTAGTCATTGTCTAAGCGCTAAGCCTTTAGCCTAGGTATTAGAAACTGGTATAGTACCAGGCGCCAGACAGACTTCTAACTTTTACTTATGTTAAATCATTACTATTATAAATAGATAAATACACCCAACAGTCACATACATAGTCCTGACCCCACACTAAGATCAATCAAGTCTTGTGTCGTGGGTATCAGGCACTACGAGAGACTTTTCGGTCTCACAAACACCCAGACCCGAGACAAATACTTGTGGGCCTCACAAACATTTGTCTCGGTGCGGGGATCGAACCCGTAGCCTCTGCTTTCACAGCTGTCTCTTAACCTACTGCATTCTGAAGGCTCTCCTAATTTCTAATACACGACATTAGACTTGATCTTAATGTGGAGTCAGGACTATGTGGAACTGCTGGGTAAATTTATTTTTGCCTGAAACGTTCATAGCACGGTCATAATATGCTACGGTGTTTACGGTGGAGGCTATAACACCAATAATCTATAACTACGTTTTTATCAAAACTAATTAATTATTTCCGCTGTAATGATCTCGTTTCAATATTTTATTGATCGTGAATTAATTAACTAGATGTTTGACTTTATGTTAATAATTATGAGTTATAAAGTTATTCAAGTTAATTATGATAAAGACTGCATTGCGCCTGATGGTGCGCAGTGCAGATAGAGTATCCATGAGATGTTCATCTCTCGACACAATGACGCCTGATTGTATCCGGATATACACAGAGCCGACACGACACACGCGGCTCGCTATGACGGCTCCTTAACCGCTGTGCACGGGCGCTATCTAGCCAGATATTAAATTAAGTAAGTAATTGATTTTGTGGACAACATATCAGGCATTTAATGATGTTTCAGAATTTCTAGATAAAGATATTTAAATCTATGGAATTGAAACAGGGACTTTATGAATCATCATTTATTTGTTAAAAGCATTGAGTCCTTAGTCACAGATTTTGTGGAAAAAACTTTGTCATCTTTACTTAAGAGGTATATTTTATCTTAAGTATTTATTTTTAAATAACATACAAGATATCGAATGTCGAAAGGTTAAATATTATATGGTTCTGTATGGTTAAAAAAGTGATAGATACCTGATGTATACTAGTCCGCCAACCCGCACTAGGCCAGCGTGGTGGACTATATCTAGCTCTCAATCGTGCTCTCGATTGTAGAGGAGGCCCGTGCCCTGCAGTGGGACGTATATGGGCTGATAGAGAGGCATATTATGTTACCTTATTGAACAATAGTTGTCGTGGTCTCGAGGGTACACTGTCTTACTACGCCATGTGAACCGACGTCACGCTGCCGGGTTGCTTAATATGAGATTGCGGAAGAACCTATACAAGTCTTCTCCCCTCTTCTTCCATCCATATTAAGAATGCTGCAACCAAGATCCAAGTGTTAAAGTATACCCTTTGAAACGAAAAAAAAATTTCCAAATCGGTTCAGGCGTCAGGGCGGTTACTCTATGAACCGAAACGAAACTCAAATGATCGGACGTTCGACGTCTGAAGTAAGTTATAAGTTTTCCACTTCTAAAAATCAACACTATTCTCTATGATACTTATCATTCACTCCGAACTAAGTCTATAGTTAGGACGTACGATAGAGGATTCCAACATTTTGTGGAGTACCTAGACACATTCGTACAGTTTTACGTGCGACATCCGAACATTCGAGTTTCGTTTCGGACAATAGAGTAATCCCTCTGGTTCGATGAAAATATATTTTTAAAATTTATAATTGTTTAATTGCTATTTTTATATTTTATTTTTGCAATATAAATGTTTTAGGAATAAACAAATTAAAAAAATACAGACGAATTGAAAACATCACCTTTTTCAAGTGGATTAAAATGGTTTTCTGATTCCATTGCTCATCCCAAAACAGATCAATAAATTTATACGCAATAAAACTGGCCACAATTTGTCCAACGTTATCTTTTTTATGTGTTATGGCCAGAACTGGCTATAATATACATAATAAACACATTATTGCTCTAACCTGCGAAATTTAGCGACATAATATTAAAACGCTAGGCGTGAATTTTAGATAAAATTCATCCAACAGTCACAAGACCACATAGACCTGGTCTGGTACCAACAAGTTGCCGCGCATTTTCACGCTCTCGTTTGGTTATATAACTAATATCATTGTTAAAATTAGCAAGTTGAAGTGGCAATGGGCGGGGCACATAGCACGGAGAACTGATGGCCGATGGGCCCAAAATGTTCTCGAATGGAGGCCACGAAGCGGAAAGCGCAGCGTGGGACGTCCACCCACTAGGTGGTCAGACGACCTGGTAAAGATCGCGCGACGTCGCTGGATGCAGGCTGCCTCCAACACGTCATTGTGGAAATCATTGTGAGAGGCCTATGTTCAGCAGTGGACTTCTTTTGGCTGATGGATGATTGTTAAGATTAACAGTTATAAGTGTGCTACCAATCTTACTGCACCACTGTGAAGCGACGCCACGCAGCCGTGTTGCGTTCAGTGAAATTGCTGAAGACCCAATACATTACTCCCGCCCTTTTTCTTTCCATTTTAAAAGCAATCAGTGTTGTAAATGTTCATGTACAGTAATCACATACCATCAGGAAAAGCTATGCAATAATAATAGTAATAAATACACCCAACAGTCACATATATAGTCCTGACTCCACACTAAGATCGAGTCTTGTGTCGTGTATCAGAAACTACGAGACTTTTCGGTTTGAACACCCAGACCCGAAACAAATACTTGTGGATCACAAAGTTTTTTTTTTTACACTAACACGGCACAATGACTGCACTGCACCTGATGGTGAGCGCAAACATTTGTTTCAGTGCGGGAATCAAACCCGGTCCCTTGTTTCACGGTTTCGGGTTTGAATCCCGGGTCGGGCTGTGACATTGAATTTTCCTATTCATTATCAGCGCGGAGTCAGGAATTAGTGCCCGATATGGCGAGTTCGTCCTCATCACAATTCACATCGTGAGACGGAACACAAAAGGCGACCTGGATGTCCTGGCAGCATATCTGCCTACCTTTTTGCGGAAAAGGCGTGAGTTTATGTATGTATATTTGTGTAAAAACAGTGTCTTATTTCACGCCGATAAATACTCATATTTACTGACTGGTTAATATTAAAATGCCAATCGTAATAAACGGAAGCATGGTTTTTCGCGTCAATATCACAATAAAACTACATCAGAACCTGTCTAGCCACACTTATAATGTTGTCCTTTGCATTTACGACGTTCCAATATCTTGTTTATTTTTAAACTGGCATATGATCGTGAGGTCATGGTTTCGACTCCCCGGTCAGTCACTGTAGGTATCTCGATTTGGGATTTATATACATTTTCAGTTGGAAAAATGCTGTCATTACACAAGTTTAGTTGCAGTATATCGAAGATCTGGTGGGTTAGTCTCTTCTCCGACACGAATTTCGAATGTTCGAACGTTCGACGTCCACGTATAAGACAGAAGTTTTCCACTTCTAAAGATCTATACTATTCTCTATGATACTTATCATTCACTCCGAACTTAGTCTATGGTTACGATGTACGAGGATTCGAACATTTTGTAAGGTATTTAGGCACATGTGCACACGTATACGTAAGACGTTCGAACATTCGTCGTCGTGATGGAGAATAGAGTAAGCCCCTGAATCGTGAGGTCCTGGGTTCGATTCTAATATCGGGTCCATCGGCAATGTAGAGCGAAAATTCATCCGAGCGTCTCATAAAATTTTTGAATCAAAAACTCACACCAAAATTTCGCCCAGCTTGGGAATGTAACCCGGTACCTACCCCACAGTTTACCCACAGACACTTCCTATGACACGACTGGCACAAAAACTCAAAATATTTCAATTACTTCTGATACTCTACCATTCGTGGTTTTTAAAAAAATATTATACTTGAATGGGACTGCCGTGACAAAATGTGCCTTTGTTAGGTTTCCTCGTGACCTCTTGATTCCGACCCTCAGAGGGCCAAAAGTCACGACCTCAATACATTCCTTGAGTTTCGAAAAAGAATCACGATTTTGGGTCAATGGAATTTAAGTCCTTCAATTCTTGATACATAAGTATACATAGACATCACGCCTTCTTCTCGAAGAGGTAGGCAGACGTGCAACCGGGATACCTACGTCTCGCCTTATGTACTCCGTCACACGATGTGATAGAGGACGAGCCTATCGCCATATCGGGCACGAATTCTTAAATTCGGGTTGAAAATATCAAAAAATCCAATATCACTTTGGCGTACATCTGACTTATGGAGGCCGGAGATTGTACCTCCGGCTGCGAGCACGTCGCGTACTAGGCAAGGTGCTGCTTGTCCGGTCTCGTTCCCTCTCCCCTGCCTCTTTTAGTGCAAACCTCGCATAATGACGCGACGGTATACCAGCCTCTTTTACTTACCACCACGGCCTGAGCCGCAGCTGGGAGAGGATCTTTCCCAATTGTTGCCACAAGATCGCGACGAAACGATTCAAAAATTAAACAATCAGCTAAAGTGTTTTGTGCCGAGTCCTCTACATCCACAACTATGACACAAGCGTATGCTCACGTCTGATTCGACAAGTACTTTCCAAAAGAACCGTGGCCTGTAAGTAACTCTTTCGTTCTGAACGCCATGCCGTCTTTGAGAGTAACCCACCTGAAACGTCGCGCCGCACGTTTGATTATTACGGACGCGATTGTTTGCACTGTAATGTGAGTTTCCCTATGTTTAAATAAATTTTATTAAAAATATTTTTCTCATATTATGTGAAACAAGTAGGACGTCGCTGGATGCAAGCTGCCTACAACAGGTCACTGTGGAAATCATTGAGAGAGGCCTATGTTCAGCAGTGGACTTCCTTTGGCTGATGCATTGATGGATTGATTGATAATGTGAAACGGATCTTTTACATAATATTTGTCACATGTTTATGCTGTTATAGAAAATAGGAGCTGGAAACAACGACTGGCAGTCGACTGTCAAATTTCGAAACATCGCGTACAATTAAAAGATGGCGGGTCGCAAAACGCCTAATTGTGGTCACATCGAGCGTCTTCAAAGAATAAATTCCAACTTCTAAACAAAGAGATTCCTTCGTCATTAGCCCTGGGATGTTTTTGTGGGCGGCGAGCGTCAGCCACAAATCGGAATGTAAATGTAATACAAACGTTCTGATATGTCAGCTACGATTTTTGTTTTTAATTATAGTTTTTTTTGGCGAAGGAAGCTGCGGAAGGCCTACGTAGTTGGTTTTCGATAGTTTATTGTGGATTTTTTTTATATCGCGGTTTTGTTGCATGTATTCGTGGTTAAGATAATTCGAAATCATTTTCTTTCTAGATTTATCACATTTTCGGTTAAAATACAGATCTTTATTTGCGTCGGGCATTATGTTACAATTTACTCGGATTGGTAGGCCAAATTTTTATGCCAGACTGCTGGTCAGAGGTAGTCTGTGGGGCTACCAGGACACTCAGGGATCGCCTTGCGTGTTCCGTACCACGATAGTGGACGAGCCTATGCTACATTGACCACAAATGATAATGGATAGAAAAATCCTATAACCCACTGAGGCTGTCAAACACATTTTTGAAGTATTTTTTTCATTACGAGTGATGGTATCACCCAGGGGCCCAAACTGGCTGCATAGCGGCGGTCTACCGGGCTCTCCTGGAAGAAACTCCCCCAGCCAAGCTGGCAGTTATATTGCTGGTTATTTTTTTCTATCCCTCGGGAACAGCTTCTGTTTTATGGATGAATGGGACCCTTTACTGTATCCCTTGAGTGTAGGTAAAATTAAATGATCGGTTGAGCAAATAAGGCGTGTTTTCGCACACGCCTTATAGCGCATACCATAGTGATTTGTTGGTATTTCTACACTATGTAAAGTCCGCCCGCACTAGGCCAGCGTGGTGGACTATATCTAGCTCTCAATCGTGCTCTCGATTGTAGAGGAGGCCCGTGTCCCGCAGTGGGACGTATATGGGCTGATACAGGAGAATTACTCTATTCTCCGACACGAAGTTCGAATGTTCTAACGTTCAACTTTCACATATGTACTTATAACATAAGTTTTCCACTTCTGAAATACAATATTATTGTCTATGAAATTCTGTACTGTATCAGTGCATATACGTCCCACTGCAGGGCACGAGCCTCCTCTACAATCGAGAGTACGATTAAGAGGGGGGTAAGGCTATATAGCATACCATAGCGATTTGTATAAATTTCTAAGGTATGTAAAAGTCCACCAACCCGCACTAGGCCAGCGTGGTGGACTATATCTAACCACTCTCAATCGTACTCTCGGTTGTAGAGGAGTCCCGTGCCCTGCAGTGGGACGTATATGGGATGATACAATACAAAAGGCTATATAGTCCACCACGCTGGCCTAATGCGTGTTGGCGAATTTTACATACCATAGTAATTCTTGCAAATCGCTATGGTATGCAGGTTTCCTCAGCATGTTTACCAACTTAATCTATAGTGATGACGTACGATAGAGGAGTCGAACAATTTGTAGAGTTTTTAAGCTCGTTCGTTCAGTTTTACGTACGACGTTCTAACATTCGTCGTCGTGTTGGAGAATAGTAGAATAGATGTCCCTAATATACAGGGTATATCAAGACTGCTACCCAAAACGAAGCCAGGTGGTAGTTTTAGTGACTACAGACACGATGCAACTAAAAATTGTGCAAAAATGCGCGACGATTTTTTTGTAATGTTTTAAATAACATTGTGTTTGGATGGTAAACCCTTAGTTTTTGCTGAAAATTATAATTTAAAGCCATGCGTAATATAGCGTCTTTAAAAATAAAAAGGTGTACATTATTTTTTTAGGAAAATGTATGTATTACCACCCAAATACGACGATAAGAAAAATTATCAAAAAATTCTTGGTTTTTTTTCCAAAAATTTTTGTTACATTGACTCTAAAGTCACTAAAACTACCACCTGGCTCCGTTGTCGGTAGCAGTCTGGATATACCCTGTATGAGCGTAATTTGCTTGCTGCCGATCGTGTTGTTCAAAAGCGTCATGATTAAACTCACCTCAAAAGTATTTCTATATTGAATATGTGTTTAATCCCTGGAACCGTTTACAATAAGGTCCTGGGTACAAATAGAGACGTCCGCGGCTTCGAACCCGGGACCGATAACATCGCCCGCCCGCCGACCCCAGATATTCCAAATATTCCGACTCAGATAACGTACGGACGGCAAAACAATCTAATGTTTTAACATTTGTTTTGGGTCTGGGTTTCTGTGAGACTGAAAAATCTCTTGTAGTTTTTAATTTAGTTAGTTTAGATTTTAATTAGTGCGTGGTGGCCTGTTGGTAAACGGACCAGATGCGGCTGCCTACATGTTCACGGTGGTCGCGGGTTCAAATCCCAGGGCACACCTCTGACACTTCGGAGTCATGTGTGTATTGATAGTCAATCACCACGCACTATAACGGTGAAGGAAAACATCGTGAGGAAACCTGCATACCACAGCGATTTGTATACATTTCTATGGTATGTAAAGTCCGCCAACCCGCACTAGGCCAGCGTGGTGGACTATATGACTAACCACTCTCAATCTTACTCTTGATTGTAGAGGAGGCCCGTGCCCTGCAGTGGGTCGTATATGGGCTGATACAGACATATAATGTTTTTAATACCTGATAGTTTCTTATTTATTTATTTATCTTACGTATTATTACTAGTACTACCATCAGACGATTAATTTTGAAAAAAATTAACATTAGTATTCATGTAGGTAACGATTTTGAAAACTTTATACTTAATTTTTATCAACTTAAAGTTATCTGATTGCTATTTTGTGAACCAATAGTACCACACTGGATCAATCAACCCATTTACAGCAACAATAATTATTTTTTTACTCAGCCTCAGGGAGTCCAGTGTATATTTTAACTCGTGACTTTTACATAAACTTCCCTACCTGGGTATCGAACCCAGGTCCACCCAGTTCAGTAAACTAATTCAGCATGCAGGTTTCCTTACGATGTTTTTCTTCACCGTTATAGTGCGTGGTGATTGACTATCAAAACACACATGACTGAAAAGTCATAGGTGTGCCCTGGGATTTGAACCCGCGACCACCGTGAACATGTTGGCAGCCGCGTCTGGTCCGTTATCAACAGGCCACCACGCACTTTTGCACCAATTACACATCAACACAACAAAATACTTTATAAATATTTTATCCATCCATCCATCAGCCAAAGGAAGTCCACTGCTGAACATAGGCCTCTCCCAATGATTTCCACAGTGACCTGAGCGTTCGGGAAACTACGCGACGTCTTCTCGTCCAAAATACCTCAGTGCCTTAAATCGAAAGTCTTCGATAGTTGTGTGTTACCAGTGATGACATACGGCACCGAGACGTGGCCTCTTACTATGGGCCTTATCAGGAGGCTCAAAGTCACTCAACGAGCTATGGAGAGGGCTATAAATATTATGTTAAAAAATATTTTTTGTTTTTTCTGCTATCCGTACTCAAAATGCCTGAGTCCATATTACTCATGTATACCTGTGTTTCTTACTCGGTTCGACCTTTTTTTAATTTTAGGGTACGGTAGTCCGTCACAAAAAACCCTTTAGTTACATCACTAGGTTTTCACGCGGCTGCACTGTATTAAATGTGGAAATCATTATGGCCTATGTTCAGCAGTGGACTTCCTTTGGCTGATGGATTGTATTGAATTGGACTCTATTAAATGTCGTAGTTTAGAGATTTTTATAAGACCCAGTGACAAACTAACTTTGACGATAAGTTTAATTTTGACAATGTCATTGCCATACATTAGTGACGTTTTTGACATTGCTAATGTATGGGATTGACATTGTCAAAGTCAATTTTTTGTTTTATTTTACTTAATATAATCACAAATTATATGTTGGTACATAATACATCGGTCCCACGAAACCGTATTTCGGTTTGACCGTGGAATCTCTTGTCAGTCTCTCTTATAAGTACATTTTTTACACTGGCCCGGCATAATGACTGCACTGCACCTGATGGTAAGCGCAAATGCCGTCCAGACAGAGTATCGACTGGCATCAGACGGCGGTCCCATGCCATTCGACACAATGATGCCGGCCTGCTGAGATGCTTCTTCACACTACGGCGGAAGGACCCAGGATTATAGGAAGATAGGATATTAAACATTGATTAAAATTAAACAACAGCATTAAAAAATAACATTTTTCTAAACAATCAAGTAAGCATAACTTATAATATATTGTTAAGCATAAAATTAAAATTAAACATAAGAACTAAACTACATATAGACTAGGTGTCATTAATTGTAATTAATAGCCTGTCTCGGTGGCGTAGTGGTACTACGCTATGATTGCAAAGCTGAGGTCTCGGGTTCGAATCCCGGGTCGGACAAAGTGATATTGGATTTTTCTATTCATTATCAGCCCGGAGTCAGGAATTTGTGCCCGTTATGGCGATAGGCTCGCCCCCTATCACATCGTGGGACTTATACAAGGCGAAACATGGGTGTCCTGGTAGCACCTCTGCCTACCCCTTCTGGGAAAAAGGCGTGTGTTTATTTATGTATGTACTTTAATGTTTAAGACAGTTTGTTTCTTAATAAATAAATAAATATTATTTATTTCGTTGATTCTATATTCGCGACCCGGACACACAGCGGTTAAGGAGCCGTCATAGTGAGCCACGTGTGTCGTGTCGGGCTCTGTGTATATCCGGATACAATCAGGCCGGCATAATGAAGTGCCTGGTAGCCTGTTGGTAACCA
Organism: Theretra japonica; assembly: GCA_033459515.1. Classification (NCBI taxonomy): domain Eukaryota; kingdom Metazoa; phylum Arthropoda; class Insecta; order Lepidoptera; family Sphingidae; genus Theretra; species Theretra japonica. The sequence continues at coordinate 6,038,376 of CM065952.1, forward strand.
ACCGGACGCTGCCGAAGCAGTGATCGCTGGTTTGAAATGCTCAGCACACCTCTGACTTTTCGGAGTCATGTGTGTATTGCTAGTCAATCACCACGCACTATAACGGTGAAGGAAAACATCGTGAGGAAACCTGCATACCGTAGTTTGCAAGAATTTCTATATGTAGAGTCCGCCAACCGTAGGCCTGTGTGGTGTATGGCCTAAGTTGTCTCAGTCGAACTCTCGATGGGAGAAGAGTCCCATACTCAGCCATGGCTAACGTATGGTGAAAAATATCCCAAAATTATTTTATCAATTCCGACAATTTGCAGTAATTTTACTTTTAAGTTTATTATTGTTATGTTGAATTATTTTATTGTATAATTAATTTCTATTATGAATGTTGTTTCACGCCTATAATTATCAAGTGGACGAGGTCTAAAATTGTATAAGTTTAATTTTGCATTTTTTGTCTGTTTACTGTTGGTGTGTCATATAGATTAATAAAATTGTATTACTATAAATCAGCGTAAATATTTTGCATGCCGGGTAAAATTTAAGTCCTAGGCAGTAAAGCTAGACTGTAATTCGATCTAGGACATTCTGCAGCAACATTTAACTGTCATTGTTGCTTGGGTACCCGCAATAATTTCTAGATTTTATGACCTAGCCGGGTTACAAACTAGATCTGGAAACATTCTATAGGAGCTGTCTATTCAGTGGGGTCGGATCGCGAAATTGGAGGTCGCGGGTTCAAATCCAAGGGAAATATTGATTGTTGTTGGATATTCGTATCCGCCCGGATCTGTGAAGGACCTGTCATAGTGAGTTACGGAAGTGTCGCGGCTCATCAGGCCGGCATAATTGTTTCGACCAGTGGATGCTGTATCTAGACAGTTCTGTAGCAATAAAAAAAAAGTTTTTATTAAATATGAAATCTAAGGTTTGATTCTCAGTGCAAGAGTGTATAAATTTAAAACTACATTAAAATTATCTTTTTATGTTTACCATACACGTAACGTTTGGTATTCAATAAAAAAATGTATGAAAAATGATTCCATACAATCTTCATACAAAGATCAAAATAATCTTGTTGAAGGAATATCCGAAGGCGAGACAACGGTAACGATGTTACAACACAAAACGTCTTATTTGCAATACAAACCAATCTAATTTGTACTCTAAACGCTTTGACATACATAACAATTTGCCACACCAACTGTTGACGATAAAGAATCTGATTTACAAAAAGTCGTAACTTCAATTGTAAACACATTTAGAACTATACTGTAATATAAATGCAGCAGGGTTGAAATTCGATTGGGCTTGCGGTGACCTCAGTGTTCAATACTTGAGTTGATTTTTTGTCTCTCTCGCACATTGACAAGATCTTGATGTCAATGTCTATCGTTCGACCATAGATAATATAGAGTTACAAGAAGCTCACGCTTGCATTCTTTAAAAGTAAGCAGAGTTAGTATAATACTGGACTAATAATTTATTTTCGTCACATTTGAAGCGTTTAAGTATAGATTTTTGAGTTTTTTTGACCATGAAATTATGGCCACACTGCATCTGATGGTAAACGCAGTGCAGATAAGAGACTCCACAAAAAAAAAAAAATTTTTTGGAGTGTACTATTTTTCACACTAAAATGCCTTGAATTGTCATAAAAATCGTTTTTTTTAAAACATAAACCAAATAGCATATTTATATACAAAAAAACGACATGTCGAACCTCAGACCACCCGGTTCCCATACCACCAAACCAAAAACAATATCCTCTAGCGCCGGCATAAATAACACCCGCATTCGAACCCGGGACTTCCTACACATAAACCACACAAAAGGATTTAATATCGATAAACAACAATCCAAATATTCTAAATAAGCTAAACTATTGTTGCTGTCCACCCACATACAGCTTGAATATACAGTAATGTCTTAAAATAATGCCGGCTTTTGTATACGTGAAGTCTTGACTTCGATTCCCAGCTTATGAAAATTACTTTGTGTTTTTAGTTAAAAATGACTGCCTTGATGGCGCTGTTACTACGATACAATTACAAAGCTGTGGTTTCGGGTTCGAATCCCGGGTCGGGCAAGTTATATTGGATCTTTCATTATCAGCCTCCGTGGTGCAGTGGATTTGCGACGGCTATGAAAAGCCCGCGGGTTCCATCCCCGTAAAGAGGGAAATATTTGTGTGAGCCACGGGTATTTGTCTCGGGTCTGGGTGTTTGTGAGACTGAAAAGTCTTTCGTAGTTTCTGATAGACTCGATCTCAGTGCGGGGTCAGGACTATGTATGTGACTGTTGGATGTATTTATTTATTTGAATAATTTCTATACATTAAACAGCCGTTTGCTCGTTAAAAAACTATACATTTATCATCAACAATAATTTCTTATAACACAACACAACGGTACGACAGTCGTGATTTGAAATAATATTAGCGATCACAATCGCCTTTCCTTAAAAGGAGGTTTCCAATCTGATAGCACTTCCGGGAACAAAATGGCCGCCAATCTATACAGGGACATGGACAAAATGTATGAAAAATAAAGGTTAAAAAAACTAAAAATCATTATTAAGCTGACTACGAGTATAAAGTCATAAATAATAATTATTAACGAGTTGAAGTGCGTGGTGGCCTGGTGGTAACGGACCAGACTCGGCTGCCTACATGTTCACGGTGGTTGCGGGTTCAAAAATCCCAGGGCACACCTCTGACTTTTCGGAGTTATGTGTGTATTGATTGACAATCACCACGCACTTTAACGGTGAAGGAAAACATCGTGAGGAAACCTGCATACCGTAGCGATTTTAAAGAATTTCTACGCTATGTAAGTCCGCCAACCCGCACTAGGCCAGCGTGGTGGACTATATGGCCTAACCACTCTCAATCGTACTCTCGATTGTAGAGGAGGCCCGTGCCATGCAGTGGGTCGTATATGGGCTGATACGATACAAAAAAATGAGTTTAAGATTAGAAGTCATGTACCTTTCTCACAAACACCCAGACCCGAAACAAATACTTGTGGTTTACAAAAATATTTGTCTCCCGGATCGAACCCGCGGCCTCCCGTTTCACAGCCTCGTCTAACCAACTGCGCCACACAGGCTGTATAATATAAAAGATGTTCGATTTGAAGACCAACCCACGGTACTAAAGTAAACAGTGATTATCCCTCGTGACGATGCACAATCATGTTTATACAGATCTTGAATAAACAATATGAAAATCAACGGTCAATTTGAAAGTATTAATACATTTCCACGCGGCTTTGCTCGTACTTTTACGGTCTTATTCATAGACAGTTTCAAAACCTGTTTTAGTTGTCGAATGATTTGTCCTTTTCGAACGACTTTTGAATTCAGTTTGAGCGAGGAAGACAAAACATTCTATTGCTAAAGTAGGTTTAAAAACTGTATGATACAATTATTCCTGATTGTATTGGGATGTACACAGAACCTAGGTTTCTCTATTTTTTTTTTTTTACACTGGCACGGCATAATGACTGCGCTGCACCTGATGGTAAGCGCAAATGCCGTCCAGACAGAGTATCGAATGGCATCAGACGGCGGTCCCATGCCATTCGACACAATTATGCCAGCCTGCTGAGATGCTTCTTCACACTATGTTCGGAAACGAAACTCGAATGCTCGGACGTTCGACGTCTGAAGTAAGTAATAAGTTTTCCACTTTTCAAAATCAACACTATTCTATATGATAATTATCATTCACTTCGAACTAAGTCTATAGTTAGGACGTACGATAGAGGATTCGAACATTTTGTGAGTACCTAGGCACATTCGTACAGTTTTACGTGCGACGTCCGAACATTCGAGTTTCGTTTCGCATCATAGAGTAACCCCCCTTGAAACGTGACACGTGGCTCACTATGACGGTCATATCCGTTGTATACGGTCGCTATCCTGGACATGAATATTCTACAAGTAACAAATAACTTGGGAACTGTCTTGTATCTTGATAGAGTTTTTCATCCTCAAATTAATAGTGGTAGGTCTCTCATATGTGAGAAGCCGCCTGGGTTGGTACCACCGCGATGTCTATTTCTCCCGACCAAGCAGTGTAAATGCACTGTTGTGTGCCGGTTTGAAAGACATTGTAGCCAGAGTAACTACTTGACATAATGAGACTTTAAAATTTTGTATCTCAAGATGGCGAGCGTAGTGGAATGCCAAGTATTGCTTTGTAATTCATGGTGTTGGTTTCGCTACTGTCCATGAGCGGTCGTATCGCTTACCATCAGGCGAATGGCATGCTCGTCTCGCCATTCATTGCAACAAAAAAAAAATTAAAAAAATCTCAACCGGAACTTACTCAAAAGGCGTTAACTAACCCAATTATTTTCAAAATCTACACTAAACTGATTCGAACCCACTATAGGCAATAACGAGCTTCATGCTAGTTTATTATATTAGGAAAGAAAAAACATGGCGGCCGACAAAAACTCTTGTTAACGTCTTCTATGGAAGTGTATAGAGTTGTTAAAATTATGATGAGTCGTTTTGGTGTGTCAATATCTGTATTCAAGATATACAAAGACGAAATCAATAGTTGGTTTAAGACATTAGCTAAATAAAAATAAATAAAAAACAAAAATTAAATTAAGTTACACATCATTTTGTGATCGGACCATAAAATAGTTGATTTATTTTGAACATCAAGTCTTTTATTTAGCTGTAAAGAATAACAGCTACATTTATATGAATACAGAAAAAAATAATTTCAGAAAAACATATTCATAAATTAGTATAGTTATCCCTCTTTATGATTGGTTAGCTGCATGATATTTTTTTTAGCCGTTACCGTCAAGTGTTACGCAAATATCAATTGTTTTATATAGGTATATTTTTACTATTACTTCTAATTTGTTATGAAATAAACTGATATTATTATAATAAGAAAATTACAAAAATAAAAGATACAAAATATCCGTTGTATCATCTCTATAGATACACCAGTGGGCCGCGCCGCGCGTTCGAAAAAACACCGAGCAAACAAATTGAAATATTAGTTAAATTACTAACTGAATAATTACAGTTCTCGCGGCAATTCTACACGCCTCTTACACTTTTAATCTTTCTTTTTTTACTAAGGAATTAGTTGTACGGCCTTGTCGTGTAAACATCTCTGTAATAATTCTTTATGTTTTTGATTACTGTATCAATGGAGTAATTGGGATGTAGAGGTGAATAGGGACTAAAGTGGAGTGATTCAAAATTAAATTTGACATACTAGGTTTTAGTTGTAGCTTCGTTACTGCTTATGTAGATTTTATCAATTTGCATTGACAATTGGCATAGGAAGCACTTGTATAAATACGAAAAGTGATTTTTTCCTCCGAAACAGTACCTTTTTTCTGTATGAAAGATTCCTTTTTTCCTTTTCTGTAACCCTGACAACGTGTATGCAAAATTTAATGACGATCGGCTGAGTAGTTAAGGCGGGAAAGCGTTACTGACAAACCCACATTCGCATGTAGATTAGGAAGAATTTGTATTGAACATTTAAGGAACTATGTCGTGTCAGTATGAATAAGAATGACTTGTAATTAATCTATGTATCTTTTGTTCCAGATGCACAAATAAAGATGGGCCTCAAAGAAGAAAGGACGGAATGTAACAGAATACCCACGATAGCCGACCTAGAGAAACACAATCCCACGCAAATGGAGTCAAACTATGTAGTATTCATATCCCACAGAGACATGAGACGGAAGGACTCCGCAATATACAGCTATTGCTTAATCAGCGTAGTAATAAGCTTTATATTTGGACTATCAACTGGTATAGTGTTAATGGGGGGATCTCCTAGTATTCCAATCAAAAATTCCATTAATAAAACAAAATCTACTAGACTTGATGACAGGTATACAGCTATATCTTTCGTAGATGATAAGAAAGAAGAAGATAGAATGCCTAATATAACAGAAGAAGTTAAGAATATCGTCAAAGATGTTGCGAATGAGACGCATGTTCCGAATTTAATGACTGTTTTATATGATAACGTATTTTGGGGGCCTAAAGTTGAAGATTCGATGCCTCAAGGATACGGAGAGAATACAGCTGAGCTATGGGAGAAATATGTCAGCAACAGCGAGGTTATCAAAATGGAGGTTGGGTGCGGAAGGATGCAAAACAGATTGGTCACTTTCAAAGATGGTACAAGAGCCTGTGTTAGGTACAGGCAGAACACAGATCAAATACAAGGAGAAATTTTCAGTTTCTACGTTGGTAGGCTACTCAACCTCACCAATCTCGCCCCGTCTGTAGTAAAAATCGTCGATTTGAAAGACAATTTGTGGAAGAATGTCGCTCATGATATTGCTAGTGTGCAATGGAACTCAAACAGAGCGGTTGTATTAACCCAATATGTGCCTAGCTTGGAGTCAGCAACCATACCTGATATTTTCAAGCCCTCAAGCCGACATTTGAACAAATTTGATGTACTAAGAATGTGTTTAAGCGAGAACAGTACCGTAGAAGTATCAAAGGAGATATTTCTAGAGAAGCTAAGGTCGAAAAATGTTAAACAAACTAATGATAACATAGAAAACTTCGATCACATTGACATGGCTTTGGGTGCTAAAATGAAAAAATCTTTTGTGGAGTTAGCGCAATGGTCTGATTTGATTATATTTGATTATTTGACAGCAAATTTGGATCGGATTGTGAACAATTTGTTTAACTACCAATGGAATGCTAATATAATGGATGGGCCAGCTCATAACCTGGCCAGGAAAATGGACAGCGGACTCCTCCTATTCTTAGACAACGAATCAGGATTACTCCATGGCTATCGGCTTTTGAAGAAATATAATACTTACCACAGTCTGATGCTGGACAATTTGTGCGTGTTTAGAAAAAGGACTATTGATTCTTTGAAGGAACTTTTTAATGCACAGTCTATAGGTAGTAAGTTAAGTGAAATGTTTCATAGGAAGAACAATGTGGTGATTAGGGATATTCTACCGCCGCTGCCGGAGAAGAATTCGAAAATATTACACGAGAGAATCGGGAAAGTGCTGAGTCAGGTGGAAAAATGTGAACTTTTGTATAGATAGACAATATTGTTGTGATGTAACTGGTTTAAGGTCTCTGCCGATTAAAAATAGTTCCAATTTACGAAATATATGAGAACGTGTATGCATGTTTTAGTACAATAAATGGGGTGAATCGAAACTCAGAGGGAATAGAAATACACTGGTAGTCTCGATGAATTATGATTATATTTATTTATGTAACACACAATTAATTTTTGGAATGTGGATGAATACTCACGTATGAATTCCAATATAAAAATATTTCATAGTTAAACACTTGACCAGGCTTGTTTCTATTCATACTTTAGTTTCGATTCTACCCTGTGTCTTTATATCGAACAAACGTCTTTAGTTCTTGAGAATCGATAAGTTTTCAAATCGACGCAAATCATTGCCCCTTTTTCGTACATATCCAGTTTACAGAATATAAGATCAATATATGAGGCAGAGATCTTTAATATTTTATTATGGCGAAGTGTGATTTGTGTGTATAGTGGTTATTTTGGCATAAACGTAAATTCAAATCATAATGGAATTAGATATCTATAGTTTTCAAGTACACAGCCTCCGTGGCTGGTTGGTTAGTCGCCGGCCGTGTGAGAGGCCGCTACGATCCAAACAGACGAGCGTTTGTGATACTACTATTTTGAAATTGAACTTCTTTTGGACCGTGTGGGAATATTATAGGAGTAAAATTTTTTCGATGCGCGCGCACAGCGACATCCAAAAAAGTGACATGTTTAAGTTTTAAGTGGCAGGAACGCATGAAATTAGCGGAGATATTTTTTATCCTCCGTAGTGCAGTTGGTTAGACGCCGCGCCGGCTGTGAAACGAGAGGCCGCGGGTTCGATCCCGCATCGAAACATATGTTTGTTTGAACCACAAGTATTTGTTTCGGGTCTGGGTGTATGTAAAAAACATATTGAAGATTCTTTAGTAGTTTCTGATACACAAGACTATGTGACTATGACGGTGTATTTATTATACAAAAAAAAGTATTTTACGTTTACGCCAATTAAAATGGACTTTATAAAGTGATACGTTAAGAGTTGATGATACCAAATAATTTATTTATTATATAAACATATATATATAGAGCCACCAAGTTATCTGTTCAGTCGGAAGTTCGGAATCGTCGCTAGTGAGGAATTGAGTATTGCCACTTTAAAAAAATATTGAATTAGATTAGAGTAAATTAGAGAATTATATACACAGTTATGTATCTTATAAAATACTGTAGAAACGACACGGTAATATAACATTACCGTTGGCAGTGTTCTGGTAAAAAAAAAAATGTGCATCTGCAGTAATTACCGTATATCTGATAACACTGGTTTAGTTCCAATTATGGCCACCTGAACAGATAACTTGGTGGCTCTGTACGTGCCAGTATGTTGTGAGACGTCAAATGGAAATATACCTTAGAATCATCATTTATTGGTAAGATATAATATCAATCTGTGTATGATATTTATTTTTTAAGACTGGTATACTATAAAAAATAATTTATTATATTATTTTACATACAGCATACAAGATATGTACTGTTAAAATAAAACATTTCTGCCAAAACATCATTGAAGTAAGTTGTAAAATTAGTTATGATATTTTAATAGTAATATTGGGCGCTTAGTAACTTCTCACTATCTCTCTTGCCTTTACTGCAATGAACAATAAGAATAGTGACGTCACTTTACTTGTTTCGTATTTTTTTGTGTCACCAATACAGTTTTAAATGTTTGTAACTTGCTTAATGTTCAATGTTGTGATTTATTACAGGCCTATTCTTCTAGCTCTAAGGTCTATTTTCGTTTGACAAATTGTATTAAACCTCATAGTTTTAAGAATCTCACAGCATTAGTGATTTTAATTTGATGAGTAGCTTATACAGGGCGTGTCATATTGTTACTGAACTACCCTGTATAAGCTGGTTATGTATTGTGTTGTATTTTGTATTTTTATATGTAAATATGCTTTTTGTTACTTTATGTGGGAGAATAACGTAAAAGATAAATATATAAGAGTAATATTTTATTCCCTTCAATATAAAATCCTTGACCAACAGTACTTGGTGTGGTCTCGCGGTACTCTGTCTCATTACACATAGTGAAACGACGCTGCGCTGCTGGGTTGCCTGAGGGAGAATGCCGGAGACCCAATACTTTCCTCAAGCCTTTTTCCTTCCCTTTTCCCCTCCCTTTTTAAGAGGCCAATATGATCCAAGTGCATGTGCGGTGATCACTTACCATCAGAAAAAATAGTGGAATTTATGCTTCATACTCAATTATTTTTGCTATATAAGTATTTCTTTTGTTTTTAAATGTATTTTATGTTTTTCTTCCACATAGAACAAGCTTTAATGTAAATAATTGTATAAACTGTATAAATAAATATTTTTTTAAATTTTATTGTACTTTTGTGTTTTTTTTACTGGTATGATGTGACTGCTGTGTATCTGATAGTAAGTACAGCGAAGTCCTGATGGTAATATCTCTGGTCGAAAGAATTATGCCGGCCTGCTAATTTGTTAATTTTCATTAACAAGCCTTACTAGACAATGTGGTACAAAGACGTTAAATCTTGAGGTCTTGAGTTCGATTCTCAGAACGGGCTTTTCACGAGTGATACTGTTTGGAACACTTAATTTCCCTTATCTTGGATTATTAATTGAAAAACTTGATCTTAGTAACATAAATTCAAGTTATGCCTTTCTTTATTCTACACTGAGACGGGATCGCAACATGAGTGCACATGTGTATTGTAGAATACATACATACATAAACTTACGCCTTTTTCCCAGAAGGGGTAGGCAGAAGTTCTCCTGGTAGTAACCAGGCGCCCATGTTTCGCCTTGTCTGTTTCGCCCCACGAGGTGATAGGGGGCGATATCGCCATCTCGAGCACAAATTCCTGACTCCAGTCTGATAATTAATAGAAAAATTCAATATCATTTTATCCGACCCGGGATTCGAACACGAGACTTCAGTTTGTAATCATGCATTAGTACAACAACGACACCGAGGCATTCATGTTGCAGAATCATTTACGTGTGGCGCCACACATCAACCCTTTCGCGAGTAGACAGTTTATTCCATCATGCTGGCAGTTGGTAGACTTCAAATAGGACCAAAAAGATAAATCATACTCTCCAATAATATTGCACATATATACGACAGCCTCCGTGGTGCAGTTGGACGCCGGCTGTGAAACGAGAGGCCGCGCGTTCGATCCCCGCACCGACACAAATGTTTGTGTGAACCACAAGTAAATGTTTCGAGTCTGGGTGTTTGTTAGACCGAAAAGTATCTTGTAGTTTCTGATACACGACACAAGACTCGATCTTAGTCGTGTCAGGATTAAGTATGTCACAAATCCTTAAGAGCGTCGCACTACAAATACGTTTGTGAACCCCTGCTTGAACCTGTTGTTTGAAAATGGAGAGAAAACCTTACAGACATAAAAGAAATTCAAATTTCAGAGATTCCATATTAAAAAGGAGTTTCACAGAGCTGTGTGTATGAACATCTGCAACGAAGGGCGTAGAAGTCGCCGGTCTTTAAGGTGAGAATACGCTCTTTTTTTGAAGGTCGCCAGGTCGTATTTGTCCGAAAATACTGCTGTTTGCAATTGTATCCAAAGATTTGTTATATTTGGATGAAAATAAAATACGTGCCTATGTTCAGTAGCAGAGTTTCAGAATAAGCGAAGTATAGAGTTAAGAACAGGGTATATCAAGACTGCGACCGAAAACTAAGCCAGGTCGTAGTTTTACTGATTATAGACACAAGGCAACTAAAATAATATCAAAAAAAGCGACAGGTTTTGTTGGCTAATTTTTTTCATCGTTTTTGGATTGCAAATACCTAGTTTTTGTTAAAATTATAATTTAAACGCATGCTTAAGTACCATTGTGTCTTGAAAAATAAATAAGTGCACATTATCATTTTGGGAAAACGATTTATTTACTACCTAAATACGACGATAATTAAAAAATTACAATACAAAAAATTGCCGCTTCGTTTGTAGTAGTAGTGGTTGTATATAGTTCTGTGTATATTCAGATAAAGTACTGTACTGTATCAGCCCATACACATCCCACTGGAGGGCACGGGCCTCCTCCACAATCGTGAAGACGATTATAAGGGGTTAGGCCATATAGCCCATCACGCCGGATACAATCAGACGCAATTGTTGTCACTTTGTCGTATTGTATTGTATCAGTTCATATATGACCCACTGCAGGGCACGGGCGTCCTCTACAATCGAGAGTACGATTGAGAGTGGTTAGGCCATATAGTCCACCACGTTGGCCTAGTGCGGGTTGGCGGACTTTCACATACCATAGAAATTTATACAAATCGCTATGGTATGAAGGTTTCCTCACGATGTTTTCCTTCACCGTTATAGTGCGTGGTGATTGACTGTCAATACACACATGACTCCGAAAAGTCAGAGGTGTGCCCTGGGATTTGAACCCGCGACTACCGTGAACATGTAGGCAGCCGCGTCTGGTCCGTTACCAACAGGCCACCACGCACTTCACTTTGTTGTGCTAGCATAAAAATACTTTTTTTCGGCAGTCGTGTTTTTTATTTAGCTCTTATGATTAGTATGAAGGGTGCTATATACTGTATGTGTATATGAGTTACAATTATCTGTGCTCATGGGACATCGGGCGCACTTGTCAAAACACAGACCTCCCGGCGTAAATGGTGCCTGACATAGAATATAATAATGCGGAGAGTGGACAGACGATGCATAGCGACGAATGCTTTATAAACGTTTAGGGCCTTATTAATAAACTCGGATGAGTGAAGGATTAACTTTAGTCCAAGGCATAAAATTGACTTGACTATTTTGACTATTAATTTGACTACAATATTGAATAATGTAACTACAATACGATGGTTGCCTAGCTCTCTATGCAATTCCGTGTTTATTAATAAAGTCGTGAATACCTCGCTATTTAAAATAATCGAGTCAATTCTAAAGCCTTGGACTAAAGTTAATCCATCGCTCATCCGAGTCTATTAATAAGGTCCATAGTTTTTTAATCAAAATCAAACAGCCTCTAATTTAATTATAATGCTCTTACTTACTAATATAATTAAAAAAAAACCTTTTATTTCAAACAGATTACAAGTTGTTGGGTTAGTATTTCAAAAGTAGCGATTTTTGCTAATATTAGTTACATATTTTAATTATTTATTAAAATAAGTATTAAGTACAAAGTAATAGTTATATTATTTATAATACGTGCGATAAAAAATATTACTGTTCCCAAGGGATATAAAAGTTAAAACTAACGATTTGACGGTTATTCAGTGAAAAATCATAGTCTGGCATGGAAACGTAGAGTACCAGGTACCAAAAAGGATAAATTAATATTTATTTTCTGAATGACAGAATGGGGATCAGTTAATAAGTCAGTAACATTAAAGAACGACGCTAATAAATGTGAAAAATAATAAAAAAAATCTTTAGGTAGGTAATAGGTATTAATCATAACATAGTTTTACATTCCTTAACAAAGCATAATATTTAAAATAACATAAAATATTAATAACAAAAACGATTGATTATAATAAAGGTCTTTTAAAATAAATAGGTATAATATCCCCGTTCCTTGTTCCTACAAAGCAGTGACTCGTCTGTGCAATGCTGCTCTATGGCGGTGCACTCACATTATCCGAAGGTTTAAGTCGCCGATAGCGGGATGATACATGCGCTTTTTTCCTTTAATGCGACTGCCATTAAAAGCTGTCCTAGTGGACGAGTGCCCAAGCGTGGGGTTCCGTGGGCGTGCGCTTCGAATACTGAGGAATTTTCGTAAAAAATATACTATTTGGTTGGTGTAGGGGCAATAATGAAGCAGATTTTGAGGTCCCGGCTTCAATCGACTCTTGGTCTAATGAAAAAATTGGAACGAAATCTGTGTGTGACTTTCTGAATTAGATTTTTTCACGTGTTATATATTTTTATTACAGTTAGGTGTAAGTTTTGATTGTAGGCAGTCCATCCATCCATCCATCCATCCATCCATCCATCCATCAGCCAAAGGAAGTCCACTGCTGAACATAGGCCTCTCCTAATGATTTCCACAGTGACCTGTTGGAGGCAGTCGCTAGATGCTATTTATAAGAAGATTTGGATTTTAATGTAGGGATTTCCATAAAGAAAAGGAATACACAAGAATACATGGCAAAACATTGTACAGAAACGATTATATTCGTTAAAAAATCTTAATGACCGAAGTTGCGAACATCAGCTATTTTAAAATAAATACCTAATTAAATATTTTATTCTACGGAACCCTTGCTAAGTAACAACGGTTCTGCTCGGCCACATAGCGCGGTAATCGGTCGTCGCCCCGCCCGAGTTTAAGTGAGTCCGATACGCCGCGACTTATCGACGCACTAGCGCGGGGGCCCGGGTTCGACGCCGGGTTTATAATTACTGGTAAATATTTTTATACTGACAACACAAAGTGAATGTGGTGCATGTACATATTGGTAAGTATTATAATTAGTGTTAAATATTTTTAAATTAGATTGACAAAATGATATAATACATGTAATTGGAAGTGTACGAAAATCCAACTTTTAATTTTTTTTACAATTAAAAGATGAAGGTATTCAAATCGTAATTGATTTTGCAGATGAGTGATACCTCAGTCCGTCCCGTGACCACGAAAGGTGTAAATTATTTGAAAAGTCAGTAAGTTAAAAATCAATATAATCGTAGAAATTAGTTTTTTTTATTGCATAGGTTGGGCAAACGAGCAAACAGGTCGCCTGATGGTGAGTGATCACTGCCACCCAAGAGCATTCACAACGCTGGATCATGGATGTGTTGCCGGCCCAATCGGGAGGGGAGCGGGATGGAAAAAGGATGGAAATAGGAAAGGGGTATTGGGGTAGTTTAATTACAAAGTGTATTTAAAAATAGGGTTTATTATATTTCCTTGGACTAATATTACAAACGGAAGGGTATGTTGTGATTAGTTAGTTACAGTTTAAATGCCTTATTCATAGATGGATTTAAACCTATTTTAGCTAGAATGTTTTGTCCCTTTCGAACGACTTTAGAATTCATTTTGAGCGAAGAAGACAAAACATTCTATAACTAAAATAGGTTTTAAATGTGTCTATGAATATGGCCGGTGTATATAAAGTAGTAGAGCCACGTTGCTGTTAGGACTGCAGTACTAATCTCTTGACAGGGGAACCACTGTTTACTAAACCATAGAGAAGAATTGTATTGCGTTTCGTTTTGAGAGATTGTCTGAGGAACAAAACCTTCCCTCTAGTCCTTTTTCCCTCTCTTTCCAGTTTGAAGAGGCCACGGCCGATCCAAGTGTAGTAGATGACAGATGTTCATGTGCGGTAATCACATCACATCAAGTGACAGCCTCCGTGGCGCAGTTGTTTAGACGCCGGCTGTGAAACGAGAGGCCGCAGGTTCGATCCCCGCACCGAGATAAATGTCTGTGAGCCCCACATGTATTTGCTTCGGGTCTGGGTGTTTGTGAGACCGAAAAGTCTCTCGTAGTTTCTGATACAGGACACAAAACATAATTGATCTTAATGTGGGGTCATGACTATGTATGTGACTGTTGGGTGTATTTATTATTTATTATTGGGCTGTTTACTTGTATGCCGGCAAAATTGTGCCAAATCACCAGAGATCTTACCAGGTTGTAGTAATTTTGTCGCGCCAGTATGCAAAAATTAAACAATATACAGACAGACAAAAAAACCATTGATATGTATCGACACAGCACAATACTTTACGAACAAACGGCGCTTCGGAATTTTATTAATATGACTTTGGAACTTAAGTGTTTGGGTTCAAGTCTGTTTAGGGAAAATATTTAAAAGGAAGTCGATGTAAAGTATTTCAATACCACGTGAAGTTCCTTGTTGGAGGCCTGTATTCAGCAGTGGACTTCCAGTCGCTAAGAATTGTATGAAAAATATCCTAGTCACATTGGTTTAATGGACTTGGTATCATTGGTGGTAGGTCTCTCATATGTGAGAGGCCGCCTGGGTAGGTACCACCACAAGGTCTATTTCTCCCGCCAAACAGCGGTGTAAATGCACTGTTGTGTTCCTGTTTGAAGGACATTGTAGCCAGAGTAACTACTGGACAAAATGAGACTTAACATCTTATGTCTCAGGATGATTTTGCTACTGTCCATGAGCGGTCGTATCGCTTACCATCAGGCGAATGGCATGCTCGTCTCGCCATTCTTCGCATGAAAAAATGGAAGTACGCATGGGTTGCGAACCGTGAGGTTCCGGGTTCAATTCAGGTTGGATCAACTGAGTTTTTTACACTGGATGTTTGAGACTAGTCTTGTCCGGATATACAGACTGAACACAAATTTATCTTGAGTCACTATGATAAACTTTCCACCATAGTATCATAGTATACGGTTGTTAACCGGGCGGATACTAATACCCTTTTCGACAGCCTCCGTGGCGCAGTTGGTTCGACGCCGGCTGTGAAACGAGAGGCCGCTGGTTCGACTCCCGCGCCGAGAAAAATATTTATGTGAACCACAATTATTTGTTTCGGGTCTGGGTGTTAGTTAGTTAAAGTCTTTTGTAGTTTCTGATATGCGACACAAGACTCAATCTTAGTGTGATGTCAGGACTATGTATGTGACTGTTGGGTGTATTTATTTACTTATTTTCGCATAGTATATAAACAGACTGCCTCGGTGGCGTAGTGGTAATACGGTATGATTGCAAAGCTGAGGTCTCAGGTTCGAATCCCGGGTCGGGCAGTGATATTGGATTTTTCAATTCATTACCAGCCCGGAGTCAGGAATTTGTGCCCGATATGGCGATAGGCTCGCCCCCTATCACATCGTGGGACGGAATATACAAGGCGAAACGTGGGTGTTCTGGTAGCACCTCTGCCTACCCCTTCTGGGAAAAAGGCGTGTGTTTATGTATGTATGTATATAAACAGTAAAATTTTGAGTTATCTATTTGGTGGGTATACGGACACATGATACCACCGTTTACGTCGATGGGGTACGGGTGCGGTTATACTGACAGCAGAGAGCAGAATCAATATTTAGCTGTACTTACAAGAGCGGATCCAGCTTTCAGGTCAGGGGAGGGGGGGGTCATATAGTCAGAGCACTGGGCATACTCGAATTTGATTACGATAATATATCTAAAAGTATATTTTTTAAGTATATGACACCTGTGATTTGTGAATTGTGATGTTAAGCACAGTTCTGATTTGAAAAATTCGATGAAACTAAAAGACGACACAACATTTATAGTATGTACTACGTACTTATTAATTTTTAGCAACAAGACAATAAAAAAAATCTCAATCTGAAGCCAGCACAAGGGTGAGGGCGGGTCATGACATATGTATTTCTATTTTAATGTATTAAGCTTGGTTATGTACTGAGTTATCTATCATAAGCTTATTGCCTATACAAAAAATCAACGAATAAAATTTATTTTAACCTACGACTCGTTCAATGGCATAAGAAACAGCGTATACAAATCGCTACCGCTTATCGCTGCCCACTGCTATGCCAGCCGCGCCCCGCACCGTCCATCAACTATAATATAATCAATTTAAATTGTCAAAACTTATGCTTTCGCGTATTACTCATAGCCGAAATGGCGAGCCATGGATATTCTGACAAATGGACGCTGCCATAGACCTAGGAATTGTCAGAAAGAAATCTTTATGCCGGCACAAGTTAATATTTAAGAAGTGCGTGACGGCCTATTGGTAAACAACCAGAGGCGGCAACCAATAGGTACACGGTGATCGCAGGTTCAAATCCTAGGGCACACCTTTGACTTTTCAGAGTCATGTGTGTATTGATAGTCAATTAGCACGTGCTATAACGGTGAAGGAAAACATCGTGAGAAAACGTCCATACGATAGCGAGTTGCAAGAATTTCTATGGTAGGTAAAGTCCGCCAACCCGCACTAGGCCAGCGTGGTGGACTATACGGCCTAACCCCTCTCAATCGTACTTCCTATTGTAAGGCCCGTGCCCTGCAGTGGGACGTATATGGGCTGATACAGTACAATACAGTATAATTATGACTCACATATTACATATTATCGTTTATTCAACAAAAATACAAATTATTATTTATAGAATTAATTATTTACTTTTGAACCAAATGTAATTGACCTAGGCTGATTCACACAGGTGAAAATATATAAATAATAAGCAAGACATTTCATTTCTATCAAGTATAACCTTCATGTTTTTTCTAAGATGCCGTGTCTGTACATTAGTAGGTAATGTCGGAATTTATGGAGCCATCGCTTAACTGTTAAATTATGCGTTATGTCTTATATTTACTATTCAAATTGGCCCGGGGTTTCTCGTGTGTGTTTTAACTGACCGCTTTATGTAACAGGGAGACACTGATTTTATATAATATGTAGATTCTTCTTTGCCGAATTAAAAAAAAGAGGTTCTCTACTGTACTTTATCAGCCCATACACGACCTGCAGGGCACGAGCCTCCTCTACAATCGAGAGTACGATTGAGAGTGGTTAGATATAGTCCACCACGCTGGCCCAGTGCGGGTTGGCGGACTTTTACATACCATAGAAATGTATACAAATCGCTATGGTATGCAGGTTTCTTCACGATGTTTTCCTTCACCGTTACAGTGCGTGGTGATTGACTATCAATACACACATGAGTCCGAAAAGTCAGAGGTGTGCCCTGGGATTTGAACCCGCGACCACCGTGAACATGTAGGTAGCCGCGTCTGGTCTGTTACCAACAGGCCACCACGCACTTCTCAATTCGCAGGTTCTCAATTCGTAGAAATTTAAGTTAATATAAGGCATAGGTATGTAGGTCCTACGTATTAGCACTTTGCCCGCCTTCAATATGTTACGCATATATATAGATATGTTGGCCAGTCAAGTAAATAAACAAACTAATCAGCGTGAACAAGTACAGTTAAATATATTATATCTTACTTTGCAGTAGTTTTTTTTACTTTATTGTGTTTTTTTATTGGTATCCATCCATCCATCCATCCATCAGCCAAAGGAAGTCCACTGCTGAACATAGGTCTCTCCCAATGATTTCCACAGTGACCTGTTGGAGGCAGCCTGCATCCAGTGACGTCCCGCGACCTTTACCAGGTCGTCTGACCACCTAGTGGGTGGACGTCCCACGCTGCGCTTTCCGCTTCGTGGCCTCCATTCGAGAACTTTTTGGCCCCATCGGCCACCAGTTCTCCGTGCTACTTGCCCCGCCCATTGGTATGACTAAGTGAGAATATAATTTAGATAGTGTCGATTGATGACAGACGATCGTCTTTGGCTGGTTGATACAATTATGCCGGCCTGCGTTAATCTTGATGATCGCGTGTTTTTTGCTAAAATTTTAGTTGCATTGTGTCTAAAGTAACAAAAACGACCACCTGGCTTAGTTTTCGGTAGCAGTCTTGATAAACCCTGTATACAGTTGATTTAAATTAATGCAAAAATATAAAAAAATACGCCTTCTTACATAAAACCATCCGAATGAATTATGAAGTGATATTTTGTAGAATATAAAAAGCTGTGTGAGCATCGAATATTGATTCTACGCGCATAAATACACATTAAGTGTGGAAATTGATTTCAAAACACACATTCAGACACCCACAAATTATTTGCAAACACTCATACTAATGTATCAAATTTAATGTGGTTAAGGTCGCAGGACGCCGCTGGACGCAGGCCGCTTCAAACAGGTCTATGTGGCGATCCATGGGGGAGGCCTATGTTCAGCAGTGGGCTTCCTATGGCTTTTTTTATTGCATAGGTTCGGAAAACGAGCAAACAGGTCACCTGATGGTAAGTGATCACTGCACATGAACATCCACAGCGCTTGGATCATGGATGTGTTGCCGACCAAGTTGGGAGAGGAGCGGGAAGGTAAAAAGATGGGAAGAGGAAATGGGTGTTGGGCATCCGGCAGTCTCACTCACCGAACGAAACACGACTTCGCTGTCTGTCTGTCGCTTCACGTCGATCTCCTGTGAGACAGTGGTATCGCCCCGGGCAAGCCTGCCCATTTATACTGAGTCATGACTGTCAACAGCGTGGCTCTACAACTTCCAAAAGAAGAAAAAGAATGCTGAAAAGAACAAGAAGAATGTGTATCGTCCTTTGTCTCTGCTGAACTCAGGACTTCCACATCAGCGAGTTTTATAAAGGGGTGCGTACACCAAGCTGGCAGTGCGGGCGGACTTCACGTATAGAATTTTTTGTACCTATGGTATGCAGGTTTTCTAATGACATTTTCTTTCACCGTTTATCACATATAATCCACTTAATACTCAACATAGGGACGACATTGCGCCTGATGATAGCGCAGTGCAGATAGAGTATTCACGTGAGATGTTCATCTCTCGACACAATGACGCCTGATTGTATCCGGATATACACAGAGCCCGACACGACACACGTGGCTCACTACGACGGCTCCTTAACCGCGGTGTAGTTTTACGGTCGCAATAAAACGACTACACTCCCAAAAAGATGTTTTTCCCATATATATATATATATATATATATATATATATATATATATATATAGGGAAAGCTTGGATATTATATATATATAATATCCAAGCTTTCCCTAGGGAATGTTAAAGAGTAAATATATGAATAAGAGACAGTTTAACAGACGTCTTCCACTTAGCTTCGAACATAATTAATCATTATAAGTAATGATTCAATGAATTATAGTTCTGAGGTGTTTTGATACTTGAATATTAAATACATACACCCAACACTCACATTGTCCTGTCCCCACACTAAAGCGCCATTTACACGGGAGAGTTTCTCGCGGTGAGAATCTGTACGATTATCGGATGACATAACCGCCATAGATTATTGTGTTCTGACAAATGTTAACACGATGCAACTTTTTAAATCCTTACGATAGTCGTATCTTTGAGGCGAGAAACTCTCCCGTGTAAAGAGCGCTTAAGATCGACTCTTTTGAGTATCACAAACTACGAGAGACTTAGTATCGCAAACATCGAGACTCGAAATAAAATACTTATGGTTCACACAAACATTTGTCTCCGTACGGGGATCGAACCCGCGGCCTCTCGTTTCACACTCCGCGTTTAACCAACTGCACGACGGAGGCTATCAAAACTAAGAGAGACTTGTCCTCACACCACCCAGACTTATACGAGGTGGCAGGATATTTTCATCCGGATAGCGACCGTGCTCAGCGGTTAAGGAGCCGTCATAGTGAGCCACGTGTGTCGTGTCGGGTTTGTTCTGAATATAGATACACAATCAGACCCGTACAATTGACCGCGTTGACTGATAAGAGAAAGTTTGACTCCTGCTATTATTTTTCTTTCTAATTTCGATGCGGGTTAAAGACAAGCAGAGGCCCTAAAAGACTTGCCGGGCTCCGGAGTTCGATGCCAATTCTTGGCGTGCGTTGCTGATCCTGGCTGACAGGAGTTGCAGGGGCGGGTGTGTGGACGGTAAAGTCCAAAAAGAGCAAGTCATCTAAACTGCGGCGAATTTACTATTAAGGGCATTGCAGTCACTTTGTCGAGCTAACAAATATATATATGTGTGTGTGTGTGTCACAAACTGTAGACATAGTATGTGTGGCGATCGTAGCGGCCCCTCGTGTCACAACTGGCGACTAACCAACCAGCCACGGAAACTCAATAAAAAAAAATATTAATCAAGTATCAAGACGTTTACATCCTTGTACTATGTTTAAAATATTAGATTTGACTCATTCCAGGCTGGAATACTTTGGATATCTATTTTGTGACCTCGACTATCTATTAAAGGTCCTTTTATATTATATACCCCTAGTATGCGAGTGTGTGTAGGCAACGCTTTGTCTATTTGTCAAGCAGTGTGTACTGCAGTGTTCATGAAGCACATTGTAGTGATTACTGCACAAGAGACTTGAGTCATGTGTATGAGCTTCCGTGCAGTTAGTAATGAGAATTGAGTGTTGCTGCTGATGTGCAGGCGGGACGCGCAACATCAGATGAGCGACCTGAGGTCTCTTGATTCCCATAAAAAAGTACGATGTGTCTAAAATACTCGTTTTAATCGAGTAAAATCCTCATATCGTCCTCAACGGCCATGTCTGTTTTCATTAAATCGAAAACATCTGCCCACAGATAACAAATCGAAAACCCCGATGCGTCACTTCAAAAATTTGCTCCATAAAAGACTTATTTCGGTTCCCACCGTTATAGGAATCGTGTTTGGAAATCGACAAAGTTACATTTACAGCCCAAAACCTTCAAATCACATTAAATTCTTTTATAAACCACGCTTTTGTGACCGCAGTACAAAAAAAGTTTTGTCGTCATTCGACAAAGTTAACTTTGCCGTCGAAAGTGTGCGTTTGTAAATAAATCCTTTTGAATATCGATTTTTTAACGGCAAATACAACTTTGCGCTGTTCCGCTGTGGTCTATTGTGTGCGCTAATCCAGACGGCAGTTCTTTTTTCAAATGTGTTCCCAATTCAAATTTAAAATTCGCACTTAAACGTAACTTTACACTTTTGTGAAAGACATTTTGGAATGAATGGAATAAGGTAACGCGCACGTTGGAGATTTTTAACTGCGCGACGGTTAGGTGTAAAATCACGCGTTTGTTTTATTGTTACATACATAAACTCACACTTTATTCCCGTAAGGGGTAGGCAGAGATTCCCTTGGTAGCAACCAAGACACCCACGTTTCGCCTTGTGTGTTTCATCTCATAATATGATAGGGGGCGAGCTTATCGCCATATCGGGCACAAATTCCTGACTCCGAGCTGATAATGAATAGAAAAATGCAATATCACATTGCCCGACCCGAGATTCGAACCCGCGACCTCAGCTTTGTAACCGAACCGTGGTACAACTACGCCACCGAGGCAGTTCTTTGGTTAGTTTTGAGAGATTTCGTTGGAAAATATGTATTTGAAATTCTTGTGTAGAGTTTTCTAATCGATGTTTTCTTTCATCGTGAAAGCGAAGCATACTTTATTAATTGCAGCCGATATAACCTACATATTGCCTGCGACATGCGGCCACGGGTCTTCTGCCTTGAATCAAACCAAAGATTTCCATTTTAACAATCCGTTCCGTTTAAAACTAGGTTTTCACATATTTTACAAATAGCAAACTTTCTTTTATATCTAAATTACTCCTCTAGTTATCTGGTTAACTTCCATGGTATGTAAAGTCTGCCAATCCGCACTAGGCCATGGTGGACTATATGGCCTAAACTCCCCCAATCGTACTGTCGATTGTAGAGGAGGCCCGTACGGGATGCTATAATCATCATAATGACCAACTTTTACTATGAGGACAACCATGAAATACCGGAAAAAATCGGCTGTTCCATACAAATATAATCGTTTGAATCTTCCAAATGTATGGAACAGCTGATTTTCTAATTTATGTATATGGATTGAAACATAAACAGCTATCTGGCATAAGCAAGCTGATTTTAAACCCACTTTTAAGTCACGACAAAACTGCACCGACAAATAATCGCAATCGTGTCACATCCCTAACGTAACTATACACTTTCAACAGATTACTGCACAATAGATGAAGACATGAATTGGCGGCAAATATATAAGGTTAGTTTTTATGAACCTGGTCTTATACACAGATACCTTCAGACATTTCAAATCAGCGGTTAATTTGACGAGCAGGTCGCGCGTTACTTACAGCACGGCACAAGCTCACACACACATAACGCAAATCTCTTAGGCCCAGGTTCAAACTAACTTTGACGATAACTTTAATTTTGACAACGTCATCACACATTTGTGACGTATTCGACATTTATGTGTGGGATTGACATGGACTGCCTCGGTGGCGTAGTGGTATTACGGTATGATTGCAAAGCTGAGGTCTCGGGTTCGAATCCCGGGTCCAGCAAAGTGATATTGGATTTTTCTATTCATTAGCAGCTCGGAGTCAGGAATTTGTGCCCGATATGGCGATGGGCTCGCCTCCTATCACATCGTGGGACAGAATAAGCAGGGCGAAGCGTGGGTGTTCTGGTAGCACCTCTGCCTACCCCTTCTGGGAGAAAGGCGTGTGTTTATGTGTTTATGTATGTATTGACTTTTTAAAGTCAAAGTCCTATTGTAATTAATATCAATATTATTTTTGAACAGTTATTTCAAGAATGTTGTATTCACTTGTAATGATAGTACGCAATGTCAAATGTTATTAGTCAATCGTATTTTATTGTATGTGTGGAACTGTCGATGGTGTATCTAAATAAATAAATAAATAAGTCATGGGGAAAGTTAATCTGATCCGTTACCAACAGGCCACCACGCACTTAGAAGACAGTCAAAATCTTTAGTTCTACATTCCTTCACAGAATTGAGTAGTGTTACGCAAGTATGTAATAATACAATTAACAGCCACATACATAGTCCTGACCCCTCAGAGTTAAATAAAACGAATTCTTACGGATTCAACCGCCCCGTGACTACGAAAACTGTTAAGTGATCGAAACGTCGTGAAGTTAAAAAATGTAAAAATTAAATCCTGTCTCTGCCGCGGTGGCGTAGTAGTATTACAGTATGATTGCAAAGCTGAGGCCTCGGGTTCAAATCCCGGGTCGGGCAAAGTGATATTGGATTTTTCTATTCATTATCAGCCCGGAGTCAGGAATTTGTGCCCGATATGGCGATAGGCTCGCCCCCTATCACATCGTGGGACGGGATATACAAGGCGAAACGTGGGTGTTCTGGTAGCACCTCTGCCTACCCCTTCTGGGAGAAAGGCGTGTTTATGTGTTTATGTATGTATTGACATTTTAAAGTCAAAGTCCTATTGTAATTAATATCAATAATCTTTTTCAAGAGTTATTTCAAAAATGTTGTATTCACCTGTAATGATAGACGCAATGTCAAATGTTATTAGTCAATCGTATTTTATTATATTATGTGTGTAATTGTCGATGGTGTATCTAAATAAATAAATAAATAAGTCATGGGGAAAGTTAATCTGGTCCGTTACCAACAGGCCACCACGCACTTAGAAGACAATCAAAATCTTTAGTTCTACATTCCTTCACAGAATTGAGTAGTGTTACGCAAGTATGTAATAATACAATTAACAGCCACATACATAGTCCTGACCCCTCAGAGTTAAATAAAACGAATTCTTACGGATTCAACCGCCCCGTGACTACGAAAACTGTAAAGTGATCGAAACGTCGGGAAGTTAAAAAATGTAAAAATTAAATCCTGCCTCTGCCTCGGTGGCGTAGTGGTGCTACGGTATGATTGCAAAGCTGAGGTCTCGGGTTCGAATCCCGGGTCGGGCAAAGTGATATTGGATTTTTCTATTCATTATCAGCCCGGAGTCAGGAATTTGTGCCCGATATGGCGATAGGCTCGCCCCCTGTCACATCGTGGGACGGAAT
Source organism: Theretra japonica (assembly GCA_033459515.1). Classification (NCBI taxonomy): domain Eukaryota; kingdom Metazoa; phylum Arthropoda; class Insecta; order Lepidoptera; family Sphingidae; genus Theretra; species Theretra japonica. The sequence continues at coordinate 6,062,883 of CM065952.1, forward strand.
ATACAAGGCGAAACGTGGGTGTTCTGGTAGCACCTCTGCCGTTGTTTGCTGTTTATGTATGTATGTATGTAAAAATTAAATCCATATTAAATCAAATTCGCGAGAAAATCCGTAAGAACGCGTTTTATTTCAATGTGTAACATTCGCGTAAGACTAAGACGTTTCAGTCTCGCAAACATCTAGATCCGATACAAATACTTGTGGATCACACAAACAGGGTCAATCTACAAACTGAAACGAAACTCGAATGTTCGGACGTTCGACGGCTGAAGTAAGTTGAAAGATTTCCACTTCTAAAAATCAACACTATTCTCTATGATACCTATCATTCACTCCGAACTAAGTCTATAGTTAGGACGTACGATAGAGGATTCGATCATTTTGTAGAGTACCTAGACACATTCGTGCAGTTTTGTGCGACGTCCGAACATTCGAGTTTCGTTTCCGATCATAGAGTAACCCCCCAGTTTCAGTGCGGGGTCGTAGCGGCGTCTCGTTTCACAGCCGACGTCTAGCCAACCAGCCACGGAGACTGTCAAATATTAATTCAAAACCATAGCTGTGTCCTGGCCTAACTTGTAACTAAAATCTTCAAGTCTACAGAATGGTGTAGTGGTATGCAAGTATCTAATAACAAGTGCAAACAGTTTGTTTGTCCGTCTGTGCCGATGTTGATCGACAAATGTCACACGAGCGACGGTGACTGCAAACATCGCGTACAGGGTGATGTGTTTTTCGGGAGATACAAAATGTTTTTGTTTTAAGTTGGTACTTCGTTTCAAGTTTTGGATTTGTAATAGTATCATCATTATCATAGCCTTTTATTGTCCACTGCTGGGCATAGGCCTTCTCCAAATTGCGTCATTTCACGCTGTCTTCGGCTTGTCGCAACCAGCATCTGCCAGCGACCTTTCCCAAGTCATCACTCCACCTGGCTGGAGGGCGTCGTACACCACGCTTGTACCAGTATAAAATATTTTTATTGTTACACAGTTTTGTTAGGTTCGAGGCAGTTGTAAATGCGCATATGTGCTTTAGATTCGTGAGGTCCAGGGTTCAATTCAAGGTTGGATACTTCTCAAAAAGTATTTTCTAAAATCCGTCTTAATTACCCACGTCAACCCCTCTCAATCGTACTCTCGATTGTAGAGGAGGCTCGTGCCCTACAGAAGGACTTATATACGGTCTGATACAGTACAGTACACACAGTATAGTACAAAAAAGTATTTTATGCCGGCCGTCTCATCATATTTTCCGCGCACCATGTATAAGCTGTCACTAGTATGTGGGGTGGTCCGTTTTGTTTTATTGTGGGTAATCTGAGTTTTTTCGACTTCCACATAAAGGCTTGGGGTTAGTGATTAGAGCTGCGTTAGATAACGAAATATTAACTCTGATAAAAAAAAGTTTAATATTTGTATGTTGATTTCGCTGGTGTATAATAGTTTATTTTTATGCGAATGTGACGTTAAGGAATATAAAAAAAAAATCCAAATTGGTTCAGGCGTCTTCGAGTAATCAGTGAACATACAGAAAAAAAAAAGACGAACGACAGACAGACGAATTGACAACCAACTCCTTTTTTTGAAGTCGGTTAAAAACTAATTTTACTGCGTTTATCGCGGATTTTTATATTTCATTTGATTTTTAACTTGGCCTTTTGAAGACTACAGCTTTCGTGCACTTTAAAGTCCGCCTTGTGACAACGAATGCTGTTTATTTTCGACTACTACAATATATACAATACAATATAAGTGCGTGGTGGCCTGTTGGTAACGGACCAGACGCGGCTGCCTACATGTTCACGGTGGTCGCGGGTTCAAATCCCAGGGCACACCTCTGACTTTTCGGAGTCATGTGTGTATTGATAGTCAATCACCACGCACTATAAGTGTGAAGAAAAACATTGCGAGGAAACCTGCATATCGTAGCGATTTAAAAGAATTTCTATGGTATGTAAAGTCCGCCAACCCGCACTAGGCCAGCGTGGTGGACTATATATTTTTTTTTCCGCGGGGAAAATCCCTTTACGGACCATCCCACCCCCGAAGGGGCGGGGGTGTGTCGGACTCGCCGGCGCCTTCCGACCCAGCGAGATGGTTGCCGCCCGTGGCCGGGCGACCGCTGGGTCGGGTCCCTACCGTAACCTATACGCCGGAATACCGACTAAAAACCCCGCGTTGGCCACCGTCGGTGCACCTCAGAGACGGCCCCGGGATACCGTGTGCGGAGCGCGCCGGGACCGCCTCTCCGTGCACTGCCGCATAGCGACGCGGCTTAGGACGCGTGTTGCGTCACGTCTCGGGGGCCGCCAGGGTAGGGACGGCGGCCCCACGTTGCCTCTCCGGCGCCGGGTTAGGTGACATCCCGGCGCCTCCTTCGTCTCCTGTGGCGGCGAGCGGGATCGGTCTGCTCCCGATCCCGCTCCGCGCTCTCCTTCTGCGACATGACACGTTCACAGAAGGAGAGCACGGCTCGCCACGACCTCCCGTTGCCGACCATGGTGGTGATCACAGCCGGCAACGAGAGGTCTCTCCCTACGACCGCAATAAGAGCGCTGCGCTCTTTGTCCCAGGCTGGGCACTCCTCCAGCGTGTGCTGGGCCGTGTCCTCACGGCAGTTGCCACAGTGGTGGCACACGGCGGACTCCTCCGCTCCGGCTACGCGACACAGGTACGCACCGAAGCAACCGTGGTGGTCTATATGGCCTAACTACTCTCAATCGTACTCTCGATTGTAGAGAAGGCCCGTGCCCTGCAGTGGGTCGTATATGGGCTGATACAAAAAAAAAAAACTTTCAATATATTGTGAGAATTTTAAATAATATTACGATAGGATAGCTTCAATTCGTTTATTATCACGCACACACGATTTCTAATCGCACATCTGACATTAGCAGAATTGTCGACATCAGCATCCTTTTTGCCATAGAGGAAAAAAAACTTCATCGCGACTCATGGTAAGTTCACTGTACAGTTCAGATAAAGTATGCATTCTTATTTATCTTCGCGGTTGTTATTATTATGCCGGCCTATTATAAACCGATATAAGAACGTAGGACGCGAATAGAGTACCCTTTTTTAATTCCGATGAATGTTGAATGATCTTTTCGTTTGGCATAATTTTGCCGGCCAGCGTTGCATGAGTGAAACCGAATTATTATGACAGCTATCAAGCATCCCCTACCATTCGGATTCCAAAATCCCACTACCAATAGTATCAGCAAAAAACCCTACCCGAGAATCGAACCGACATCACTTCTCATAACAATTTAAAATGATTACCGCAGACGTATATTAAAATTGCTGGCCGACAATGCAACTGTGCCGACATTCGGACTCCTTTTCATTTAATTTTTTGCGCTTTGGCGTTTTTTAATTGTTTGATAGCAGGGACGGAGTTGGGTGGTGATATGGGGGATAGAGGACCCAGCTTACGTCTATATGGGAATAAGATAAGATGTATTATGTGTTGGCTTTTTAGTGGTACTTTTTGATAATTATCGTGTTTATTTTCTAATATTATTTGTAATTGGTGCCGACTGCCTCGGTGGCGTAGTTGTACTACAGCATGATTACAAAGCTGAAGTTTCGGGTTCGAATCCCGGTTCGGGCAGTGATATTGGGTTTTTCTATTAATTATCGGCCCGGAGTCAGGAGTTTGTGCCCGATATGGCGATAGGGTCGCCCCCTATCACATCATGGGACGGCACACATAAGGCGAAACGTGGGTGCCCTGGTAGCAACTCTGCCTACCCCTTCTGGAAAAAAGGCGTGATGTTAATGTATATATTATTTGTAATTTGTGTGACGTATTTTTTGAAAAATACAAATTGATTTTGTTTCTGTACTGCTAGATTCAAAAGGAAAACAAAAACTTGTATTTTTCCTAAAATAGTCAACCACTTATGCAGCCTTCTACATTATTCAGCAATTTATTAATTTACAGACAAGACTAGACTGCAAAGTCTCACAAAGTTTAAAAAATAAAAATATTTGAATTAGTTATATTTAAATTTATGGACAAGTAATACGTAAAAAAATACTAGCCTGTTTCCTAAAAGTTTTCGAAACTTTTTTATAATTAACTATAAAATGTACCGTAGCTATGTAGCAATTTTGAATCATTAAAACCTTCCAAGTTAATCATAATTAAGACAATAAGCCCTCGGCCGACCCACGGCTAAGTACGTCCCATTACAGAATATCTTGAATACCGACATGTTTATACAAAAACAAACCTTATCACGTTGTGATATAGTCGAATTTTCATTACCAAAGTATCGTTAATACGCAATTTTTTTGCACCATTTCGGAAAAATTAGGAACAATTTTCTCTTAATTTTTCTTTTCTAAGTATCATTTTATGGGTTAAAAGAAACGTTCGGTTGTCTCGCTTTGGTATTTTGACGACCTCCGGGGCTGGGAACTTGGAGTTGTGGGTTTGATTCTGGTTACATGAACACATATGTTTCCTGAGCGCTATGACCTGTCCTTCTTCAAACGAGGCTTAAAGAGAGTACTCTCCTTAAGGTAGGCAGCGACTTCGTTGTGCCGGACCCCTGGCACTGCGAAGCTCTATGGGCAGAGGTAGCCGCTTTCCATCAGGCGGGCCGCTAGCTCGTCTGCCTATACCGGCAATAAAAAAAAACATATAATTTTTTTCATTAATTATTATATAAACGCTATTAAAATATACCAAATAATAATCAATTCTATATACACCCCGATTGTATTAATTTCAGAATAACAAACACAAACGACCTTGTAACTTCATAGGAATTTTTCCAAAAAAATTTAGGCCCAGCTAAATTATAGTCACCCTTTAAATTGGAATTTCAAGTTGCACGAAATTGAATCATAAATGAAAGCTAAATGACTTTAAAGTTTAAACTAAAAGAAATACTTTGGCAAATAAAATAGTAAAGTTGATTTATTTTACTTATTTTATTAAATTAGTGATTAAATTACATTTTTATGGTTTATAATTTAATAATTTCTAAACAATATTAAAATAGGGACTATTTGGCCTAACCACTCTCGATTGTAGAGCAGACCCGTGCCCTGCAGTGGGACGTAAATGAGCTGATACAGAAAACAACATTAGATTGAAAAAGTGCTGAATCTTCCACTGTCGAGGTTGAATTGTCCACCACGCTGGCCTAGTGCGGGCGGACTTCACATACCATAGTAACTCTTGGTAAGATATTGTAAGCAGGTTTCCTCACGATGTTTTCCTTCACCGTTATATTGCGCGGTGATTGACTATCAATACACACATGACTCCGAAAAGTCAGGTGTGTCCTGGTATTTGAACCCGCGACCACCGTGAACATGTAGGCAGCCGCGTCTGGTCCGTTACCAACAGGCCATCATGCACCTCATGGTACATGGTTATTGACTATCAAATATACACACATTCGAAATGTCATTGGTGTAATTTGAACCTGGGACCGCCGTCTTAGGAGCTGACTCCGGCGCGTTACCAACAAGCCACTACGCGCTTTAAATTTAGTTTCATTTTTCTGACTCTGGCTGATAATGAATAGAAACACTCAATAAAACTTTGCTAGACCCGGGACTCGAACCATAGACCTCGGCATTGTAATCGTACCGTAGTAAAACTGCACCGGTTCAGTCAGAATTAAAGATTTCAATTATTCCCATATACCTCAGATGCGAGGGGGTGTGTTGTGCCGCGGCGGAGGGGGGTGTGGGAGACGAGTCCCAGCAGTGGGACGTATAAAGGCGGCTGACGTGTGGATGTTTTTGTGCGCCTCATTTACGGCGTATTGTTGGGTGATTGTAACCACACGGGAATCGAACGGACATTCCAATGTTTGTCGAGAAAATATTTTGATAGATGTTCTGTTGTTTTTTTTATTATATCGTAATACTACTTTTTGTTGTTTTGGATTTTTTTATTAACAATCAACCTTTAATATTATTATGTATTTTTTTAATGTATTATTGTGTTTGTTAATACATTTTTCTTTTATAATAGTTTTATATGTTCGTGTGAATGTTATACATACTTTGAAATCAAACTGATTTTTAAGGAATTGCATCGTGGTTTTTTTATGTCATAAGTCCGGCTAACGAGCAAGCAGGTCGCGATGGTAAGTGATCACACATGAACATCCACAACACTGGATCATGGATGTGTTGCCGGCCCAATTGGGAGGGGATGTTATACATACTTTGAAATAAAACTGCTTCTTAAGGAATTGCATCGTGGTTTTTTGTTTATTTCCACGTTCAGGTACGTTATGAAGATTTTATAGTTTTCGTGGTCACGGGAGGACCTGAGATGTTACTCATCCGGAGTTATCAGTCAGTCATCAATGTGAGTTTCACGACGACCTTCATTTTATAATAAAAAATATAAATAAAAACATACATACATAAACACACGCCTTTTACCCAGAAGGGGTAGGCAGAAGTGCAACCAAGACACCTATATTTCGCCATGTATGTTCCGTCCCATGATGTGATAGGGAGCGAGCCTATCGCCATTTCGCGCACAAATTCCTGTCTCCGGGATGATAATGTATAGAAAAAATTAATATCACTTTGCGCGCCTCGGGAATCGAACCCAATACCTCAGCTTTGTAATCATACTGAAGTACAATTTCGCCACCGAGCCAGCCAAATAAAGAACCACGGTAACATCCGTAAAAATTCTTCTTCTTTTTTTACACGACTGCTGCAAAAGGACAAACAAGGTTACTCATTTTAGCAATAAAACTTCTTTGAATTTGTATTGTGTATGTTCCGCTAATATAGTTATAACTCAGTCTATTACTTATTTGATGAAAAAACTTTTATCTTACGATTGAAATAACTAGTTTAAACATACTTTCAATATGTCCGCTTGGCTCCTAAGCGTATGTTGTCTCAGCGCATGCTTGCCTGGTAGCCGACAGCGGAGTGCGTCTCATTAAACCACAATCATTCTGTTTATTTACATGGAGTACAACGCCATCTAGTAGACATGCACCGAACTAACAAACATACATAATCTTTACGCCTGCTTCTCATGGGGGTAGGTAGAGATTATGGATCGCCATTTTATCCGATTCTGACATATTAATTTCGCTTCTACTTTTATCAATATCTTTGTACATTTCTTAAACTCACGCCTTTTTCCCGAAGGGATAGGCAGAAGTACTACCAGGACACCACGTTTCGCCCTGTATTTTTTGTCCCACGATGTGATAGGGGGCGTGCCCATAAGATTTATCTTTTTCAACCTATAAAATAATTCTTAGAAAAGAAAAAATAATAGGAAATTGTTCCTTATTGATAAAACTAACTACTAGACATAATGAGATTTAACACCTTATGTGTCAGGATGGCGAGCGCAGTAGAATACCAAGCATTGCTTTATAATTCATGGTTTTGTTTAGTTTTGCTACTCCATGAGCGTAACGCTTACTATAAGGCGAATGGTTTGCTCATCTCGCCGTTCAATGTAATAAAAAAAATATACAGATGTTTCTCTCTCTCTCTCTTCAGCAACAGGAAGTCCGCTGCTGAACATAGGCCTCCAAGGACCTCCACATCGACCTGTTAGAAGCAAGCATCCAGCGACTTCAACTTACCTTTCGGAGGTCAGTTTAAAATTTAAATATGAGCAGATAATGATCAAAAAATTGATTATATTCGAATTCATATTATTTTCAATGTAACAATGTCTAAACATAATTTAAAATAACTGTCTGATATATCAAATACTTGCATTATCTTTATCAGCTCATTGTAGTCCACTGCTGGACATAGGCCTCTCCCGCGGTACGCCACAGAGTCCGGTCTGCTGCTTTATGCATCTAGTCGCTTTTATTCATATTGTTAAATAAATATTTGTATATTTTTGTTCAATTATTGTATGACTATGTCATGAATACCTAAATAAGAAAGAATACAACGTAACTTACAAGTTAATAGTATATTATTCTTTTTCTATTTATTATTGAAGAATGCTTACAGGCAAATTGACAAAATCATAATAATACATAATATTACATAAAGAAAAATTGCTAATAACAAGCCTCCATTTTTATATAGAACCGTATTTTTTGCACTATTACGAGTACAAAAAAATTTACGACGAAAAAAAAATATCAAAGAGAGAAAGAGAAAATAAACCACCCGTCCTTTAACCTTCTTGAACTCACAACCTTATTGTCACTAATGCGGTTACTCCTAACTAAACCATGCCTCTATTTCTTTAAATATAAACTATAATAACTCCACACTTCAACTCCGGGAATATATTTAAAACGACTGGGATAAGAGGTTTTCTTAGAACATGGAGTTAAGCCCTGAAAACTGAGCATTAAAATAGTGATGTTACCACCGTCGATACTTTATCGATAACGATTTTAAATGATTTTTAGGAAACGGGAATGTTTTTTAAACGCCTGGTGGCCTGTTGGTAACGGACCAGACGCGGCTGCCTACATGTTCACGGTGGTCGCGGGTTCAAATCCCAGGGCACACCTCTGACTTTTCGAAGTCATGTATGTATTGATAGTCAATCACCACGCACTATAATGGTGAAGGAAAACATCGTGAGGAAACTTGCATACTATAGCGATTTGTAAGAATTTCTATGGTATGTAAAATTCCGCCAACCCGCACTAGGCCAGCGTGGTGGACTGTACCCAACCTCTCTGAATCGCACTCTCGGTTGTAGACGAGGCTCATGCCCTACAGTGTGACGTATATGGGCTGATACCGTACAGTAGTTGATGTAGTCTTTTGGAGCTCTGCCTCACTACAAATAGTGAAGTGACGCTGCGCTGCCGGGTAGCGTGAAGTGAGGTTCCCGGAGACATTATACTTTCCTCCTCCTTGTATTTTTCCTGCCTTTTCTCATTGTAAGAAACGCATCTATGATCCAAGTGTAGATGTTCATGTGTGGTAATCACTTACCATCAGGTAAGCCCTTTGTTTGCTTTAAAATTCTGTGTATTTAAAAGGAATAATCAGGATCTTGAGGCCATGAAGCCTTAAGTATATTTTATTTATTTTTCTCTCCCGAAACAACAGTGTAAATGCACTGTTGTTATCCGGTTTGAAGGATATCGTAGCCAGAGTAACTACCGGACATAATTAAACTTAAAATCTTATGATTTTTTATTGCATATGTCCGTCAAACGAGCAAACAGGTCACTTGATGGTAAGTGATCACTGCACATGAACATCCACAACGCTGGATCCTGGATGTGTTGGAAAAGTGCAGCATTCTACGCCATCACATAAGGACAGATGACTTGCTGAAGACAAGAAATCCTTGGGTAAAGGCTGTTTTTTTAATTTTGGGTAAAGCTTATGCAGTAGAACATTCTTTGTTGCATATTATTGTGAAGCCCAACTTGACCTGAACGCGGGAATCGTCTACAATCAACAACTTAATAAACGAATAGTGTGAGTTCGTGGCCTTCAGTTACCATAGAAATTCTTGTATACATTTTTCGACTATTCAAAATAACATTATGTTTTACCTATGTAAAACTTGTGCGTTGAAGTCTTTTGTGTATGTTCAAATAAAAGACTTCAACGCACTAGTTCTCAATGACTGCGCGGCTATATTTATAATAGAGTATTTGACTCAATTTTTTATTGTTCATCAAAAGGTATCCATATCCAAAATATAACAAATAAAGAATTTTGTAAATACATTCAGGATTAAACAAGTTACAAACTTTTAAAACTTGTAGTGGGAGTAAAAAGAAAAGAGATGCAAAACAAACAAGTGACGACCCTAGTGAAGTGTATGCATGCTCCCTAACATTATTTCTTAGTATGTACACTGCTTTATAACGTTTTATCCTAATTAAGTACTTTTACTGGAATGCGCATTGTTATATATGTAATATGTGATATATTTTTATAATTATATACTACATTTACTATGATCGGTTGTCTCATTACAAAAAGTCTCTATAACATTCATTTCACTAATATTAACATGCATTACAGTGTGCGCGTGTGAAAGAGACAGTAAGATGACCAGATGACAATACTCTCTCACTCTTTTTTAAAATACTAATAGATGCCTCATTTTACAAGCTGCTTTTCTTCTGTTTTCACATATTTTAAAATACTAATATTTGGCTCATTTTACAAACTACTTCTTTTCTGTTTTCACATATTTTTTATATGTATTAGTGTTTAAACACAAAATAATTTAAAGTAAGATGACCAGATTACTCTCTCACTCTTTTTTAAAATACTAATAGATGCCTCATTTTACAAGCTACTTCTCTTCTGTTTTCACATATTTTTATATAGTATTTGTGTTTAAACATAAAATAATTTAAACAATCGAGTATGGTGAAATACCCTTTTATCGATACTTCGTTCCCCTTACTAGAGCGTGACTAAATCCTTCGCGAAACACGGGCATTGTTCGAGCGAAGAATTAGTTCAAAACAAATTAACTTTGCGTTTAAATATTACTGGTAATTATAAACCTAGTTATTTAGTCTAGTTATTACTATGCTTGTGTGAATTCGATTTCTAGAAAGAATAAAAATAACATTTTTTTTTATAAATATCCGAAAACCGCGTGGTGGCCTGTTGGTGAACTGACCAGACGCGGCTGCCAACATGTTCACGGTGGTCGCGGGTTCAAATCCCAGGGCACACCTCTGCCTTTTCAGAGGCATGTGTGTATTCATAGTCAATCACCACGCACTATAACGATGAGGGAAAACATCGTGAGGAAACTTGCATATCATAGCGATTTAAAAAATCTATGGTATGTATGTTAGTCAACTCGCACTAGGCCAGCGTGGTGGACTATATGGCATAACCACTCTCAATCGTACTCTCGATTGTAGAGCAGGCTCGTGCTTTGCAGTGGGACATATATGGGCTGATACAGTACAGTACAGTATCCGAAAACCAGATAATAATTTTTATAATTACGCTTAACCTGGGAATCGAACCCGCGAGCTCAGCGAGTATTTATTGGTGGTATATTGGTATCCATCCGGATTGCGCCCGTACTCAGCGGTTAAGGAGCCGTCATAGTGAGCCACGTGTGTCGTGTCGGGCTCTGTGTATATCCGGATACAATCAGGCGTCATTGTGTCGAGAGATGAACATCTCACGTGGATACTCTATCTGCACTGCGCACCATCAGGCGTATTGCTGGCACTTTGTCGTACCGGCATAAATATACAAGTCTTGGTTATGAACAATGAAAGACTAATACCACAAGAATCATTTGTGGGTCAAAATAATATCTGGGTATCGAAGCCGCGGCCTCTCGTTTTAAAACTCTTAACCAACTGCACCACTGACTATAGTTTAATTATTTTCGTGGAAATTATTATGGCGGACAAAAAGCCACCGGTGGTCGTGTAGGGACGCGACGCGACCAATCGGGAACGCGCGCGGGCCGGCAAAAACATCGCAATTAAAAATGCCGGAATCGTAATGACGAGTCGCTTTTTTGAGTTTGCGAGTTTTGAGGACTTGACGTTGAAACAAACATTTATGTGATTAATTTAGGGTTAAAATAAGTTTCTAAATAATATTTAAGTCAGGACAATTCTGAATCGATGAGAATGCTTGAAAATATTAATAAAAGTAGTTGATACGAAAGTAATATATCAGGGTTGAGCAAAGTGGTATGTCTCTCATATGTGAAAGGCTGCCTGGGACGATACCACCGCAATGACTATTTCTACCGCCAAACAGCTATGTAAATGCACTGCTACGTACCGGTTTGAAGGACATTGGAGCCAGAGTAAGTACTGGACTTAATGAGACTTAACATCTTATAACTCAGGATGGCGAGCGCAGTGGAATGTCAAGCATTACTTTGTAATTCATGGTGTTTGGTGTTGCGTCTGTCCATGAGCCGTCGTATCGCTTACCATCAGGCGAATGGCATGCTAGTGTCGCCATTCGTTGAAATAACAAAAATGTTGAGTACCATAGTCTCTGCCTACCGTTATGGAACGTTTCTGTGATGATTATGTAATATATGTGTGAAATCTATACTTTATTGGTCAAGGTATTCGCATTTTTTTATCACACTCAACGGAAAAGTAATGATAAATATATATAATAAATTTAAATACTGACTGCCTCGGTGGCGTAGTTGTACTACGGTATAATTGCAAAACTGAGGTCCTGGGTTCGAATCCCGGGTTGGGCAAAGTGATAATGGATTTTTCTATTCATTATCGGTCCGGAGTCAGGAATTTATGCCAGATATGACGATAGGCTCGCTTCCTATCACATCGTGGGACGGAAAATACTAAGCGAAGTTTATGTATGTATATATGTATAATTATAGCGCATTATAATGTATTTACATTTAAAAATATATTTATCTATGCTATGTTTATAAATACTTAACTTGTGCATCGTACACACAACTATTCCACAGAGTATTCGTAATAATAAAAATTCAGTAACCTTTCTTAAAGATCCAGGGTAAACATTAAAAAACTCTATTGCTATTTCCAAGCCGTTTGCTGCCCGCTGAGCACAAATTAAAATCCAATACAACACATTAATCGTAACTTAAAAAAAACACAACAAAATTGTCACCTGGGATACCAACCCAGAACTTCAAAGATCACAACCCATAAAATATACATAATTTCATATTGAAATAAAACGAATTCTTACGGATTTTATCGCGAATTTGATTTAATTTTTACATTTTTAATTTCCCGACGTTTCGATCACTACAGTTTTCGTGGTCACGGGGCGGACTGAGGTATCAGTCATCCGCTTAGTGACTATTATTTTATTACAATGTGTAAAATTCGCGTAAACCCAAGACATCATTATACATATTTTCATTTTACGATTTTTGTATAAGGTTTCTATACGTCCCTTCCGCGCTCCTACCAACTTGTCCTCACATGTGTCTATGTAGTCCACCGGCGCGTTTTTTTGCCGGCACAATTTGCGCTACGTGCCCACAGCTGAACCTCTGCGCTGTCACATCACGTTAGCATTTCTGTCTGTCTGTCAGATTGTAGTAATAATTACAATTTTAAGTATTGTATTTGTCAAGCAGCAGTGTGTACTGTAGTATTCATGAAGCACATTTTAGTGATTACTGCACATTAAAGCCCCATTACACAGAGCGTTTCTCGCGGCGATCGTATGCGAATATCGCATGTCATAGTCTCCGTGTTGTGTTCTGACAAATGTTTACACGATGCAACTTTTTTATATCATTACGATAATCGTATCTTCGGGGCGAGAAACTCTCCCCGTGTAGGGGCCTGAGGCTTTTTTTTTTATTTATTGGGGACAAGAACAGTTGTATGTTACAGTTAAATTGAAGATTTGAACATAAATTGAATTATATAAACATACAACCCACACCATTGTCCACAGATTAACACAGAGAAAAATTAAATAAACTAATGAAGTTCACTTCAAGCAAACAATGCATATTTGTGGAAACTATGCTAACAATAAATTAATTGCCAATTTCTTAAATTTTGACTGGTTAACAAGAATATGTCTAAATCATGAAAATGTGCGTTGTATGTTTGTACATGCTTGAGTAATGTGTGAGCTTGTGCCGTGCAGTTAGCAATGAGCAGTGAGTGTTGCTGTTTAGGTGTGGACGTAACTTACCAGAATCTTGTCTGTATTCTCAATTAGAAATCCCGGCAGATGTCTTGTAAAGGCCGTTTTTTAATCGGTATTTTAATTGATCAAGTCGAAATGACATCGGTAGCCAGTGATTAATAGTTCTGACGTTACGTTGCGTTTTTCAACATTAAATTGGGCTCCCATTGACGCTTCAATGAACTAGTGCCGGTGTATGTTCACGCTTAAATGTTAGGTGGGGTAGGCAGAAGTGTTACTAGTAAAACCAATTTGAAAAAAATATTTTTGTCTTAGAATTAGGTTCATAGTCATGTTAGGCATCGATACTACGCCATGGAAACTGGTCGTCGATTTTTAAAATTAAAATATCATCATCAGGCTTTCCGCGTCCACTGCTGGACATAGGCCTTCTATGGCACGCCGCTGGGCTCGATCTTCAGTACATCGTCTCTAACAAACCGAACCAAAATATACACATAATGAAGTGCCGAACCTGGGTATTGAAGCCAGGATTTTGCAATTCACAACTCGTATATGACTGCCTCGGTGGCGTAGTGGTACTACGGTACGACTGCAAAGCTGAGGCCTCCGGTTCGAATCCCGGGTCGGGCAAAGTGATATTGGATTTCTCTATTCATTATCAGCCCGGAGTCAGGAATTTGTGCCCGATATGGCGATAGGCTCGCCCCCTATCGCATCGTGGGACGGAATATACAAGGCGAAACGTGGGTGTTCTGGTAGCACCTCTGCCTAGCCCTTCTGGGAAAAAGGTGTGTCTATGTATGTGTGTACAACTCGTATATGCTGCTATGATATTTAACAAAGAGGTTACTGAAAACTTAAATCATTTATCACTTTTAACTTAATCAATATTTCATGTAGATTAAGCCGATTTTATTACCTAAATACTGTTAATTTACTATAGTTATGTGTCGTCATTTTAAATTATGTAAGAAATTGGGAATTCTTCTATAAAAAATCGGATATCCCACTGTACCAATGAACCAACCTTGTTAATTATACAGAATAATCTACCCCCCTGCGAGCTAGCGTGAATTTACCCGATTCGAACCCGCACTAATCGGTCTCACATTAACACTATTGTAAAGTTTTTGCTATCGACCCTTGTTAGACTACCAAGTTCCTTTAAATGGAGTGAATAGGAACGCAGGGGTGAGTAGGGACTAGGGACTAAACTAATCGAAACATTACGAAGGTTATAAAATTTGCATCATACAATGTTTCTGGAATTAGAAAGAAATAATGACATAATATTTTGACACCTCCGTGGCGCAGTTGGTTAGACGCCGTGTTAGTAATTTGTATTGTATTGTATTGTATCAGCCCATATACGACCCACTGCAGGGCACGGGCCTCCTCTACAACCGAGAATACGATTGAGAGTGGTTAGGCCATATAGTCCACCACGCTGGCCTAGTGCGGGTTGGCGGACTTACATACCGTAGAAATTCTTTAAAATCGCTACGGTATGCAGGTTTCCTCACGATGTTTTCCTTCACCGTTATAGTGCGTGGTGATTGACTATCAATACACACATGACTCCGAAAAGTCAGAGGTGTGCCCTGGGATTTGAAACCGCGACCACCGTGAACATGTAGGCACCCGCGTCTGGTCCGTTTACCAACAGGCCACCACGCACTTCGGGTATACCACCACACACCACGCAGTATCCGGGTGGATACCAATATTCTACAATCCGCGGAAAAGAGTATCCTACAAACTCTCTTTCTCTCTGACTTCAGCTACAGGAAGTCCACTGCTGATTATAGGCCTCCATGGATCATCTCCACATCGACCTGTTAGAAGCATCCTGCGACTTCCTGCGACCTTGACCAGGTCGTCCGTCCAGCTTGTGGGTGGGCGTCCGACACTTCGCTTGTCTATACGTGGCCTTTAGTAATAAAACAACTAGTATTAATTTATTTTTTTATAATTAAGCTAGCGGCCCGTCCCAGCTTTGCCTGGGCGCAGATATTTTTTAATTCAACACACCAGATACATGTTATTTTTCGTACAAACTAGGACATTCTGTACATGTATTATACATGTAAACCTTCCTCTTGAATCACTCTATCTATTGAAAAAAATCGCATCAAAATCCGTTGCGTAGTTTTAAAGATCTAAGCATACATACAGACAGACAGCAGGAAGCGACTTTGTTTCATACTATGTAGTTATCTATTCAATTTCGCAGTACAAATGTTCATCTTTGCCATAATTGGAGTCGACGTAAGAGTAGATATTGTCAGGTTGCTTCTCGTAAAATGGATTTTCGTAGCTTTCGACAGCGCAAAACTCTTCCTTTTCGAAAGCAAGGTTTTTGTGAGGCGTGCAAGGAAGCCTACCTCTCTTCAGACTTTTGGGGACTGGCGCCTTGTAATTATCGTGCACCTGGAAATAAAAAAAAGCTATTTCTTTAAAAGATTTTCTGCAAATTGGCACGGTAAAGTGACTGCAGTGTAAAGCCCCATTTACACGGGGAGAGTTTCTCGCATCGAAGGTACGATTATCGTAAGGATATAAAAAAGTTGCATCGTGTATACATTTGTCAGAACAAGATAATCTACGGCGGTTATGTCATGCGATAATCGCATACGATTCTCGCAGCGAGAAACTCTCCCCGTGTAAATGGGGCTTTATAATGTCGGTGAATGTTAGTGGTAGATTCTTGTCGACACTCCGCTGGAACCCTACACTTACCATCAGGAGTGGAGCGGTCACCGCCGTGCCAGGATAAAAATAAAAACAACAACCTGTGCATAATTAGCTTCATTTGTATCCATAGAGGCCGCGTAATTGTCCCACTGTCGAGGAAAAGGATTAGTCGAATTCTCCTCACTTAAGTTCTTGTAATTGTCATCACATGCATTCTGAAAATATCAATGTTATACAAATCACCAAGAGTCACATACATAGTCCTGGCCCCACACTAAAGCCTTATCTACACGGGGAGAGTTTCTCGCCTCGAAAAGACGATGTTTTTTGTATTGTATTGTATCAGCCCATATTTGTGCCACTGCTGGGCACGGGCCTACTCTACAATCGAGAGAATCGATTGAGAGTGGTTAGGCCATATAGTCCACCACGCTGGCCTAATGCGGGTTGGTGGAAGTCCACCTTCTCCGATAATTCTTCTACGGTATGTACTTACATAGGAGAAGAGACGATATAAAAAAGTTGCATCGTGTAAACATTGTCAGAACACGATCATCTTATGGCGGTTATGTCGTGCGTTAATCGCATACGATTCTTGCCGCGAGAAACTTCCCCTGTGTAAATGACGCTTAATTGAAGTCTTGTGTTGTATTAGAAACTATGAGAGACTTACAACACCCAGAGCCGAAACAAATATCTTTATACACAAACACGCGTCTGTTTGGATCGTAGGGACCTCTTGTCACAGCCGGCGTCTAACCAACTTGACACGGAGACTTTAAATCAATAAATACACGATAATTGTAAGCTGTAAACTAATATATGTATGGCCCGTAAATATTAGATTCGGGACCGCGGCTTGTGAGATCGAAAAGTCTCTCGAAGTTCCTGATACACGACACAAGACCCGATCTTAGAATGAAGCCACTCAGCGCGGTGACGATGCGATGCCGCACCGTAACGCATTCGACGTACATAGTGCCACACGGACGGTGCGGCACCGCAGCGCAACGCTCATACCCCGCACATCGCATCACTCCTCCCCGACCCGTCTCTCAGGTCGCAATAGGACGCGTGTACGGCGACGCCGCCGTACGGCAAACAAAAAAGGATCTTCATCCTACATATAAATTGCTATACCATATCACACGATGCGTTTGTTTGCCATACGGCAGCGGCACCGCACCGCCGCCGCACCGCACCGTCGCCGCATCGTGTGGCTTCGCCCTTAGTGTGGGGTCAGGACTATGTATGTGACTGTTGGGTGTATGTTAAATTGTTCCTCGTTTGTATTTGCTACTTTGTTTTAAATAATGTTTTATACTTACCTTGTGTTCTTTATATTTTTTTATAATTATCCATATTGTGGTGAGTAGAATTGTAATAAAAAGAAGAATGGCAACCATCACAGAGAGTCCAAACACTGCAAAATAAATTATGTTACAGCTAATTGTTTAAGTCTAGTATATGATTAAGTCTAGTAATTACATAGTCTAGTATAGTTTTATGAGAAGCTGCAAGGTTAAATCATCTTAGAGTAAATCATTTTTTGGATTTTATCGCGATTTTGGTTTTAATTATCGCACTAGGCCAGCGGGGTGGACTATATGGCCTAACCACTCTCAATCGTACTTTCGATTGTAGAGGAGGCCCGTGCCCTGCAGTGGGCCGTATATGGGCTGATACAAAAAAATAATGATTAAGTCTAGTAATTACATCGGCTAGTAGACATTTATGAGAAGCTGCAAGGTTAAATCATGATAGAGTAAATCATTTTTGGATTTTATCGCGATTTTGGTTTTAATTTTCTTATGTCATTTTCAATGTGTAACATTTGCGTCAACACAAATCATCATAGTTATCATTTAGTTTTTAATTTACGGTTAATCTAAACAACCATTTTTTATTTTATTTATATTTAATTTGCCTATGTCTACCTCGGTGGCGTGATTGTAGTACGATTGTAAAGCTGAGGTCTCGGGTTCGAGTCCCGAGTCGGGCAGGGTGATGTTGGATTTCTCTATTATGAATTTGTGCCCGATATGGCGATAGGCTCACCCCCTATCACTATCACATTGTGGGACAGAGAATAAATGGCGAAACGAGGGTGTCCTTACACCTCTGCCTGCCCCTTCTAGGAAACAGGCGTAAGTTTATGTATGTCTTTTTTAATTAGCCATTATTTATTGGATTTTCAGGCCTTCGCTTTCGGACAGATTACGACTTTCAAATAAACATTATTTACCTAAATTGAATTTTCTGGAGCCATCCTTGGATTCAGTTCTTTGACGGAGTATCATCAGCACTTCCTGGTTATACCTGTCATTCCCATACCAGCCGAATTTAATTTGACTGCGGTCTCCGCTGCGAACACTCATAGTCGGTATATTAAACGTATGTAGCCCTTTCTTGTTATATACATGTGATCTTATCAATTCGTCTGCAATGAAAATTATATTATATACTAGCTTCTGCCCGCAAACTTCGTCTGCGTCGTTAACTTTATTTGGAATTTTCTGTTACGTCTCGTTATATCCCGCTATGAGCCTTCTCATTTTCACTCAAAGCATTAAATCCAGTCCCATCCCATCCCTTTGAGTATAAAAAAGTAACAAATATATCGGAATTCCTTCCTCACCCCACGGGAACACTATTTTTCCGGATAAAAAGTGTCAGCTACCTCCATACCAAATTTCATCGAAATCCGTTAAGTTTCTGAGTTCATCGCGCACAATCGCACAGACAAACAGACAAAAATTCTAAAAAAAACATTGTTTTGGGTTCTAGTACGTTAATATAGTCCCCCCAAATTCGTTTTTCTCAAATATCTTTCCTGTAAATGTTCTTCGCGGTAAAGGTCTTCTTGTTGTTCTTCTTAAAGGTCGCGGGACGTCGCTGGATGCAGGCTGCCTCCAACAGGTCACTGTGGAAATCATTGGGAGAGGCCTATGTTCAGCAGTGGACTTCCTTTGGCTGATGAATGGATGGATGGATAGTGTAAGTGATTACCCAGTACCCTTTTCCTCTTCCCATCCTTTTCCATCCCGCTTCCCTCCCGATTAGATGGGATGGCAACATGTATATGATCCAGCGTTGTGGATGTTCATGTGCAGTGATCACTTACCATCAGGTGACCTGTTTGCATGTGTATAAAAAAGCTCGGAATTTAACGCTTCACACGTCTTAAAACCCTGGATCTCTTAGCATCCGAGTGTTATGCATGTACGATAAACGCTTACCATCAGGTGAGTCGTTTGCGTCTACCGCAGGCATTCAATAAAAATATTCAATAACTTACCCTCTTTATAAACAGTGTAATATCTGAACATGTCGTTAGGTAATTCTATCGACCACGACAAAGTCAAATTGTCATGATCTTCATATTCGTAGTGTATTATTGGACAATGGTTATCGAAATGGACAAATATTATGTTACTTGATGTCAAGCCTCGTATCCCTGACAAAATACATACAATGTATATCAAGACTGCTACCGAAAACGAAGCCAGGTGGTAGTTTTAGTGACTACAGACACGATGCAAATAAAAAATTTGCAAAAAACGCGACGATTTTTATTGTGATGTTTTAAATAGCATTGTGTTTGGGTGGTAAATTCATAGTTTTTGCTTAAAATTATAATTTAAATCCTTGCGTACAGCGTCTTTAAAAATAAAGGGTGTATGTTATTTTTTTAGGAAAATGTATGTATTTACCACCCAAAAACGATGATAGTAAAAAAATCGTCGCTATTTTATCGTGTAAACATTTGTCAGAATACGATAATCTAGTGCAGTTAAGTCATACGATAATCGCATACGATTTTCGCCACGAGAAACTCTCCCCGTGTAAGTGGCGCTTTAGCGATACAAAATATCTTGTTAAAGACTATTTGAATAAAAACCTTTGATTTGAAATTTACTTTACAGTCATACAAACAGTCTTGTGAGTAAGATACCAAGATTTCTTCGCGCATCAAAAATTACGGGAGACTTTTTTGATTCACAACTCACAACAAGCAAGACAAATATGCATATGTGCAAATATGTATTTGTGTACATAAAGATAAGTCAGTCATCAGGCCTCTCGTTTCACTGCCACTGAGAAAGACTATCCGCGCGGAGGAGGCCCATTAATTCAGTATCCTTATAGAAATTCTTCTCTCTCTACAGCCACAGGAAGTCCACTGCTGAACTTAGACACAAGACTCGATGCTAGTGTGGGGTCAGGACTATATATATGACTGTTGGGTGTATTTATTTATTTAACTTACCCCCAGTGTTTATTTTAAGTAGCAACGTTTCGACGTCGTTGAATGTGGGGTCCCTGATAATTCGATTCGGACAATTTATTTCGTGCCCAGATTCTATACTGTTTGTGTCTAATATGTAGTTGAAACCTCTTGAAGCCAAACTATCATCTGAAACAAAATGAGACGTGTAAACCAGTCATTTTTATTGTTGTATTGTATCAGCCCATATACGACCCACTGCGGGGCACGGGCCTCTTCTACAATCGAGTGGGGTTGATAGTGGTTAAAATAGGTTTTAAAACTGTCCATGAATAAGGCCGAAGGAAAATAAACCACGTTTTGTCTTAAATAGAAATCACGATTTTTGACTAAAAGTAATCTCAGATTTGTTCCAAATTATGTATCTAGGGTGCCGGGTGATGAGAAACATGTGGATAAAGTTAAATACTATATGTTAATTTCACCCTGTGTACCATAAATCAATAATAAAAACATGCGTTACACCCTTAAGAAAATATATTAGCAAAGTTTCTCAACGGAAAGATGCAGTGACCAGTGTAGAGCTTTTAATTGGTTTTCATTTCATATCTATATTGTTGCAAAATGTTAAATTTTTTACTTTTATTTAGTTTTTTCTTAAGATCTAGAAAGTGTTGTAGTACAAAATAATTACCCCCATGTTTAAGGCAGGAAATCTGCAACTTCTCCCCCTCTACGTAGTGGTAGTAATGTTTTCGATAGTCCTCAGTCGACCCCACAAACTGTTGGTTTATTTCAATGTTCCAAGAGTCTGGAAAAAATATATTTGTTTATTTATAAACTAGTTACGATCAAATCCGTATATTTGAATACATTGCAATACGATAACTCTTTATTGCACGCAAAATTACAGGTTACAAAAAGTACGTTAAGTTTGGTAGTACAATGGGCGTTCTTATTGCTTAAAGCGATTTCTACCAGACAACCTTCATGGCATTTCTTTCTTCATGGAACTTTTCGTGAATTAAATGTAAATGTATAATTAAAAATGTCAGAAATCGTTGGAAATCAGGAAAAAAATTACTTTAACAGCATTTTACACACCGAGAATTGAAGCGAACCGACGCTCTTGGAATGTTTAGTCCTAAACGAAATTAATCAAAAAATGATCCTTCCATCTATCCATCAGCCAAAGGAAGTCCACGGCTGAACACAGGCCTCTCCCAATAATTATCACAGGGACCTGTAGGGTAATTCACGTAATTAAATAAGTTCAGTTGCAGTGCAGTTGCAGTTAAGTTTCGATCAAAACAGACCTTTTCGTATTCTCGTAATTTTGACAACCGCTGTCAGATACGCTCGCGTCAAGTCCGCGTCACGCGAGCGGTATAGCATATTCTACTGCTGCGTTATTTAGATCGCTACTAGATCGGTATTCACGTGTAAGCTTCTTGCATACGACTGACGTACAGTTCACGCGCAGCACCCGCGCAGTTTACGCATAGCTTAGGTGCAGTTCACGCGCAGCTAAACAATTACAAGAATACCATTTTGCACTAAGACGTAAACTTAATTGCAACTGCACCGCAACTTGATTGGCGCGTCAAAAAATTACGTGAATTACCCCACTGTTGGAGAAAGCCTGCATGCCGCGGCGGCAACGTCGCGTCAACGCAGCGTGGACGATGCGCAGACGTTCGAGAATCACCACCGCTTGTAAACCGGCCAGTAGGGTAGGGGCCTTAGAACCAACCTTTATAATCATCGACGGGTCTGCGTTTTAACACAGTCCGTATGATTGATACCATTCCAGAGATGTTTCGAACACAATCAATGTAATAATTAATCGTATCCTTTGGCATTTTCATCCACATATAAATGTATTTGGTATTGTCTGTATATGTGGTTAAATTGGCCGCATCTGAAATATAATACAGTCACATATGTACTCTTATATAGTCCCAACACTAACAGACAAAGTGCGTGGTGGCCTGTTGGTAACGGACCAGACTCGGTTGCCTACATGTTCAAGGTGGTCGCGGGCTCAAATCCCAGGGCACACCTCTGACTTTTCGGAGTTATGTGTGTATTGATAGTCAATCACCACGCACTTTAACGGTTAAGGAAAACAGCGTGAGGAAACCTGCATACCGTAGCGATTTTAAAGAATTTCTACGGTATGTAAGTCCGCCAACCCGCACTAGGCCAGCGTGTTGGACTATATGGCCTAACTAACTCTCAATCGATTTTTTCGATTGGAGAGTAGACCCGTGCCCAGCAGTGGGACGTATATGGGCTGATAAAAAAAAACTAGCAGACAAGTCTCGAACATTTGTCTCTGATCGGAGCCGAAGACACAACCTTTCGAGACTGGCGTCTAGTTAAGAAATGATTGAAAGAACAAAAAAGAATCTTGTGTCGATGTATTGCCGGCTCTACCAATTTAATTTTCTTTTTCCTTAAGTTATTTTTAAGTTACTCTATATTATAATGTAGGATATTGTAATCCGCCCGGATAGCGCCCGTACTCAGCGGTTAAGGAGCCGTCCTAGTGAGCCACGTGTGTCGTGTCGGGCTCTGTGTATATCCGGATACAATCAGGCGTCATTGTGTCGAGAGATGAACATCTCATGTGGATACTCTATCTGCGCACCATCAGACGCATTATTGTCACTCATCGTGCCGGCATAAAAATAACTCTTATATTAAACATAATGCAGAAAGAATCATTAGAATCCTACTTAATTTTGAGGAGTTTTATTCTCCAGGTCCCAAGATATTCGTCAGATCTTGACCAATTTTTTATGGAACCACCTGTGAAGTATACGCTTTGAAACAAAAAAAGAATTTTTCAAATCGGTTCAGCCGTCTTCGAGTCATCAGTGAACATACAGAAAACAAAGATTCCGACGAATGAGAAACTCCGCCTTTTTTTAATCGGTTAAAAATAAATTACCTTTTAGTTGAAATTTCATCGATCCCTCGTCTTTACTCGAACAAGCAACTTTAGCAATTTGATTTTCAGTGTAGTAATATGCGCCTACAGCGTCATATGTTAAAATTTCGTCAGTTCTGTCCATGTTTATTTGGTCGTAATTTATTTTGAATGCGGGTAGATCTGAAAATATATATCATTGTAATATTTCACTGCCACGGTGGCGAAGTTGTACTACGATTGCAAAGCTGAGGTCTCGGGTTCGAACCCCGGATCGGGCAGCGACAATGGATTTTTCAATTCATTATCAGCCCGGAGTTAGAAATTTGTGCCCGATATGGCGATAGGCTCGCACCCTGTTACATGGGACGGAACATAAAAAGCGAAATGTTGGTGTCATGGTGGCGCCTCTGCCTACCCCTTCTGGGAAAAAGGTGTGAGTTTATATATGTATATATTGTCATATTTAGGTTGTTTTTATTGCACAGGTCCGGCAAACGAGCAAACAGGTCACCTGATGGTAAGTGATCACTGCATATGAACATCCACAACGCTGGATCATAGATGTGTTGCCGGCCTATAAAATTAGGAGAAAAGCAGGAAGGACAAAAGGATGGGAAGAGGAAAGGGGTATTGGGCATCCGGCAATCTCACTCACCGAACGAAACGCAACAGCATAGCGGTCGCCTCACGTCTCCAGTGAGACAGTGGTATCGCCCTAGACTAGCCTGCCCATTCATGCCGAGTCATGGCTGACATCAGCGTGGCTCTAACACTTCTATTTGAGATTGCCGAATGCCCAATGGATGCAGGCCGTTTCCAATAGGTCATTGTGCAGATCCTTGGGCCTAGGCCTATGTTCAGCAGTGGACTTCCTGTGGCTGAAGAGACAGAGAGAGAATACCCCTTTTCTCTTCCCATCCTTTCCACTCCCCTCCCAATTTGATTTGAAACACATCCATGATCCAGCGTTGTGGATGTTCATGTGCAGTGATCACTTACCATCAGGTGACCTGTTTGCTCGTTTGCCGGACTTAATAAAAAAGTAACTCACGTTTACTTGTAAACTGTATGTCGATAATACAAGTTGTATTAAAAAGCAAATCGCATTCCCACGACCTGGCTGTCCAGTCTACAATCGAGTCTATCTGCAAAATAAATGAACACTTTAGTCAGTTAAATTTATATTGTACACAAATACTACTAGAAACCTACATAAACATACATAAACACACGCCTTTTTCCCAGAAGGGGTAGGCAGAGGTGCTACTAGAACACCCACGTTTCGCCTTGTATATTCCGTGCCACGATTTGATAGGGGGCGAGCCAATCGCCATATCGGGCACAAATTCCTGACTCCGAGCTGATAATGAATAGAAAAATCCAATATCACTTTGCCCGACCCGGGATAAAAACATTTTACAGATATATTAATAATAAAGTACAATTGGCGGTCTTATCAGGTTGCAGTATGCAGGTTTCCTCACGATGTTTCCTCCACCGTTATAGTGCGTGGTGATTGATTATCAATACAATGAATCTGAAAAGTCGGAGGTGTACCCTGGGATTTGAACCCGCGACCACCGTGAACATGTAGGCAGCCGCGTCTGGTCCGTTACCAACAGGCCACCACGCACTATCACACACAGATTGCCGAAACATTAATTCACACATGGTAATGCCTGACCTGGTAATCTAACCCTGAACTTCACGGCGCACTGGTGAGGTTGTTGAAAAATAATAAGAGAAAATAGTTTACGATATGGCGATAGGCTCGCCCCCTATCACATCGTGGGACAGAATATACAAGGCGAAACGTTGGTGTTCTGGTAGCACCTCTGCCTACCCCTTCGGGGAAAAAGGCGTGTGTATATGTATGTAAATAGTTTACGTACCTGATATCGCTTCCATTCATAATTATTCTTGTCAATACTCTTCAACTTTAGTTCCTTTTCTCCATCAACACACCTAGAATTATCAATAAAAAATATATTTTTTAAATTAAACCGACTTTAAAAGTGTAATAAAAAGAGAGAAATAAAACTAGTTAATCTTTTATTAAATCTATAATACCTAAATATAATAAAAAAAAAATTGAGGTCGGTGTTAGCCGATCAGCTATGCCTCGCGGTTTTACCCGTATAGCTTATTGGCCAGCTGACACCGACCACAAAACAAAAATGTTTGTATATTTAGGTATTATAGATTTAATAAAAGATTCGGTTTATTTCTCTCTTTTTATTACACTTTTTAAGTCGCGTTATACACGTTATACGTTATTATAGAGACACCAAGTTATCTGTTCAGTCGGAAGTTCGGAATCGTCGCTAGTGAGGAACTGAGTATTGCCACTTTAAAAAAATCTTGAATTAGATTAGAGTAAATTAGAGAATTATATACACAGTTATGAATCTTATAAATTACGGTAGAAACGACACGGTAATATAACATTACCGATGGCAGTGTTTTGGTGAAAAAATTATGTGCATCTGCAGTAATTACCGTATATCTGATAACACTGGTTTAGTTTCAATTATGGCCACCTGAACAGATAAGTTGGTGGCTCTGTACACGTTTTTATTACGCTTTATTGTTATAAACAAAATATTTCACACAATATTTAGCCTCCTTGGCGCAGTTGGCTACACACTGACTATGAAACGAGAGGCCGTGGGTTCGATCCCCGCACCGAGACAAATGTTTGTATTAACCACAAGTCTTTGTTTAGGGTCTGGGTGTTTGAGACTGAAAAGTCTCTCGTAGTTCCTGATACCCACGACACAAGATTGGTTCCTAGTGTGGGGTCAGGACTATGTATGTGACTGTTGGGTGTATTTATTTAAACTTACTTTTCAAGATTGTTTAATGAAGAAATATCGTCGGCATAGAAGTCGATGTAAGCTTGTCTCCCTTCCATAAACTTCTTGGATGTTGCTATGCATATATTAGACGCTGGGTTCGTTGCGTTCACCACTACTGCCACTTTAAGAATTTGATCTTTAGATTCTGAAAATTAATAACATAAATAATTGTTTAATTCTCTCTTTCATTATTGAAAGTCCTCTGCTGAACACAGGCCTCCAAAGATCCCCACATCGACTTGATGGACGCATACAGTATTCCTTGTTAAAAGAGGATTATGAAATATATTATTTTACTGTAATGTTGGTAGCATTATAGGTAGTTAGATTTTTTACATACATACATACATAAACTCACGCCTTTTTCCCAGAAGGGGTAGGCAGAGGTTCTTCTGGTACCAACCAGGACACCCACGTTTCGCCTTGTCCGTTCCATCCCACGAGCCTATAGCTATATCGGGCACAAATTCCTGACTTTGGGATGATAATGAACAGAAAAACACATTATAAATTTGCCCGACCCGGGATTCGAACCCGAGACCACAGCTTTGTAATCAAACCGTAGTACAACTATGCCAGCGAGGCGGTTCAGTTTTAATGTTAGTTTAAAGGTTCGTTCCTTGTTTTTTCTTTGATTATTAAATGTTAATTTGTTCTATGATTCTTCATTTCACTAGGTCGTGGCCACTTTGTAGGCGGATACTTGTTTGTTTGTATCCTATCTGAAAATGCTAGTTCGATTTTGAAAAATCTTTCTGCATTAAATAGCCCTGTTTTTGAGGAAGCATATGGTTGGGACAGTTAAGCCCCATTTACACAGTGAGTTTCTCGCCTCAAAGATTATCGTAAGGATATAAAAACGTTGCATCGTGTAAACATTTGTCAGAACACGAAAAACTATGAGGGTTATGCGGGTTCTCGCTGCCATAATCGCATACGATTCTCGCAGCGAGAAACTCTCCCCGTGTAACGGTGCATTACATAAGTCAGACAACTCACTGCTGTCAAATTGTGGTATAGAAATAAGTGACTGATTCAAAATAATGTCTGAAATGTAAAAAAATCAATAGAGTACTTTCATTTCATTTGCTAAATGAAACGCGAATATTTTTGCATGCGGTTTTAATTAAAACTCACCTGAATGCACTAAAATCACGAAATTAAACACAAATAACATGTACCACATTTTAAAATCCTTATATTCACTGATTCAAATTTCATAAGGTTAGTTCATAACCTCTACACGTACTAAGTAATAAAACCATACTTTGTACACAATTATTTATCTCAAGACATTACTCATATTAATAACACCATAATATTAATTTATGTCATGTTGTTTACATTCTGTTCATAGGATGATTCCTATGAACAGAATGTAAACATTTTTTTGTATTGTATCAGCCCATATACGACCCACTGCAGGGCACGGGCCTCCTCTACATCCGAGAGTACATTGAGAGTGATTAGGCCATATAGTCCACCTCGCTGGCCTAGTGCGGGTTGGCGGACTTTTACATACCATAGAAATTTATGAATAAATAAATAAATAAATAAATAAATAAATAAATAAATAAATAAACAAATAAATAAATAAACAAATAAATAAATAAACAAATAAATAAATAAATAAATAAATAAATAAATAAATAAATAAATAAATACATAAATACATAAATACATAAATACATAAATAAATAAATACATAAATACATAAATACATAAATACATAAATACATAAATACATAAATACATAAATACATAAATACATAAATAAATAAATACATAAATACATAAATACATAAATACATAAATACATAAATACATAAATACATAAATACATAAATACATAAATAAATCAATAAATAATTGTCCATCGATGGGAAATTTTGGATTGCATAGTATCAGGCGCATCAAAACAATTATTGCTTGTAAAGGTGCATCCACAGCGTAGTTACTTTTTGTAATACATGTTTAAGTGTTAATCAGCAAACTCTGTTAAGATTATTTTTTATTGCATATGTTCGGCAAACAGGTCACCTGATGGTAAGTGATCACTGCACATGAACATCCACAACGCTGGATCATGGATGTGTTGTCGGCTCAATTGGGAGGTAAGCGGGGAGGAAAAAGGATGGGGAGAGGAAAGGGGTATTGGGCAATGTCACTCACCGAACGAAACGCGACAGCTGAGTTGTCGCTTTACGTCGATCTCCTGTGAGACAGAGGTACCGCCCCGGACGAGCCTGTCCATTCATGCTAATTCATGACTGACAACAGCGTGGCTCTACCATTTCCAGATAATGTTATTTATTGCTAATGTTACTGTGTTAATAGCTGTTAAGTAATGTTTATCTAATCTTATAAATAAATAATAATAATAAATACACCCCACAGTCACATACATAGTCCTGACCACACATTAATATCAATTAAGTCTTGTGTCGTGGGTATCAGAAACTACGAGAGACTTTTCGATCTCACAAACACCCAGACCCAACACAAATATTTGTGGGCCACACAAACATTTGTGTTGGTGCGGGGATCGAACCCGCGGCCTCTCGTTTCACACGCAGCGTCTAACCAACTACGCCACAAAGGCTGTCAAAATTATAAAATCCATTTATTTGCTTTAATATTGTCACTATAGTTATTTATTGCAGGAAGGAAAATTGGCTATATTAGAATTAGCGCAAATAAGGATATTCGACATCACTTATTGAATTTTAATTAATAGTTTAATAGTTTGTTTCTTTAATTTAATTGGTAGGTGTGCGAGTGTGTGTGGGCCAAAAAGTTCTCGAATGGAGGCCACGAAGCGGAAAGCGCAGCGTGGGACGTCCACCCACTAGGTGGTCAGACGACCTGGCGAAGGTCGCGGGACGTCGCTGGATGCAGGCTGCCTCCAACAGGTCACTGTGGAAATCATTGGGAGAGGCCTATGTTCAGCAGTGGACTTCCTTTGGCTGATGGATTGGATTGGATGCGAGTGTGTGTAGGTGCCCAGCTTTGTCTGTTTGTCGAGTGTGTGGTCCTCAAAATAATTACTAAAGCAGTGTATTCATCTACGATTTGTCGCACGGAATAGCTGTTATGCGAAGTATATTTCATCTGGATGATATTGGTGGTGACTGGTGGTAGTATTAGTGACTTCAGACACAACTAAAAATTTCGTGAAAAAACCGTTTTTTTTTTACTTTTCGTATTTGGGTAGTAAGTACATCGTTTTCCTAAAATAATAATGTACACCTTTTTATTTTTAAAGACACAATGGTACGCGTGGATTTAAATTATATTTTTTAGCAAAAACTAAGGATTTACCATTCAAACATGATGATATTTAAAAAAATTAAAAAATAAACCTGTTGTTTTTTTTTAGAAAAATTATTTGCGTTGTCTGTAATCACTACAACTATTACATTAAGAAAAAATGTCAATAAAATCGACAGGTATCTTGCAATTTTTGAAATATCATCGTGTTTGGATGGTAAATCCCTAGATTTTGCTGAAATTATAATTAAAACCCTTGCGCACTATCGTGTCTTCAAAAATAAAAATATACACATTATTATTGTGGGAAAACGCTGTATTTACTACACAAATACGACGATAAGTAAAAAATACAAAAAAAATTGTCAATGTTTTTTGCAAATCTTTAAGTATATTTATTTATTTATAACATCGTTACACCATCGGTGCGCCACCGATAAAATTACACATACATATATATCAGAATTGTGCAAGGTGACGAGCCTTTATAGGTGTATACAGCATTACAATATTATGTTATTAAAGACAAAAGCACAACGTAATATAAAACAAAGTGTAGTTAAAAATTAAGTTGCATAGTACCTGAACTCACTTTAATACTACCACCTGGCTTCGTTTTCGCAATCTGGATATTCCATCCATCCATCCATCCATCAGCCAAAGGAAGTCCACTGCTGAACATAGGCCTCTCCCAATGATTTCCACAGTGACCTGTTGGAGGCAGCCTGCATCCAGCGACGTCCCGCGACCTTTACCAGGTCGTCTGACCACCTAGTGGGTGGACGTCCCACGCTGCGCTTTCCGCTTCGTGGCCTCCATTCGAGAACTTTTTGGCCCCATCGGCCATCAGTTCTCCGTGCTATGTGCCCCGCCCATTGCCACTTCAACTTGCTAATCCGCTGGGCTATGTCGGTTACTTTAGTTCTCCTACGGATCTCCTCGTTTCTGATTCGATCTCGTAGGGAAACCCCGAGCATAGCCCTCTCCATAGCTCGTTGAGTGACTTTGAGCCTCCTGATAAGGCCCATAGTAAGAGGCCACGTCTCGGTGCCGTATGTCATCACTGGTAACACACAACTATCGAAGACTTTCGATTTGAGGCACTGAGGTATTTTGGACGAGAAGACGTCGCGTAGTTTCCCGAACGCTGCCCAACCGAGTTGGATTCGACGATTGACCTCTCTCTCGAAGTTGGACCTGCCTAACCGGACCACTTGTCCTAAATAGACATATTCGTCTACAACTTCGAGAGTCGAGCCCCCAACTCCGATGGGGGTGGGCACAACATGGACATTCGACATGATCTTCGTTTTGTCCATGTTCATTTTAAGACCCACCTGTTGGGAGACTCGATTGAGGTCTTCGAGCATAGTGCTAAGGTCTTCCAGCGATTCTGCCAAGACTACAATATCGTCGGCAAATCGAAGGTGAGTGATATACTCGCCGTTGATGTTGATGCCGAATCCTTTCCACTGCAAGAGCTTGAAGGCGTTTTCCAGCGCGGCAGTAAACAGTTTCGGAGATATGACATCTCCCTGTCTTACGCCTCTCTGTAGTGGAATAGCCTTCGTGCTCTGATCTTGTACTCGGACCGACATGGTGGCGTTGTTGTATATACACTTCAACACTTCGATGTACCGATAGTCAATGTGGCACCGCTGAAGAGACTGTAGCACAGCCCAGGTCTCGATCGAATCAAAGGCTTTCTCATAGTCCACAAACGCTAAACAAAGCGGCAAGTTATATTCCTCGGTTTTTTGTATAACTTGCCGAAGCGTATGAATGTGGTCTATGGTACTAAAGCCTTTTCGGAAACCGGCTTGTTCGGGAGGCTGGAAGTCATCAAACCTGCGTTCGAGACGATTTGTGATGACCCTCGAAAACAGCTTATAGACATGGCTCAGGAGCGAGATGGGCCTGTAGTTCTTCAGCAAAGTGTTATCACCTTTTTTGAAGAACAGTACCACCACGCTCCTGCTCCATGCCTCTGGCGTATAATACAAGAAAACATACAAACATACATTTTTATCATAGTGTCTTCAACTACAGTTAATTAGTTATTTAATTGCTTTTAATAACGGTTAGTAAATAAATAAGTGCGTGGTGGCCTGTTGGTAACGGACCAGACGCGGCTGCCTACATGTTCACCGTGGTCGCGGGTTCAAATCCCAGGGCACACCTCTGACTTTTCGGAGTCATGTGTGTATTGATAGTCAATCACCACGCACTATAACGGTGAAGGAAAACATCGTGAGGAAACCTGCATACCATAGCGATTTGTATAAATTTCTATGGTATGTAAAAGTCCGCCAACCCGCACTGGGCCAGCGTGGTGGACTATATGGCCTAACCACTCTCAATCGTACTCTCGATTGTAGAGGAGGCTCGTGCCCTGCAGTGGGTCGTGTATGGGCTGATACAGTAATAAATAAATAAATACACCGAACAGCCACATACATAGTCCTGACCCCACACTAACATCGAGTCTTGTGTCGTATCAGAAACTACGAGAGACTTTTCGGGCAAAATATCCAAACCCGAAACAAATACCTGTGGATCACACAAATATTTGTTTCAGTGTGGGGTTCGAATCCGCAGCCTCTCGTTTCAAAGCCGTCTAACCAACTGCGCCGCGGAGGCTGAACACATATGTCACGTCTGAACTCGCGGCCTTAATAGTCGTTTAACCAACTGTACCGCAATTGTAGTATGCTATCCCACACCGTAGGATCACCGTAGTATTCGAAGTCGTGATCCTGTCTCATTAACCTCCAAGCTAACTGGGTCACCGGATGTGGATTTCTAAATTAATGTTAATTTATTAATTCAATGCCAATACATATGTTAAATGGTTTCATCCGTTGTTTTCTTAGTCTTGCATGGACTGTGTTGCAAAACTTGTAAGTGTTATATAATAAAAATATATTTGAATTTCAGAGGTATGTTAAGTTTTTAATATAATCTAAGAAAATTTAAGCCCAAACTGCCTCGGTGGCGTAGTGGTATTACGGTATGATTGCAAGGCTGAGGTCTCGGGTTCGAATCCCGGGTCGGCCAAAGTGATGTTAGATTTTTCTATTCATTATCAGCCCGGAGTCTTTGTGCCCGATATAGCGATAGGCTCGCCCCCTATCACATCGTGGGACGAAAAATTCAAGGCGAAAAGTGTCCTAGTTACACCTCTGCCTACCCCTTCTGGGAAAAAGGCGTCAGTTTATGTATGTATAAGCCCAAAATAGCCCACTGCTGGGCTCTTGCCTTACCTAGAACCGAGAGTTTTTTAGTTACGCCATAGTCCAACACGATGGCCTAGTGCGGGCGGACTTCATGCATAGAAAATCTTGTTAATCTCTGTGGGTTTCTTCACAATGATTCTCTTTATTAAAGTACGTGTTAATTTACGAGTAAAAACATGTGAAACATTTAGAAATGGTTAGAGAAATGTCCAGGGATTCGAACCTTAGCAGTGATATCTTGGACTGATTGTTCATATTTAATTGTAAATGTTGTACTAAAAATTGCTATTTTAGGTTTTGATGTTAACAGATTAAAGAAACCACATTTTACATGCATACATAAACTCACGCCTGTTTCCCGGAAGAGGTAGGCAGAGGTTCCCTTGGTAGCAGACAAGACACCCACGTTTCGCCCTGTGTGTTTCGTCCAACAATGTGACAGGGGGCGATCCTATCGCCATATCGGGCACAAATTCCTGACTCCGGCCTGAAAATTAATAGAAAAATCCAACATCACCTTGCCCGACCTGGGATTCGAACCCGAGACCTTAGCTTTGTAACCATACCGTGGTACAACTACGCCACCGAGGCAGTCAGAAACCACATCTCTAACCGGCTTCAAAAAAAAGAAGGTTCTCAATTCGTCGGAACCTTTTTTTATTTTTTTTTTGTGGTATAAAATCAATGGAATGTCGACTAAATTTTGTTCTATCTTCTCCTTCGACCATAAGTCCACTGCTGATCACAAGCCTCCCCCGAGGATCTTCACATCGAGCTGTTGGAAGCGGCGTGCATCCAGCGACTTCCTGCAACCTCATTTCCTTGAGACCGTGTTATGGCGCCGTCAGTAGCAGAGTTCTACGCTGGGAAGTCGATACTCATCACTGGTGCAACTGGTTTTGTTGGGAAGGTAATTAAAATTAAATCATTACCATGAATAGAGCAAATATTGATATTTTTATGTACAAAGTGGCTTCAGCGTTATAGTGCGTGGTGATTGACTATCAATACACACATGACTCCGAAAAGTCAGAGGTGTGCCCTGGGATTTGAACCCACGACCACCTTGAATATGTAGGCAGCCACGTCTGGTCCTTTACCAACAGGCCACCACGCACTGTAACGGTAAAGGAAAACATCGTTAGGAAACCTGCATACCACAGCGATTTGTATAATTTTTTATGGAATGTAAAAGTCCGCCAACCCGCACTAGGCCAGCGTGGTGGACTATATCTAACCCCTCTCAATCGTACTCTCGATTGTAGAGGAGGCGCGTGCCCTGCATTGGGACGTGTATGGGCTGATACAATACAAAATACAAAATGGCTACAAGAGGCCTGATGGTAATTGTATTGTATTGTATCAGCCCATATACGACCCACTGCAGGGCACGGGCCTCCTCTACAATCGAGAGTACGATTGAGAGTGGTTAGGCCATATAGTCCACCACGCTGGCCTAGTGCGGGTTGGCCTGATGGTAAGTGCAGGGAAATTTAGAGTATCCAATGAGATGTAGTAGGATTTTAGTGTTCGACACTTCAATCCTCCAAGTGACTTACCAGTATAAGAATGTGTGCGTTCCAAGATCAGGCAATCTAGATCCAGAACTCTGACTGTAAAAGTGTGCTCTATCTGAGTTTATTAGTGTTTTACCTCTCTAGTATATAGGCTGCCTTAGTGGCGTAGTTGTACTACGGTACGATTACAAAGCTGAGCTCTTGGGTTCGAATCCCGGGTCGGATGAAGTGATATTGGATTTTCCTATTCATTATCAGCACGGTGTCAGGAATTTCTGCTCGATATGGCGATAGGCTCGCCCCCTATCACATCGTAGGACGGAACATACAAGGCGAAACGTGGGTGTCCTGGTTGCACCTCTGCCTACCCTTCTGGGATAAAGGCGTGATGTTTATGTATGTATGTACATATATAGTTAATGGTGTTGATTTCCGTATTGCTACGGAGCGAAGTGGACAAAAATATTCCCAACTCTTTCTATTAATTTCACTATTTGATTAATTGTTTGACATTTATTTATTTATGATCATAATACACACCAACAGCAAAATAGACAAAACATGCACATTAAACTCATATAATTTTAGACCTGGTCTATTCACAATTATACAATAAAATAATTCAACATAACAAAAATAAACTTGACATTGAAGACAAGTTAGACATTCCCGAAGACTCGGTTCATTTCAATGCTCCGTGACATAATAATGCAGTTGATCCTGCCATACTGGAGTTGCAATGCCACGGGGATGAAAGCGGGACAAAAATATGAGGATTCTATCACGATGTTTTGGATAAAGGAAGAAAGTAATTATAATTTGTTGGATTATTTGTTACAGCTGATAGTAGAGAAGCTACTACGATGCTGCCAAGATCTGAAAACCGTATATCTGCTGGTGCGAGAGAAGAGAGGACTCTCCAGCGAGGAGAGACTTCGACTACTCTGCGAATCCAAGGTATTATCTTAAAGAAATCTCTTCTTCAAATCAGCCCACAACAGCTCACACTGTTGCTTAACAGAACTGCAGAATGCGGTGGCACATACCATCTAATAAAAGAAAGGATAAGGATAATTAAAGGTCCAGTAATCTTAATCGAAATTCCTTCTGGATGTCTAAAGCCTCATTTACACGGAGAGAGTTTCGCGCGGCGAGAACCGTATGCGATTATCGCATGACATAACCGCCATAGATTATCGTGTTTTGACAAACGTTTACACGATGCAACTTTCATATATCCTTACGAGGCGAGAAACTCTCCCCGTGTAAATGGGCATTTACTTACCATCAGATATGATGAAATCATTATACATATTTATAAAAACTGTCCTCAATGTTACAGGCTTTCGATCTACTTAGGAAGCAGAACGCAGAATTTTTTA
This sequence comes from Theretra japonica, assembly GCA_033459515.1. Lineage (NCBI taxonomy): Eukaryota > Metazoa > Arthropoda > Insecta > Lepidoptera > Sphingidae > Theretra > Theretra japonica. Next base: position 6,098,589 of record CM065952.1, read on the forward strand.
AGAAGATGCGGCTGGTGCCTGGAGATATTACAGTAGACGGACTCGGGATATCCGAAGAAGACCGGGAAGACCTGAAGGAACACTGCAACATAGTCTTTCACAGCGCTGCTAATGTCAGGTAAGATAGGACCTACGGTCCCGCACATACGAGTAGACTAATATTTTCGTGATCTACAATTATTTCGAGGTATTTGTGGGACGTCCACCCACTAGGTGGTCAGACGACCTGGTGAAGGTCGCGGGACGTCGCTGGATGCAGGCTGCCTCCAACAGGTCACTGTGGAAATCATTGGGAGAGGCCTATGTTCAGCAGTGGACTTCCTTTGGCTGATGGATGGATGGATGGATGGATTTGTGAGACTGAAAAGTCTCTCTTAGTTTGTGACATCTACAGGGTATATCAAGACTGCTACCAAAAACAAAGTCAGGTGGTGGTTTTAGTGACTACAGACACGATGCAACTAAAAATGTAAAAAAACGCTACGATTTTTTTTGTAATGTTTTAAATATAATTGTATTTGGGTGGTATTTACATAGTTTAAAGCCTTGCGGACTATAGCGTCTATAAAAATAAAAGGGTATACATTTTTTTTTAGGCAAATGTATGTATTTACCACCCAAATACAATGATAGAAAAAAATATCGTTTCTTTTTTTTGCAATAAATTTAGTTGCATTGTGTCTAAAGTGACTAAAACTACCACCTGGCTTCGTTTTCGGTAGCAGTCTTGATGTACCCTGTATAAGACATGAATTTTAGTATGGGATCAGTTCTGCGTATATTCCTGGTGGAGACCCATGCTCAGTAATAGACTTCCTGGGGTTCGTGAGATTATTTTACCTATAACGTGTTTTCAGGTTCGATCTGACACTGAAGGACGCAATCAACATGAACATAACAGGAACCCTAAGAGTTTTGATGCTAGCAGAGTCTATGAAGAATTTGGAGGTACGTCATTCACAGATATTCTTAACTCATCGACCGGCAAATGAGTAAACGATCTGATGGTAAGTTTACCGCATATGAACACCTAGAATACTTGGATCTTGGGGGACGATTATGATCTATTGATGGTGATGATGCTGGAGCTTATGATAATGAAGATAATCATTTTTAATCATGATGATACCGAGGATTATAAATAAATAAATACGCCCAACATTCACATACATAGTCTTGATCCAACACTAAGATCGAGTGGCGGGTATCAGGAAATACGAGAGACTTTTCGGTCTCACAAACACCCAGACCCGAAACAAATACTTGTGGTTCACACAAACATTTGTCTCGGTGCGGGGATCGAAACCGCGGCTTCACGTTTAATAGCCTGCGTTTAAACAACTGCGGATGCTGTCATTATAAGGATAATGATAGCAATGATGTTGATGATGCTGGTACTGTTGTAACAGATGATTATGTCGTTGTTAACGATGCTGATATTAATGCTAATGCTGTATGTCCAGGCGTTCGTGCACGTGTCGACGGCGTACTGCCGCTGCGAGCTGCCGGAGCTGTGCGAGCGGCTGTACCCCGCCGCGCACGCGCCGCGCCGCCTCGTCGAGCTCGCTGACTGGATGGACGACGAAACACTCAAGTACTTGGAGCCTAAGTGAGTTGAGATAAAATGTTCGTTATGCAAGAAATTATACTAGAAAAAGGTTATACATAGAGACAGTAAACATAGCATTCAGCAATGGAGCCGTTGCAAGGAAGTTGAATGTAAAAAAAATTACGTACGCCGGAAGGATGCGGAATAGTGATGTGGCCATTCCACATAGAGTCGATCGTTTACGTTCAATCCCAAACATCTCCTCGGACCGACCAACCATCAGACCGGTTGTCTGGAAGAGATCGCTTAAAGTGATAAGACCGCCAGTTATATCGCCAATTGTATGTTTTACTTCTATGATTACTGTACTATCGTTCCTATTTTTCTCATTTGTCTTTTTTTGTATTCTGTTTGTTACTTGGTGTTATAATAAAGAATTATTATTATTAATAATCTCATCCCGGGCCTTGAAAGTTTTTTAACTTTCAAGCTTGCTGATCTTCAGAATTCGGTAAGGGGCAAAGTCGCAGAATTTGCATCTCGCTGATTTGTATAATTATATCAAAAACCCAAGGACAATAGCATCCGCGAATATCATCATCAATAAGAATTATTTGCTACTACTCGTATAATATTCAGTATACTTCGATACTCGTATAAAAGTCATAGATTATTTGGACATTACTGCAGCCTCGGTCGATTTCTATGCTTTTGATCCTGCAACACACGAGTTGCAGCGATGAAGGTCGGGGACAGACAGTCTCTGATGCTACCGAGCCGTAATTACTTGAAGTTTTTACACTGTTTAATGATTTACATGTGTCGCAGGCTGATCTCGTCGGAGCCGAACACGTACTCGTACACGAAGGCGGTGACGGAGGAGCTGGTGCACGAGTACAGCGCCGCCTTCCCCGTCGCCATCGCAAGACCCTCCATCGGTAACTATAATGCTTTACTGTCGTATAAAAATAGTATTGATCCGAAGAGAGTAATACTGCTCGGATTATATGGTGACTATTTATTTTCTTCTGTTGGCGCGATACAGTCATGGAAACCATCGTGAGGCAACCTGCATACCATAGATAGATTTTCTACAAATTTGAGGTCATCCAGCCCATGCTAGGTCAGCGTGGTGTAGAGCTTAAGCCCTTTCAATACTCTCGATTGTAGAGGAGACCTGAGGCCAGCAGTGGCTGAATAAGGGGTGTGACAATGAACACAATTATTTTTTTTATTATTTATTAGAATCTCCAACGAAGATAACACGTAACATATATATATATATATATATACATATATATATATATATATAACTACATATTTATCCTTCTGCGTGCATCTTCAATTAAAGGAGAGTACAGCTTGCACAGAGTTAGTTAACAACATAAATATTAGAACAAAAATAACAATTCTTACAAATTAGAACATAAAATGAATATAAATGAATATGGGTTAACAAAAATAAACACTAAACCAAACTATATTAGAGATAACATGTTGAAATTTAAGGTACACTGGCTGAAATCGTAAGGTCGTACTTGTAACTGTTCACTATAACGGGCCATCATCATGGGGATACTATCTGAATGATTCTAGTCTACCGCCAGTCACAACACAGTCTTTTTATGTTTTCAGTGATAGCAGCATGGAAGGAGCCTTCGCCTGGCTGGGTAGACACCATGTACGGGCCCTCGGGGATCGTCATAGCTTCAGGCAAAGGTGAGAAATATCGAGTGTAACCAGACTGTGAGTGATAGCGAAGCCAGGTGGTAGTTTTAGTGACTTCAGACACGATGTGACTAAAGATGTCGCAGAAATAAGCGACAGTTCTTTATTGTATTTTTTAAGTATCATCGTGTTTGTGTGCTAAATACATAGTTTTTCCTAAAATAATAATTTAATCCCTTGCGTACCACTGCGTCTTTAAAAATAAAATGGTAGATATACAAAACCATTTACTTTACAGTTTTACCCTGTCGTCATATTTGCATTGTATCTTAAATAAACTAAAGGGATTTATCATTTCAATAGAGATTATCGACATATGCTTTGTCTCTTTCGAACGACTATTGAAATCAGTTTGAGCGAAGAAGACAAAACATTCGACAACTAAAACAGGGTTTAAAACTGTCTATGAATAAGGCGGTTTAAATAAAGACAAATGTGGCTGTGTGTGAATTTATTTATTCGTTTTACAGGTGTGATCCGGAGCATGCAGTGCAAAGCGACATCTCTGATCGATGCGGTGGGAGTGGACATCGTGGTCAACGGCTGCATCTTGGTTGCCTACGCCACCGCTCTTGATAGGTATGCTGTACTCTCTCTTAATCTTTACCTCTCTCTCTCTGTACAGAGTGTTAACGAGTGTCACTCTTCAGGCACAGGAAGTACACTGTTGAAGATAGGCCTCCTCCAAGGATCACCACATCGACCTGTTGGAAGGAACCAGGGACGCTCTGCAACCTTAGCTACGTCGCCTGTCCAACTTACAGGCTTTTCATACAACAGAAGAACTATTGTTTTAAGACCCATTTACAAGGGGAGAGCTTCTCGCCTCTAAGATACGATAATCGTTAGGTTATAAAAAGTCGCATCGTGTAAACATTTGTCACAACACGATACTCTATGGCGGTTATGTCATGCAATAATCGCATACGATTCTCGCCGCGAGAAACTCTGTGTAAATGGAGCTTAATATTAATTCTTCGTAACTTGGATCGTAAGTGCGTTGCTTTACGAAAGGAAACAGGATGGAAGTAAAAAGTAATTTATATTTGATAATCTCACTCACTAAACGCAAATCGTCAGAGCGTCGCTTCACCATGTGTAGTGAGATCGAGTGACCGCGAGACCACATCGACTAGTGTACTACAAGACTACAGTGTGAATATCACATCTCAGCTGTTATTTTGGACTAATTATTCATGTTTGTGTTGCAATCAGGTAGGTTTTTTTCTGACAGCCCCCGTGTCGCAGTTTGTTTTTTTTTTATATTATAGGGAGCAAACGAGCATATGGCTCATCTGACGGTAAGCGATCATGCCCATGAACATCTGCATTGTTAGACGGCAGCTCTGAAACTAGAAGCTGCGAGTTCGATTCTCGCACCGAGACAATTTTTATAAGCTCCACAAGTATTCGTTGTTGTGGGTCTGAGTGTTGGTGATACTGAACAGTGAACAGTCGCTTGTAGTTAGTGATACACGACACGCCCTGATCTTAGTGTGGGGTCAGGACTATGTATGTGACTGTCGGGTGTATTTATTCATTTTTGCTATTTACTTTTGCTTACAGGTCTAAAGAAACTCAGGTATACAATTTGACGCTGTCGAAAATGATAAAAGTGTCCTGGGCGGATGTGTTACGAAATGGCAAGTGTTAAAAATATTATATTTGAATTCTATGACCAAAAATTGGTCAATGTCATCAATACAAATCTAAACAAAATTTAGTCATAACATAATAAAGATTTTATTTAAGATAAATAATAAATTATAATAAAAATATAAATAAATAAATAATTAAATAATAAATTAAATTCCATAGTCTCTGCCTACCCCTATGGGATACAGGCGTGACGATTATGTATGTATGTAAATAATAAATTAATAATATAATAATAATAAATTCCTTGACTACATGATTACATTTTCCAAGAGAATGGTTAAGTGACATCTATAATTAAGAAAAAATAAATAGTATCTAATCTGTTCCGGTAGTATGTACTCAGCGCCATCTATTGCCAAATAGCAGTACTGAATAAAATTAGTGCCATCTATTGAGGGCCTACAGTACTAATTGTACCGCCACCTATTAAAGAGTAGCCAAACTAAATCGTTTAGCGTATGCTATTGTCTAGTAGCAGTATTTCAAATTTTATTCAGCGCCATCTATAGGGCATCAGAAAACTAATTTCTTGTTTACTGTCATCTATTGATAAATAGAAAAGCTAAATTGATTACCAACACCTATTTATTAAAAAGAAATAAATATTAATTTTCGCTAGATGCCCGCCGCTTCCAACAGTTCGATGTGGGGGTCCTAGAGGGAGGCTTGTGTTCAGCAGTGGACTTCCTGTGGACGAACAGAGAAAAATAAGAATTGTTTTAAGTAGCTTTTACTTAGCGCTATCTGTTGTCCAGTAGCTGACACTGTAATCATTTAGTGTCATCTATCGCAATTTTGCAGAACTAAAAGGCTTACCGCCATCTATTGTCAAATAACTGTACTTTAATACATATTTAGTGCCATCTATCGAAGGTTTAAATAACTAAATTAATGTTTAGCGCCATCTATTATAATCATGTAGAACTAATGGTACCACAAGTTCGATTTAGCGGCATGGGTTAATTTCTTACTATTTAGACGGCTATTCAAACCACATCAATATATTTTTTCAGGCGAGAAATGGTTGCACAAATATCCTTTTACGGTGGCCCTGTGGTACCCTGGGGGTGGTTTGAAGTCCTACTGGATTACACATCAGATAAGTGTCGTGTTGACGCATCTTATACCAGCTTATTTGATTGACGGACTACTGTTCTTGCTGGGGAGAGAGAGATTGTAAGTAAAGCGCCATTTACACGGGGAGAGTTTCTCACGGGGAGAATAGTATGACATAGATTAGATTTATCGTAACGCCATAGATTATCGTGTTCTGATAATTTTTTATACGAAGCATTTTTTTATATCCTTACGATAAAAGTGTCTTCGCGACGCGGAACTCTCCTCGCGTAAATAGGGATTTAAGCGATTATTAAGATGTTGTAGAAATCAAAAAGCGACATCATAAAGAAACACACAAGGTAAGAGAGAAAGGAAGGATGTTTCGTTAAACCTAAGTCATCAATATGCGAAATATTACTCAGGGCACAGTGTGTACACAAGTGCTGGGCGACAAAGATGGAGGAGATTACTACATAGTTAGAAAGTTGTAGCCACAGTGCGATGTCTAGTCGCATTTGCCATTTGTATACCCCTCACTAAGAAAATTGTCATTAATTCAGTGAAACCCATAATGATGTCTAATAAGAGAAAAACGTGTATAAACTTACGCCTTTCTCCTAGAAGAGATAGGCAGAGGTGCTACCAGGACACTCACGTTTCGCCTTGTGTGTATTCCCACGATTAGATAGGGGGCGACCCTATCGCTATATCAGGCACAAATTCCTGATTCCGGGCTGATAATAGAAAAATCCAATATCACTAGTTGCGACTCTTTGAGCTTGGTAAAATATTATAAAAATACAAAAATGTTCTGGGTTCCTTTTCCTATTCACTCCGTTTATTGGCATGAATTATTTTATTTCACATGGCTCAAATATATTTTGAAACCTTAAGACATTATAATTTTCTTCCAACTTTTTTCTCAGCATGGTAAAACTACAGAAGCGTATAAGCCGAGGTTTAGAAACCATTCAGTACTACACCACCAAGGACTGGCACTTCAAGAACGAGAGGTTCTTGTCTCTTCACAACAGGATCAGTGAGGAGGACAGGAAGACATTTTACTTCGTCGACCCTCAGATGGACCCGGATCAGTACTTCAAGAACTATGTCCTGGGCATCCGGGAGCACTGCTGCAACGAGGATCCCTCCACTATACCACGAGCAAGGAAACTGCATAGGATGTGAGTACAGGCCACGTGAATTAGTGAATTAGTAACCAAATGGATAAGTTATATAAAATTTCATCCCATATTGAAATATGGGAAGAATCCCATTCATGCCATTTTTTCAAAATTAATAAATGTCATTATTTTTCCTTTGCATTAAGTAACTCTTAATACTGATATGATTTGAATGAATGATGAAATGAGTGAACCAAATGTAGAATGAATGAAGGAGTGTTGAACAATAAGTATACTGAGGACGTGTCACGTGATAAATTAATGTTAAAATGAAATTGGTGTGGCGAAAGACGGACATGTCTGAACAGATTAACGTATTTAACTTAACAATAAGTACTAATTGCATATTTGTCGTTCCAGACGCTACCTCGCAGACAGAGCAGTGAAGCTCATCTTCTTCGCACTCCTGCTGTGGTTTTTCTTCTCCAAGCGAGAATACTTCGCTTCGTCAGTGGAACTACTAGAGAATACGCTCACTAGTTTATCACCAATCCCAATAAAATGAGTTTGATTATTTGAGTTTTTGGATTAGTACACATTTTTATAAGTATTTTTGATCGATTTGCTGGCAATGCAAAGATTTAACCAAAAAGTTAAATATGGTGTTATTGCCTTCGATCATAGACATTAGAATTATTTGTAACTGCTCGATTTAGTTCCATTATATACCACCTGTATAATGTAAAATAGAGTAAAATTGCGGGCTATTGTAAAGTAATCATAGTAGGTGCATATATGCTAAGACTTTTAGAAATAAAACGATTGTTAAGAATAGTATTTTATTGCATTTTTCAAATTATACACTTTTTTTGGTACGAAATGCGAATTACATTACATTAACAAATTAATTTTGCATCACCGTACTTTCACACTAGCGTTTAAAAAACGCACAAACTAACTTATTTCATATACGTTATAATATTTCCCACTGACAATATACAGAATTTTAAAATTTGTTTTCTTTTCCTACTGATAAGTAAATAGTTTCTACCAATAATAGAGGATCGTAATGACGCTAGAAAAACGGCACGACGTTTGATAACGTCATATTCTCACGAGGCAATCAAGTCTATAATTTAAAACAATCACATCGCGATTTGCAATCAATCTGTACAACGATATTATAAAATTACAAGACTAAAGTAATTAAATTTATTAAATTAATTAATTAAATTTGTCTAGTCCAACAAACTACGGCTCAAACGGTACAGTAAACTTAATTCAGATCTTACGTACGTACTTCATTACGACGACATTAATTTCCAAACAATGCAACTTACGTCATTATGTCTCTTTAAAACACGATAAAGGGGTAATTTCATCCGGTAGCCAACAATTCAACCACCAAATTATACAGGGTAAAAACGCAGCGTTTTTTCATCTTGTTGGGCGTGTAATAACCGTCAGTGTGAAAGCGTCCAGCGAGTATTCAACGCTCGTGTTGGTTCAGCCTGCGCAGACTCGTCACGTCCATGCCGTAGATGGCGAACGTCGCCGGCTCCTCGAAATGCACCTGAAATGTGAAATCATGATTTATTTAATTAAATTAACACTGAGATACCAATTAAATTAGGATAACAGTTGTAATTAAACAAACCATAAATAAAAAATAACATACGTAACGGTAAAAACGGCAGAAAATATACTCAGTAGACATATTTATTTTTTTATTGCTAATTCATAGCAATGGCGAAACGAGCATGCCATTCGCCTGATGGTAAGCGATACGACCGCTCATGGACGACGAATTATAAAGACACCATCCTGAGACATAATGTTAATCATTATGTCCAGTAGTTACTCTGGCTACAATGTCCTTCAAACCGTGACACAACCGTGCATATACACTGGTGTTTGGCGGGACAAATAGACATTGCGGTGGTACCAACCGAGGCGGCTTCTCACACATGAGAGACCGACCACCAAACTTGCAAACATTCAAACAGAAATTCAAATGAGAGCCGCGTGTGTCGTGTCGGGCTCTGTGTATATCCGGATACAATCAGGCGTCATTGTGTCGAGAGATGAACATCTCACGTCGATACTCTATCTGCACTGCGCACCATCAGGCGCATTGCGCTCTCTCGAGCTAGCATAAAAATACACCCATAACATAATCTCACGCATCATTTCCCAGACGAGGTAGGCAGAAGTGTCACCATGACACACACATTTCGCCTCGTATGTTCCTCCCACGATGTGATAGGAGCGAGCCTATCGCCTATCGCTAAAGAATAGCAAAATCCTATATCACTTTGCCCAATCCGGGATTCGAACCCGAGGCCTCGGCATTGCAATCATACCGTAGTACAACTGCGTCACCAAGGCAGTCACCCATAATCACACATTTATTCTTGGATATAGTCCATCATTCAATTGTTTCAATACTCGCTAAAACAATTAAATAATTCAATAATCCACTCACCCCTTTCTCCGTGGGTGAATCTCCTTCGTCCTTAGATTTACCTCCCACCGTACTCGCCTGACCAAATAAATTAAATATAAACATTGACTATGATATATGATATAAAATCAATGAATAATAGTCACCAAACTATTAAGTTTTATCAAACAAACATTTTTTTAAATAACATTAGTGTTATACACTTTATAATCTAAGCAAAAGCTAACAAAATCATATGGAAATCTACTCGCAAACCCTGGCTACGTTAAAATAAACTTTAACCCTCCGTAACAAAGTTCAATATCACTCACTTTGTCATCTTCGTCTCCCGTAAACTTGACTGTAGGTGGCACGTTGGGACCCAGCTTCTCAGCCAGAGATTTAACCTGTATGAGTTTTGATTTTTAAAGAATTTTGAAGAAAATTCACAGAACATTATTGCAACATATCATAAAAAACAATCTGCATGTCTAATACACTCAACAGTCAGTCCTGAGACTATTGTATTGTATTGTATCAACCCAAAATTGCCTACCTAACATGGGACTCCGACACAATCGCGGTTCCATTTGGAGAGGGTTCGAAACCCAGGTCACAACTCAGGTCAATCACCAATTATAACCGTGCAAGAAAACATCGTAAGGAAACCTGCATACCATAGTGATTTGGAAGAATTTCTATGGTATGTAAAGTTTGCCAACCTGCACTAGGCCAGCGTAGTGGACTGTATCTAACCACTCTCAATCGAGTACGATTGTAGAGGAGGCCCGTGCCCTGCAGTGAGACGTGTATGGGCTGATACAGATAGACACAACCTCGAACCAGGATTCGAATAAAAACAATAATTAGATAACTAATTAAACAAGGCTATATGGTACGCTTTGATTCGAGTTTTTATGGAAACGTGTAACAATCTTGTAAACATAAAAGCGATGAGTTGACTCACGCTGCAGAACTGCGAGAAGCAAGCCCGGGCGCGTCCGATGCAGGGCGGCGCCACGGCGCGCCCGTAGCGGTCGCGGTCCGCGCCGTCGAACATGTAGTAGCCTGCCGGCCACGCGGGACATCAGTACTAGTGCCCGACCGAAACTAGTTTTACAGCCGAAACCGAAACCGAAACTTATTACAATTATTTAAAATTACGATTATTTACTAAAATTCACTGTTTTCTTTTACATTTACTAAATAAATTTATTAAATAAATGTAAAAAAATAGTGAATTTTACTAAATAATCGTAATTTTAAATAAATTTCGGTTTCGGCTAAAAAACTAGTTTCGGTCGGACACTAATCAGTACTACGAGTATACTATACTCGCAACATTACTATTTTCTCTACTTTCAATTTATACAACAATAAAAAAATTACTTACAAAATAAAACTAAATTTAAAATTGTAATACATTAAAAAATTTAAAAGGCTTAAATAAGTGTCTTGGAAAATTTAAAATACCTAAATCAAATACTATCCAATCAATCCAATCCAATCCATCAGCCAAAGGAAGTCCACTGCTGAACATAGGCCTCTCCCAATGATTTCCACAGTGACCTGTTGGAGGCAGCCTGCATGCAGCGACACTAAACTATATAAACCAACTAGACCACTAAATACCAACTATTTTACTATATGCGTCCCAGACGGCCGGACTCTACATCGAAAGACTAAAGAGGAATATAGACTATGCTACATTTCAATAGACCTGAAACAATACTAGACTACACTGCACTACACTAAAACATATTAGAACAAAATCAGCCTACTCTACACCAGACACCACTACGTCACCTCTAGGCGTCCTGAACAGCGCCACGGAAAAGTTGCCATCGCCAGCCACCAGCACGCCGGACTTCTCCTCGCGGAAGAACTCCGTCAACTGAAAGGTAAAATTATCATTAATCCGAGTTCATCACTAATCCGAATTCAACTCGATGATCTCGTACACAGAAGAATTGATGATCTCGTACAGAGAAGAATTGAAGTTCTCGTACAGAGAAGAATTGATGATCTCGTACAGAGAAGAATTGAAGATCTTGTACAGAGAAGAATTGATGGGCTCGTACAGAGAAGAATTGAAGTTCTCGTACAGAGAAGAATTGATGATCTCGTACACAGAAGAATTGATGATCTCGTACAGAGAAGAATTGATGGGCTCGTACACAGAAGAATTGATGATCTCGTACAGAGAAGAATTGATGGACTCCTACAGAGAAGAATTGATGATCTCGTACAGAGAAGAATTGATGGGCTCCTACAGAGAAGAATTGATGATCTCGTACAGAGAAGAATTGATGGGCTCGAATACAGAAGAATTGATGATCTCGTACAGAGAAGAATTGATGGGCTCGTACGCAGAAGAATTGACAATCTCCCATACAGAAAATTTATGATCTCGTAATACAGAATACAGCTCGAGTGACACAGCTCATGAAACAGATAAAGCTCGAGTGACACAGCTTATAGAAGAGACACAGCTCAGGTGACACAGCGCATGGAGAAGACACAGCTTGGAGAACAGTCACATCGTCACAATGTGACATAGTAGAGTGTAGTGCAGTACAACAGCGCGGAGTGAGCTCACCTGCTGCAGCAAGTCTTCGTCGATGGTTCCGCGGTGGCGCGCCTTGAACACCACCACGCGACACACGCAGTTGCCCGGCGTGTAGAACTTGCGCAGGATCTGAACAACACGTCATTACACTGTGTGTTGTGTGGCTGAACCCAGGCCTCCAAGGATCTCCGCGGAGATCTGCTAGAAGCATGCCCCCAGCGATACAGTGCAACCTTGACTAGCTCGTGCGTGCACTTTGTAGGCGGGCAAGACTCTTTGCTCATTATGATTACTGGTAGTGGGATATTCGTGAACCTCCTGATAATTCAATCACGTACCTCATCTTTGTGTCCTGTGCAGCTCTGTGTGCTCTCAATTAATACCCGAGTCGGACAAAGTATCTTACTATCAAGTGTGTCATACAGTAAATAGTATTACTTCAGGACAACTTCTAAAAAAAACATGACGAATGAGTTTATTTTATACTGTGATTGAAATGCCGCCGATGATGAGCTCAGTAATCAGACAGCATCAACTTGCCAGTCGATAGAACTGTGCTGTGTTGTATCTGGATATACACTGGAGGAATGCGTAAAAAGCACACTACACGCTAAAGTCGCCGACCCAACGGCCTATGTAGGTAATTTTTTGTTGGTGGGATAGTTGGCGACTTCACTCCTAGCAAGTCGGAAAACTTTGTTGTCGACATGATTATTTTCTTATAGGCCGCCGAGTTGTGTCGGCGAGCCGCGTCTCAGGCCGACGGCTTTGGTGTGTAGTGCGCCTGACTGGTACCTAGGACGGGTCGTTAACCACTAAGTACCGCAATATCAATACAGGCAGCGTGTCGTACCTGTTCGATGGAGAGTATCTTGGTGCTGGGCTTGAAGTGCAGGTAGGAGTCCTGGTAGAGCTGGTCGCCGCTGTCCAGCACCTGGTCCAGCGTGGACGAGCACCAGCGACACACGTCCTCCACGCGAGACATCGCCACCGCCATCACCGAACACGCCAGCGCCTGGGACACCACGATTACACCATATACTTGCCGAATTAAGGTTTTTGCTATCGCCAAAACTTTCGATCAAAATTTGAAGCTTAATGGTGTATCCACGCCGCAATTACTTTATGATAAGCAAACTTTCTAATATTACTTATAATAATACATAACAAAATGTCAGTGTGTGTGTAATGTGTGTGTGTGTGTAATATGTACATACATGCTTTAAATTAAGTAATGATTATGGAACATTGTTGCACAATGTTGCACAACAAAAAGTAACTGCGATGTGGATGCACCATTATGATCGGTCAAACACTACTATGGAATTACTAATTTTGTCGAACAACAAACAAATCTTCAACAAAATGTAATAATTTCATGGCCACTAGTTAGTTATTACAGTAGTCACGTGAACAGCTACATCATATTTGAACCAAGCAACGATAGAAAAGTTTGTATTTGAGTTTACAGTTACAAGCTTACTGGCAACCGGGCTAAGCCGGTAATCTTTAGTAAACAAACAAGTTATAACGCATCCAAAAAGCTCGATTCCCACTAGCTTCCCTACTGTAACTGCTAATCACAAAAAAATATATATATATTGCAATTTAAAAACTGTAATTTTCGACTTCAGCTGTCTTTTTAAGAGTGTTCACTGCAACCAAAGTTTCAACGATTCAGATACTTATGTACGGAAGCTATTCTTTTTCCTCAAATGACCCTCCCCCTGTGCAGTATAGAGGCAATACTAGTGAGTAGTAGGAGTAGTAGGCTGGAGTGGCACCTGGTGTCCCCTGGAGGCGTGAGGGTAGCGGCGGCAGGCGATGGAGTGCTGCGCGGAGAGGAACTGCGTGCCGTCCGCCATCACCAGCCACCCGCTCGTGTTGCGCTGACCTGCGGGACAGGATCACGACTACTGCATCATACAGATCTAGATTCAGGGTCCGTCACCTACTATCATGGGATGGTAGGGATGTTTCATGAAACAACGCTTCTAAATACTACCTGCCTCGGTGGCGTAGTTGTGCTACGGTACGATTACAAAGCCTAGATCTCGGGTTCGAATCCCGAGTGGGGCAAATTCATAATGAAATTTTCAATTCATTACCAGCTCGGAGTCAGGAATTTGTGCGCGATATGGCGATAAGCTTGCCCCCTATCACATCGTGGGAGGGACATACAAGGCAAAATGTGGGTCTCATGGTGGCGCCTCTGCCTATCCTTTTTGAGTAAAACGCGTGAATTTATGTATGTATGTATGTACACTTCTAAATCTATCATGATTAATTTCGTTTGATGGAATGTTTTCTTATCTAAATGGAGAGATATGATTCCTATCTTCCCAATATTGTAGGGGATAATAAGCACTTGGTTATTAAACCTCCTGAAATCTTAAAAATTAAATTAAATTAAATTATAAAAAATTAAATCAAATTAAATTATTAAAAAAATAATTCAAATTAATTAAATTATTATAATTTTTTTTATCTTAATTAATTATTAAATTATTAAATCACCAAACGAAACATGATAACGCCTCACATCGATCTTCTAAAAGACAATGATAACACCCCTTTCAACAGCCCCTTTTTGCTGTAGTCCAAGACTACTCCTTGGGCACCTTAACATACATTAACTAAGTTCCCTCTAACATTGGTTTAGTGACTTTGGACCTCAACATTTGAAGATCCTACCTTTGGGTTTGTTCATCTCCTTGTCCCTGTTCTCGGAGGCTCGCTGTGCGTCGAGGCAGGTGGCGGAGCCCGGGGGGTGCTTGCGGTCACCCTCGCTGGCGCGGCGCTTGCTGCCGTCCACGCCCACCTGGGGGAGAGGGGGGAAGGGGATGTACTCCAATACTCAAGTCATAACACGTTGATAACTTAGCAAGAGGAATGTTCTCGAACATGAAGTATGCTCATGATTTATAAATGATTTTTTACCCGCCATACATGACCATCATTCAGATTTGTCAGGTAAATCTGTGTTATTGAAATTAATCTAGTTCCTCTCAATCGTACTCTCGATTGGAGACTTGTGAAGTGGGACGTATAAAGGTTGATACAGAAGTTCGTCTGATGGCAAATTGCCATGGGTCCCATGAAGTTTTGAGTAAAACTCCTCAACATTCAATATACCAGGAAGTAACTATGTCCCAGTACCTTGCTAGTAGCCGGCACTAGCCTGACGCCCGGCGGCGCCTGCACGAGCGGCGGCTCCACGCCACCCATCTTCTTGATGGGCTGCACCGTCACCGCCATCGCGTATAGATGGAACTCGTGCTTGGGACGCTCTGCTACCGGCACATTTTGTAAATACCTAGCGATGAAGAAACACAGAAAACTTTAATGCTATGTAAAGATTTTGGCAATGTTTTTCCATGACGCTGCTGTCTGTTGTCAACCTTCTAGTATTACAACAGATATAATTCTAATGGTTACCCTGCTTACCAAATCACTGGTATCCTTGTCAGGTCAAGGGCAAGAATCCTTGGCTCGATCCTTAACAAATATAGCATAATGAACTCACGCGTAAGCCATGAGTTTGGACGAGGTGAAGGTCATGACGCAGGCGGCGCCGTCGTCCTGCGCGTCGGCCCGCAGCCCCGTGGGTCCGCAGGCGTGCGGCTCCAGCATGTAGTAGGGCGGAGCGCCCGGCGCGCGCCACACGGCCACGGCCAGCGGCACCGACCACAGGATGCCGTGCGTGTGCCCCTCGAAGAAACGCTCCAGCGCACACCTGCGAGGGAACATCCTCAGGGTTAGCTGTGACAACCTCCGTGCCTCGTTGCTAAGACGATGGCTGAGAAATGGAAGCTACTACAATCTCGAGAGTGTTTAGATGAACCATCAGGTTTGAGTTTTCGTGAAACCGATAAGAGTCTCATAATACCTGATACAGTCACAAGACTTGTGGCCTCGGCGTGGAGCCAAGTCTATGCATGTGACTGTTGGGTGTGTTCATTTATTTAGGAGTTCTGAAGCGGCGAGCCTGCCCGTTCATGCTGAGTCATAACTGACAACAGCGTGGCTCTACCGCTTTCAAATACTTAGTAATTTCTACTAGACTAACCTAACAGTCATATCCGAGGGGTCCTTCTGCTCCAGTTTCCCGGAGTACACCGCTTCCAACTCGTAACGTACGTAGTTCACGCCCAGGATGAATCTCTTCAGCACCTGGATGGAGAGCATACAAAAATTTTCGTAAATGACAGCTTTAGCCAGTTTTAACTAGGGTTGAGTGGATCTAACAGCCTCCGTGGCGCAGTTGGTTAGACGCCGGCTGTGAAACGAGAGGCTGCGGGTTCGATTTCCGCATCGAGACAAATGTTTATATGAATCACAAACTGTATTTGTTTACAGTCTGTGTGTTTATGAGAGCGACAAGTCTCTTGTAGTTAGTTGTCTCTTGATACACGACACTACAGTCGATCTTAGTGTGGGCTCGGAACTATGTATGTGAGGTTTAGATGTTCTTATTTATTTATTTATTGATCTCTGTGGCATCACCACAGCAAGAGATTGTCCAAGACCCAGCATCAGGTATAGACAGTAAAAGCAGCAACTAAATTTCCTATAATATTCAAAATTACTGCTGCAACTACTATTGCTGCAGATAGTTTATCTTCGAGATTGATAAAGATGAATCATCAGGGCGTATTGCTCATTCCCCGCTGCTCATGGACCTTGCCACGCCAGGGCCTCGGCTAAGCCACTGCCATTTACCCTCAAATTCTCTGTAGATTACAAGTGCACCTACCAAAAAATATTGGTGCCCATAAATTACAAAACTTGACACGCTACATCTATCACCTGAAATGAATAATTTAAAGTCAGATAAAGTTGGTAAGCTTTACCTGTAACGGCAGCAGGATGTCCTCCCCCGGTCTGAACTCGTATCCCAGCGCGCCCACAGACGCCGAGAACAACTGACCAGCCACCGCCATCACCTGCGCAATGGAGTAATTGTTTTTTTATTACTATGAATGGCGAGACGTGCATGCCATTCTCCTGGTGGTAAGCGATACGATTCTCATGGACAGTAGCAAAACCAAACAACAACAAAACAAAGCAATACTTAGCATTTTATTGCGCTCGCCATCTTGAGACATGCGATGTCAAGTCTCATTACGTCCAGTAGTTACTCTGGCTATTATACTGTATTAGCCCAGATATGTAAGTCTCACTGCAGGGCACGGACCTCCTCTACAATCGAGAGCACGATTGAGAGTGATTAGATATAGTCCACCACGCTGGCCTAATGCGGGTTGGCGGACTTTACATACCATAGAAATTCTTACAAATCGATGTGATATGCAGGTTTCCTCACGATGTTTTCCTTCACCATTATAGTGCGTGGTGATTGACTATCAATACACACATGACTGGAAAGCCAGAGCTGTGCCTTGTAATTTGAACCCGCGACTATCGTGAACAACTTGGCGGTCGCGTCTGGTCAGTTCACCAACGGGCTACCATACACTTGCAACATTGTTGTGCGAGAATCCTTAGAGGCGTGTCCAACAGTAGACGTGGCTGCAGAAGAGGAGGGTAGTGTGGTGGTGGTACCTGGTCCACGGTGCGCGCGGTCCACAGGTGCGGGCGCCGCACGTGCGACATGCACGCGCCCACCACCGCGCCGCACGACGACTGCAGCGCCGCCTCGCGGGCGAACCTGCACACACACATATATACACACCACTCACATACCACCCTGTATGTACAACTATCACTATGATAAATGGTCACCATCATTTACGATGGTTGCTATTCGATTGAATACGGGCATCCTACCACTAATACATGTGAAAATCTTTCTTTATTACAAGTCAATGACGCAAGCTTAGAAGCTAAGATAGAGTCTGCTCCGCCCCCCGGCACTGCCTCGTGTGTCGCAGAACAACAGCATTATAAACACCGAGCATTGAGTCCAACCGAGCCTCCAAGAACGTCCAACTTATCTTTAACCCGCAAAGAAATAAATAAATACACTCAACAGTCACATACATAGTCCTGACCCCACACTAACATCGAATCTTGTGTCGTATATCAGAAACTACGAGAGACTTTTCAGTCCCACAAACACCCAGACCCGAAAAGTATTTGTGGTTCACACAAACATTTCTCTCGGTGCGGGAATCGAACCCGCGGCCTCTCGTTTCACAGTCGGTGTCTAGCCAACTGCGCCACGGAGTCTGTCGAACCCACCATGCTATAGTGACCACACCAGGTGGTAACACTACACAACTCGACTACGACAGAGCAACACTGTACCTACCCCACGCTACAGTAGGTATGGGCTCATCTGAGACGCTGCATAACATCAGTACTATAGCTTTACAGAAAGCATGTAACAACGATTTCGTTAAATCTTCTTGTTATGTAGACGTTGTTTTGTTTTTGATGTAAAACTTCTTTACGCACGCTCGACTTGGGAAGTAAACTGGTGAATGAGAGACGAGAGCGTTACGGAAGTCGTGTGACACGGCGAAACCAACGGAAATTGAAAATTGTCAAGGAGATTCATGATTAATCATTGAAGGAGATCAGTCGATTCGGTCCAAGTACAGACAAAAAATTCATGATGACTGAAAAATCTAGCGTATTTTTTTAAGTTTATTTCTCATTTTATTTTCATCCTACACCATCGGAATAAGATTTGTAAGAAAAATAAGGGTATATTAAATATTTCTACCATTTTTTCTTTTCTTTTTTCATTTTTAAATATAATTTTTCCTTGTGTTTGTTGACGTATGTGTAATATATCTAAAGTGTTGTGTACCCCTTTAACATGGTATATATATAATATATATATATATATATATGTGTATATACATCAAAATATTACAGCAAAAAATTGTATAAGTAGTAATAATTTGTATACTGTTGGAGAACCTTAATTCAGTAAATAAATAAATAAATTTTGCATATAATTTCGTACATTGTTCGTTGAAATCAACATGTAAATATGACGAAACTAGACACATCTCCAAAATGTTTACTACCAAATTGACACTATTCCATACCTTATACAAAATACCTTATTGAACACCTTTATGTGTTTGAAAATACAACAAAAATGCTGATTAGTGCTGTATCCTGTCCCCAAAGTCCAGACACTTTGTTCTCAATACTCAAAACAAACCATGTATCACTAAACCACTATCTCTGGTCCTTTCACATCCATTTTAACCGACTGCGCCACGAAACCCACCCAAACAACTCTACAACTCACTTGACAGGGTCCGGGGGCCTGGTGCCCCTCAATATGGTCCTCCCGCGCGCCATCTCCACGTACGCGGTCAGCACCTTCCACTCGTAGCCCTCGTCGGGAACCGAACCCTGCGCCGTCACGCGGTCCGCCGACTTGGCGAACTCCCAGAACACTTTCACCGATGCTATGGAGAACCTGAGAGGAATAATGAGGAAATTTGCATACCTGAGTTTTTTTATTGCAATGAATGGCGAGACGAGCTTGCCAATCGCCTGATAAACGATACGACCGCTCATGAACAGCAGCAAAACCAAACAACACGAATTACAAAGCAATACTTAGCATTCCACTGCGCTCGCCATCCTGAGATATAACATGTTAAGTATCATTATGTCCAGTAGTTACTCTGGCTACAATGTCCTTCAAACCGAAACAACAGCTCGTTTACATTGCTGTATGGTTGGAGAAATAGTCAATAGAAATTGCGGTGGCACCTACCCAGGCGACCTCTCACATATGAGAGACCTACCACCAGTAAAGCTTATAAATTTCGAAGGTATGTGAATACTGAATTCTAACAACTGGCTATTATGATGGAGATGTCTCCTACAGAAAAGGTTGATGTCAGACGGTCGAGCGTAAAATTATATAAGCCAAATAATTTTGCGACGAGGATAAGCTAATGTTGAGTCGACAGCGTGTTGGTATCAGTGACCTTTTGTTTTTATTGTCAAGAGGAAAAGCTGTAAAGCTCTCCTCATTGTGCTCCGGAGGAGGCCGAAAGGGATATGTCAATGTCACTGGCCTTCCAGCCCGGCACACTGCATATATTGCAGGTATCCCTGATCTACACATAACAATTATTTTAGTTAAAGAAACCCCAAAATCTACTTTGTGACCGCGGTGCAACTACCCTAATAGCCTTAGACTACGAGTCAATCGTCCTCGACGAGAGTACTAACACTATCGCACACGAAATCAACATGAATCCACTTCGCTCGCGTGTACCATTTAGTAACAGATTATCAAGACCCAATACCTTATTCTCCCTATTTCCTTTCTTTCTTCATATTTATTTCTTTCCCTTCCCTTCCGATTCTCCAATCATGAACAATAATGTTACTCCTCCATCAGCTGTATACTCCACTCACTTGTTGATCCCGGGTCGTCCGAGCCCCTCGATGTTCTCCTTGATGACCTGCGCCAGGTCCTCCACGGTGGAGTACAGCACCACGGCGGCGCTGCCCCCGGGCGAGGTCCTGCCCCCAGGTCCCACGGAGTGTGGCTCCCACAGACAGAAGGCCTTGTCGTCGGCCGCGCGCCACACCCCCACGCAGTAGCCCTTGCAGCACAGCACCCCGTACTTGTTCTGGGGAGAAGTGGGACTTTTATAATGCATGCAGACCTTATGCCTTCCCCACAGATAACTAAAAGACCATAAACTTGTAAGAATGACGGGACGAGCATGACGCTCGCCTGATGACGCGCGTCCCGCCGGCACATAACCAGCAACACTCACAGCTCATTACTGACTGCACCACAGAAGTTCACACACATTGCTCAAATCTCTTGTGCAGTAATCACTACAGTGTGCTTCATGAACACTGCAGTACACACTGTACTGTACTGCTCTGTATCAGCCCAGATACTTCCTACTGCAGAGCACGAGCCTCCTATACGATTGAGAGTCATTAGGCTACCACGCTGGCCTAGTGCGGGTTAGCGGACTTTGCAAATCGCTATGGGTATGCAGGTTTACTCACAATGTTTTCCTTCCCCGTTACAGTCCGTGGTGATTGACTATCAATACACACATGACTACGAAAGAGGTGTGCCCTGGGATTTGAACCCGCGACCATCATGAACATGTAGACAGCCGCGTCTAGACCGTTACCAACAGTACATCACACACAGTACACACTGCTGCTTCACAAGTGGACAAAGCGATGCCTATACACACCCGCATACGAGGGACCTACCAACTGCACTGAATAAAATCTGGTCACACAAACCTGATACCAGGCACGCAGGAAACCGAGCGACACGGAACATTGTCACTACACAGGAGTAAGAGAGACAGCAACATCTATGCCGCTCTGTCTTACAAACATTTTGTTCCTAATATACCCTCCTATCACATTAACTCCATACAGGGTATATCAAGACTGCTATCAACGAAGCCAGGTAGTAGTTTTAGTGACTACAGACACAATGCAACGATTTTTTTGTAATGTTTTAAATATGATTGTGTTTAAATAGTAAATGCATACTTTTTGCTAAAATTATAATTTATAGCCTTACGTACTATAGCGTCTTTAAAAATAAAAAGGTGTACATTATTTTTAGGAAAATGTATGCATTAACTACCCAAATACAATGATAGGAAAAAAATACAAAAAAAGAAATCGCCGCTTTTTTTCCAAAAAATTTAGTTGCATTGTCTTTAAAGTCACAAACTTCCACCTGGCTTCGTTTTGGTCGCGGTCTGCATATACCCTGTATATCAAGGCAAGTCTCACCGTCTCGAAGAAGGTCCTGAGTCCTCGCTTGATGCTGAGCACACTGCCGGTGTCTCCCGCCTTCAGGTCGCCCACTACACTCTCCCCCTCCACTTCCAAACGCACCTGCAGACAACACACGAAGGGATAATAATAGATCATCTACAGATGATGCTGTCCAAAATGCTCTCATACTCCAAAAATACGCGTTCAATGCTCCTCAAGACCTGGCTAATAAATCACAAGAATCTTAAGTTGCTTATCACACCTAGGGCCTCGTTTACCATCTTTGACTAAACTGTTGATTAGTTACTTTTCGATTAACGTAGTTGCCAATTAAAAGTGCCGAGTATCTTCCTTTGATTTCACAAATGAAAACAAAGTATCGAGTAACAACGTGCTGGTTAAGTGACATAAGAAATTGAACGAATTATTCGTTCAATATTGTGTCAAATGTCCGTCGCCCTGCCTCCAGCTAAAGTGTCAACGTATTATTTTTCTTAAAAAATAACAAAGGAGATTGAGAGTTGAACTTTATTTTAACCATCAAGACAACGCTAATTGGCAGACGATGTGGCCAGTAAGGTACTGATTAGTGTAATCATAGGACTAGCGATACTGGAGCGTCGTGAAACCGACACGTGATTTTACGAGTAACTTACTGATGACTAGCTTAATTGACACTTTACTTGAGGATGGTAAACCAGGCCCCTAGAGTCGTATCAAAGGATGTTACTTCTTAAAACCGCCCTTAGTATGAGGTCAGTATTATGCAAGTATTGGGTGTATTTTACGCCTGCATACTCACATTGAAGTTGGTGACGTGGAACTCGGGCACCACCTCCTCGGGGGTGAGGTGAGGAGGGGCGGAGGCGCGCGGGAGGGACAGCGTGTGCAATCTGTCTCCGTACTTGAGGATGGCGTCGATGAGTTGCGGCTTCCAGTGGAGGTAGGGCTCGATGTGTTCCACCACGATGCCCATTATTGAGTTGGCTGCGTCCTGGAACACAGTTTTTGTTTTGTATCCTAAGCTGGCAGTGCAAAGCCGTACAACAAAAAAATTGCGATGAAATTTTCACCGGAGAATACACTACTGAGATTGCACTTAGCGTTGCTAGACGCCCCGATTGATGGTTCAAACTCTTTTTTTTTTCGAAAACATAATTCGTAAGCCAGAACTTAGTTTTTTGGGGGGACCATTTTAAACAAAAAACTCCCGCATTTTCAACTCTTTGAAAGTGTTCCCACTCACCTGCTTGTCCCTATTGGCCTGCTCCATGAAGTAGTTCTCCCCCTGCCCCACGCGGCCGCGCACGGAGGCGGAGGCGCGTCCGAGTCTCGTGAAGTACGTGCCGATAGCAGCCTCGTCCAGGGGGTCCACCAGGACCTCCTCCTCTGAAATACATTATGTAGGGGTGGATATCGCTAGCTCGATCTGTGTGCTAACAGCCACGCGAGAAGATGAAACCTAGGTAAAAACCAAGCGAGATGAAACAGGGTCACTGCGTGGGAGTGACAGCGACAGAAGCAAAAACGGTACGGACGAAAAACGCGGTACGGTGCGTCACATTTTTGTTCGTTGTTCCGTCTCTAATATCTCAATGGATCAAAATCACACATTACTGGAGACATTCCCGCCTACACACCGACCACTGCAACTCCTGTCAGTCAGGATCAACAGCTGGCAAAGAATTGACACTGAGCTCCTGAGCTCGGCAAGTCTCTTAAGGAAACTTGTCTTTGACCCGCATCGAATATCAGAAAGAAAAAACGAATAGGAGGCGTTGGAAACAATTGTCCACTTTAATAATTGTCTATCAGACATTACTTATAAAATGGTAGAGCCACACTGCAGATACCTTGGCCTACAGTAGGAACACACACTTTTTCGAAGTGGTAGAGCTACGCTGTTGTCAGTCGTGACTCAAAATGAACGGGCAGACTCATCCGGGGCACCACTGTCTCACAGGAAATCGATGTGAAGCGTCAACTCAACTGTCGCGTTTCGTTCGGTGAGTGAGATTGCAGGATTCCCAATACCCCTTTCCTCTTCCCACCCCTTTTTCCTTTCCGCTCCGTTGTAGATGTTTATGGGCGGCAGTGATCACTTACCATCAGGTGACCTGTTTGCTCGTTTGCTGGATTTATGCAAAAAAAAACACTTCTACTTTTATCTCACCTAAAGCGTGTTCTATCTTATTTCATCTGTCCCTGGAAACCTAAAACCCTTTGAGCATACAGCTAGTAGGAGGCAGACACTATCAATAGTAACTACTCCCCCCTTACCTTCCTCTCCTTCTCCCACAGCCTCTCCTTCATCCTTGGGCGGGAGCCCTCGCTTCTCCTTCACTACGGAGGTGAGCTCGTTCTTCACGGTGACCGGGTACAGCTTGTAGGGAGCCAGGCACTGCTTGCGGTCTAGACCTCCTTGCATCGCTGAAGATAGTCATAAATTATGTTAGTATTACTAGCTTAATGTCTCCTACACATTATAGCCCAGCATCGGTAACTATCCACGATGACGGCTTGTCGGCCATATTCGCCGATGTTTGGTGACGTCACAACGGGATTGACTAGTGTTTTTAAAATTAGTTTACCAAATTCCAAAATTTGGCGTCTACAATCGTATTCCAAAATTTCAATACTCGTAATCAGTCAGCTCTACTCATGTCCCGTTCATCACCAGTTCATCATTGAAGATGGGCCAAGTGCCTTTGGCTCGAAGGTAAAAATATATGAAGCGTTAAATGATAGTTGATGAAGCAGCATGCATGAGAAATAACTGTCTACCCCAATAAGACACAGGCGTGATTTTATGCATGTACTCACTGAGTCTGTCGATGAACTCGTTGGGGCTGGCGAACAGCATGATGGCGCCGCACGAGTCTTGAGGGATCTGCTCCGGCTCCGGCTCGGGCTGCTCCTCACCCTCTGGGGAAAAACGAGTAAATAAACAAACATCCAACAACTACACGCTGGAAGGCAAACTTACCAACTGAATACTTAAGGAGTAGAATAAATAAAATCACCCAACAGTCACAAACAAAGTCCAAACTCCTAACCAGTAAGACACAAAGTCTCGTGTCTTGTTACGTGGATCACTATCAACAACAGAATTTCTTATCTCGACATCCACACACAAGACACTTGTGGGCCACAAAGTTTTGAGTGTACTATGAGGCTGTGCAGTGTATTTATTATTCACAAACTAGCTCCATTCTCCCCAATGTCCTCACCTCCGCCAGCCTCTTCCTCCGCGCCCTCCTCGCCGCCGCCGCCGCCTTCTCCGGCCATCTCGTCCTTGATCCTCTGCAGACGTAATTCATCACCTGCACACATCAATAGTGGTGTATCAAATCAATGATCAAATTCTCTGTTTGCACGAAACCGATTTCAAGTATAGCTATGTTTCCAAGAACCGCAGTGCAATCGAATTAAAGATGTCACAAAAAGGGAGAAGTGCGATTAAATTAAACATATTTGAAGTAAACCAAGCTTCCTCACAACACCTGAAGCTTCATCTATTTAGATTCAAGTATGTGGGCTTCTTGTATTAAAATATCCTTTACTATAATCACCCTATAGGCTCGCCTTTTTATTACATCATGGAACAGATCACACAATGCGAAACGTGGATATCCTGGTTGCACCTCTGCTTACCCCTTCTGGGAAAGAAGGCATGAGTTTAAATATGTATACTCACCCTTTTTGATCCGCTGCAGTGTGAGCATCCCCTTGGCGAGGGTGGGTGCGGGGTCGAAGGCCACCACGGGGCCGCCCGGCCGCAGCCACACGCCCAGCTGGTGGTAGTCGCCGAGCAAGAGACACGCGTACTGAGGCTTGGTCTCATCCACCCACATGCGGTTCAGGGCGTCTTTGATCTCTAATCACACACAGAATTACTGACTTGGGATCCTTGAAATAGTATTATTGGAGACAAAAACTGACTTAGAAACCATAAAATATTACTTATTGTTGCCAAGAGAACAATAGGCTGGAAAGACGACGAAGAAGGTCGCAGATTCCAATATGAACCCATTGAAATTATTGAAAGAAGCCTGTATGCCAACAATATTGAAAAAGGCGAAGAAGACGATTGGTAGTATACCGTATTTACTAGAGAGCAACCACTATACAGTGGTATTGAGCCCGTCAATGAATCATGCTAAGTCTACTGTGGTCGCCCCGAAACATTACTATATTCATGCCCCAATAATTATCTAAACATTCAAATTTCAAATCATTTCATTCAGACGTTGGCGATCGTCACATGCTATTGAAACATTAAATTTCTTGCATCACCAATACGTACATATCCTACTCATCAACAGCAAGGGATCTCGATATTTCAAATTCCAACGCAAATATCAACACCAGACTCACGTTTCATAGGTTCTTCCTTCTCCTCTTCTTCGGCTTCCTCGCCGACCTCCTCGTCACCTCCGCCGCCCTCTTCACCGCCCTCCTGTACAGTACAGGAGAAGACATTAGCAATACCCCCAACAATCGCATAGCCTTCTCCCCACAGAGACCAACCTTATGTATATGAAAGTATAAGGGACTTTTATTCTCAGAAAACATTACCCTTTATCAGCCCATATAGTCTTACTGCAGGGCGCGGCCTCCTCTACAATCGAGAGTACGATTGAGAGGGGTTAGGCCATATAATCCACCACGCTGCCCGCTGGCCTAGTGCGGGTTGGCAGTGGTATTAGAACGGCAAGTCCGATATACCTATGGATCCATTGAACCATAAAGGGATTGATTCGTTTAAGAGAAATAAAGGTCTACTATATCTGTAGCTAGTATAATTATTTACCCAGGCATCTCTTCCTATGGACACTTAATCTGGACTACGCTTACGATCAGGTCCACTGATCACATAGGCCTCCTCCAAGGATCTCATCGACCCGTTGGAAAAGGTTGCCTAGCTACTAGTATACCCACTCACCCCGGCTGGTTCATCAGGCAGCCTCAGCGGCAGTTTGATGGGCTCCGCCAGCTCTATGGAGAAGATATTGGCTCCCATCTCGAACTTCTCCGTCAGGTCTTCAGGCAGTAGCTCCTTGCGACCCGTCTTCTTCACGTGGTTCAGGTAGTAGTCCGCGCCGGCGTCTGTACAAATATCAGAATTGCTAGCTTTTCTAGACAGATTTACATTAAATACTTTTTTATAATCTTTGACAGGTAATTTTCTTAGATTCTTTGGAGGTTTGTGAAAAGAGTGTATGCATTTATTACAATCATAGCTGGGATAAATTATTTTACAATTAATAAAATTTGTTAAACCTTTTAAAACAACAAGGGATTTAAAAATAATGTCAGAGTGAGGCTAAGATGTGCAGAATCAATCATATTAAACATGTGTGGTACCTTTCTCGACCGTACACTCGATTGTAAAAGACGCCCCTGCAGTGGGGCTGATGCAGACACCTTTGCTATTATCGATGGTGTTGAAGCTACCCCGGTTCGCTCCACTCAGTCTGTTTTTATGAAACTCCTGCGAAGAGTAAGGTTTTCTACCACATGCAAGGAATCTCACCGAGCAGGCAGAACACGTGGTCCTTGTGCATCTTGGTGGGCGGCACGCACGTGGAGGCCGCCGCGAACGCAGCCGCCGCCGCGGGGGCCAACTCCCGACCGTGACCCTCTTCCGGCTGAGACAATACATCAATGTTTTATGGCAACATTCAATTCCAATGCCAACTAAATAACCTCATACCATGTGCTACAGTTGAAATACCAACATCACAATCTTCAAACGCTATAAGTCAGTTATGATGATGATGATGGTGTCAATGTTCGGCATGATGATGATAAAGTTATTGATGATGTTGATAATTACGGTGATAATACTGACGAATACAAAATCAATAACTAAAATGATACCATTGACATTAATGATGATAACGACGACAAAGATGAAGATGATAATTGTGTAAATAATAACTGTTCATAGAAAATTCCTGAACAGGGTTACGAACTAAGCCCTCTCTAAGGAAATTTAATACGAACGAATAACAAGCAATCGCGAGGCCAGTAGATTTTGCCATAGTCTATGATTAATTAAACCTCGTCACAAGCATCTAGTGGCGTGAGACTTAAATCAAACTAAAATGAAGATATTGTCACTTCGGTCCTTTTCTCTCTCTGTTGTAAATTAAGTAAACTAGTAGTTTTTCCACACACGATATTAATACTCACCGGTATACCAGCTCTCTCGGCGATTTTACCAATTGCAGAATTCTCACCCCGAGGACCCATCAACACTGCTGCAGTGCCTTTCGAATCCTTGGACATCCACTCGAAGGCTTTATTCTGAAATCATACATAATCGTCACTCCTATATCCCATAAGGGCAGGCAGAGACTATGGATCATCACTCTGTTGACATTACTTTCGCTTCAACCACTTCCATCAGCCGCTTCATGCATTCTCATTGGTTCAGGGCACTTCTGACCTGACCCTTATAAATCTATTTGTAGGTAGTAGCGCCTTAATAGCATAACTATAGTATTGAAGTGGAAACACTAAAATTATTTGTTCTAAACAAGTTAATTTCAAGAAAATTTTCTCTATTTTCGTACTAACATCGTGAAATGAGTCAAATCTCTTATTTTTTTAAGTATGGTAACGCGAGCGGTAATCACACGATTTGGCAAAGTAGAAACACCGTAATAATTCATCAGCATCTATAAAATACTAGTTAATTTATAAACTATAATGCAGTTCTCGATCCCCAGCCCAAACATGAAATCTCCTATCAAAACATCAAATCACAAAACCAAAATTCAAATTTTCAGCAATGCCTTCACGTCCGTCATCATTTTCTCCTTTTCTTTCCACCCCAACATCACTTCACATACCTGAAGCTGCGTCTCCGGGGCTCCCAGGGTGGGGTTCAGCCTCGTGGCTGTGAGCGACACTGGAGATATATTGAACGAGTCATCAGCTCCGGCTGGTAGGTTGGCAGCTATACTCTCCGCTAACTGCTTGGGTCCTCCCGCAACCTATAATTCATTTTAAATGTTACGAGCGTGTACGCCTTTCGTACGCTGTTCGGGCGTAAGGCGTATACGCTCTTAATTCTTAAATTTTTATATCGTTCGTGGTGGCCTGTTGGTAACGGACCAGACGCGGCTGCCTACATCTTTACGGTGGTCACGGGTTCAAATAACGCACACCTCTCGGCCTTCCAAGCTCGTGTATGTATTGATAATCAATCAACACGTACTATAACGGTGAAGGAAAACATCGTGAGGAAACCTGCATACCATGGCGCGATTTGCAAGAATTTCTATGGTATGTCAAGTCCACCAACCCGCACTAGGCCAGTTTGGTGGACTGTATCTAACCATTCTCAATCGTACTCTCGATTGTAGAGGGGGCCTGTGCCCTGCAGTGGGACGTTTATGGGCTGATACAGATACAGTTTTGTAAATGTTGGTTGAAGTATGAGGTTTGTTGAAGTAACCGACCCTGAGCAGGCAGGCTCCGGCGCGGGGCTCGTCGGAGGGGTATCCGTTGTGGTCGCAGCCGTGAGGGTCGAACATGTACAGGTGCTGGTCCTGCTTGAACACGGCCACGGAGGCGCCGCGCGCCGTCACCACGCCGGCAGAGTGCTCCCGGAACAGCGCCGCCAGCGACTCCTTCAGGGACATTATGCCTGATGATGGCGCTGCGTTCAGCTCGCCTGCGGACAATGACCAGTTATTGCATCTGGTAAACGAATTATAGATTTCTTGATGGTGATACATACATACGTACATAAACTCACGCCTTTTTCCCAGAAGGGTAGGCAGAGGTTCTCCTGGTAGTAACCAGGCACCCATGTTTTGCCTTGTCTGTTTCCTCCCAGGATGTGATAGGAGGCGAGTCTATCGCCATATCGGGTACAAATTTCTAACTCCGGACTGATAATGAATAGAAAACTAAAAAATATCACTTTGCCCAACCCGGGATTGGAACCCAGGACCTCAGTTTTGTAATCATACCTTAGTACAACTACGCCACCGACGCAGTTGATGGTGATATTGTAAAAGATTCTAACATCATTAATTAAACCGCTATGAATAGTGCTCCACAGCATCGCAGATATAACATAGATTTATTGGGATAGAATACAGAACATCTTGTTATAAAATCGGTTAAAAATGTAATTGTTACTTACCATTGTAAGCGCTATCCAGCACTTCTGTCGATATGCAATCATAATCCGTGATCTATAAAATAAATATAATTTTGCAGTATCTTAAATTATCAGTAGATCATTCCTAACAACTATTTATTCTTGCTATCACGATGTTCTGTCTCATTCTCCCGCACGTTAAGCCGTATAGCTATATCTGTCTCTTTTTAATGTCGCTTTTTCGTTTCATACAGTTTCAAATCATGAGTCTTAATTTTTTACTTGAATACCTAGCCACTTACCTTGAAAGTATTAAGCACATCAGCAGCAGCGAGGGTTCCTCCTGAGGATCCACCTTCCTCCTCTTCCCCTTCTCCTTCCTCCTCCTCACGGGGGGAGTCGAAGCTGATGCCCATGCGCTCCAGGTGCTCCATCGTGGTTTGGTACAGCATATCTCCTCGAACCAAGGTCTAGACAACACATTTTTTTAAAAAGCCATACTAGTCAAGTAAAAATTTTCTTACAGACGAAAGAAAGAGGCGTAAAATAATTTTATATTATGAATAAAATAAATTATTCCCAATATCATGAGGTATCGAAGACTTTATAAAATGTGTATCTGCAATGCCGTTTGAAAATAGGACAGCGTGGTTGGAGGCCTCACTCTTTTCAATCGAATGTTAGAGCAGGTCGATGCCCTACAGTGGAATGTAGGCCGACATGCCTTTGCCTTTCGTTTGGTTAGTGAGATATCTAAATTCATGGTAATCAAATCCATCCAAATATGTTTGTTGACCGTACCCTACAGTGGGATCTATATGAGATGGAACAACACCACAAACCTCGTCGATATCATCAGGCGTCCAATCAGCCGCGGGCACTAGATGCGACATCGCTATGGCGGCGATTGAGACGGCGGTTGCTTGCTTATTGCGGTGTTCCTCGGGAAACCTCCCATCTCCCTCGTGGAACCTGCCGCGGACCACCCAGCGGCCTGGAGCCACCGCTGTGAGGACCAGGACCAATACCAGGGGTGAGTTTGAAGCACGGGATAGAGTGAAAAAGATTTAGACTGGAGAAACACTAGCAGCCGTAGATATTGCGAGCAATCGCATCAAAAGAGCTAACTGTAAAATAATTTTGAGTAACGAAACACACGCCTGCGGATATAGCTTAAGAGCAATGAGATCAATAGCTAAAAATTCAAAATGTTCAAAATACGTTTCATCTGGTTGACTGGCTCGGGCATCTCCTTCCGCTCGACTATGCTGATGTCGCTGATGCTGAAGGGCTTCCGCTTGAACTCCCCGGCGTTGTCCAGGAAGTAGTCGCAGAGGCGGGAGATGCGAGGGAAGTACACGAGGCACGCCTTGCCGCCCTCGCGGAGACCCACCTGTACAAATTACCGTTAGTTTATGACAAACTTATTTGAAAGTATTTCTTACCTGCAAAATAAGTACAATCTGTAGGATATTTTACCATCTTCAGCGTAAGGAGAACCACTGTTATTTCAGGGTTTCCATAAGGTTTTAAATTCCGACACATTTAGCTACTTTCTGCAGTCTTTCAGGAGAATAGTCCTTAAAAAATTACTAAAACACTATGTAGTTATTTAGTCTTAAAATAGGAATTTAAAAACAACAATGGCCCAATTATGTACGGTAACTGGTAATTGGCATAGAGGCATAGACTCTATACGAATGGCGCCCAATAGTACTTCAGCGAATTTTAACAACAGCATGAGTTGAACCGGCTTCACCAGGGCATCACTGCGATGCCGAAAATACTATAAAAAATGTCTTCGAAAAATTCATAACCATCTTTCCCATACATTCATCATTGAAGCACAAAAGACCTTTATTATCAAAGAACACTGACCCTGGATCCAAATCTATCAGCGGGCCAGGGGTGGTACAAGTAGTATTTCCCACCTTCATTCCAAATCGCCACTTCGTATTCACCGGGCACCTGGAAAGTCGACGATGTATCAATTTCATTTAGGTCCAGTTACATCAACCCTCTCTCTCTCTCTTCAATCACAGGAATTCCACTGCTGAACATAGGCCTCCCTCATGGATCTCCACATTGACTTGTTGGAAGCGGCCTGCATCCAGCGACATTGCATCAACTAGCTGACCATAATTAACTTCAACCATAACAACCCCAAAGACATTGTCAAATTCAAAGGTACTTGAACAACTGGGTTCAGTAATTAGTGGTCGAGCCTGGGGAACAAAATGTGTGTTTTTTTTTTTGCAATGAATGGCTCGCGAGCATGCCATTCGCCTGATGGTAAGCGATACGACTGCTCATGGACAGTAGCGAAACCAAATACCATGAATTACAAAGCAATTCTTGGCGTTTTTATATATTTAATGTGTAGTATGCTATCGATATTACTGTTTACATCTGCCCTCCTTTGTCCTCTGGCGAAAACTGCCTTGTGAATGGAGTGGTAGAAAAGAAATGTGTTAATCTATATAATGTGGAACATTTACGGACTCAAATTAATTTCATTTCTTTTCATCTTCCTTTAATTTCATTAGACGCTGGGTTTCTGACGTAGCTGGTGCACGCTCCAGTATAACCATATACCGCACCATATGCCTCGAGTTGACAATGGTCATCTAATGACGGTCGATACTCCATCTATACCATCACGGCATATACCATCAAGCACATTCACACTATAAAAGTATAAAAGAAATCAGCAATCTCCACCCAAATTCATGTTCTCAAGAGTGTCTTCATCACTACTCACCTGCAGTATCCCAGCATCAGACTCCTTGAAGAAGGCCTCGACGCCTCTGCACAGGTCGAAGATCTTGGGGTTGGCGGACACCACGTTACCCCACACCGCCACTCCTCGGACCTTCTGCATGTACTCCGTGTCTCTGATCCTGAACGTCTCTTTGTGTTCCCCCAGGACCAGCTGCCTGATGGGACCGCCGCGCTCCAGCAGTGACTCCTAGGAAGACGGAAACCAAGTTATTGGTGGTAGAGCCACGCTGGTGTCATTAATGACTCAGCATGAATGGGCAGACTCGCCCGGGGTGGCACCACTGTCTCACAGGAGATCGTGAAGCGACAGCTTTGCTGTTGCGTTTCGTTCGGTGAGTGAGATTGCCGGATGCCCAATACCACCTTCTTCTACCCATCTTTTTCCATTCCCACTACCCTTCCAATTGAGAAGGCGACACATTCATGATTCAAGCGTTGTGGATGCTCATGAACGGCAGTGATTACTTGCCATCACATGTTTGCTACCATCAATTTGTATATGGGCTGATACAGATATGGTACATACCCTGAATATATTATACCCCAGGTCCAGCGTCTCATCTAACGTGTCCTCGTTCCACGCCCTGGCTCTGAGTCTCCTCAGCATGGCCAGGGCGGCGATACAGCATGCAATGCCCGTGTACCACTTGAACGTCTGGTACCTGAGGAGTGAGTGAGTGAGTGAGAGGATAAAACTATTCATTAATGACCAAATTAATAAAAGAATACCCCCAAATGATTTTATAAATGAATGAGTGAATAAATATAGGTAAAAAGAGGTGTTAATGTGTCAGTAAATAAGCTAACAAATGAGTATGTGAATATTTGGGTGAATAAACGAATGAACGTCAACTTGATGAACGAATTAACGAGTGAATGACGAAATTAAGGGATTGAAAAACCAATAGGTGATTAAATGATGATCGAACTAGTGAACGACTGAACGACTAACTGGGTGAATGACGCCCAAATCACAATGAGTGAAGGATGAACACGTGATTGAATGACTACGGCTGAGTGAGTGAGTGAGTGACCTGTAGCTGGCCATGTGCCTGGTGGCGCGCAGGATCCACTTCTCAACGTCGAGCTGTTGGAACTGCGAGTGGTAGTTCTGGTCGGCGATGTCCACGGGACTGTGCACGATCGTCTCCGACTTGGGACGCGGGATCATGTCGTCTCTACACACACATATCAAATTCATTTTTATTTTGTTCTTTGCGTGGTTACACAGGAAACTTTATTTTATTTTAACAGAGATTTTTTTTCGGAAATATGTCTTGGGTTTAACGCTAATGGCTCGAGAATCATGTCGTAAAAGAAGATATGAATATTAATAAGTAGTCCTTATGAGTGAGAACACTTAAGATCAGGAGAATCGTAGAAGATTATGTGGAACTCTGGTACCAGCAGTGATAACGCCAGGTCTACGAACAAGCAAAACGATACAGTATTTTATGAAATGAACCGTCTACTCAATCAGGTATCATGGTTATAAAAGAATCACATTAGTAAAGTTTGTCGAGCTAAAATCCACAATCTCCCACACCATTAGCTCTAAGCTTCAACCCACCTGCCATAAGTGTGTCCCTCGGCGGAGGGGCAGAACAGGAAGAAGTCCTCCCCTCGCAGCGACATCACCTGGTCGTTGGTGAGCGCTGGGGGGGCCTTCTCCGGAGGCACGGGAACTGATGGCATCGGCTGCGATCCATTGTCAGTACATTCTTTTATTTATTAAGGTTTGTGAACAGCTGTACAATTCTTATAATATTTACAAATATTTGTCTCGGTGCGGGGATCGAACCCGCAGCCTCTCGTTTCACAGCCGGCGTCTGAACAACTGCGCCACGGAGTCTGTCAATTTCGAATTACGATTTCCACGCCTTAACCACTCAACCGAACATCATCAAATTGCAAATTGTCAGACACAGAATCTGATACAGGGCATCTTCCATACAGATGAAAAAAAAAGAATACTTTTGTCAACTAAACATCTACATACACTAACAAAATCTATATTTACACGAGCAAAGATACAGCCAAATCTAGATGTAATGTCCACAACACTCACCTCTTTAGGCGTCTTCTGGTAGAACTCCTTGACCTTCTTCTTGGCAGAGGCTTTCGAGGTGGCGATACTCACCGCACTGAGAGAGCCGTGGGGATACATACCCTGGAGACACCCAGATATTTTGATAAAATTGTAGAAATATCGTACAAAAGGGATAAAATTAGAATGTAGGAGTAAATAGGAACTTGTCTCCAACTGAAGGGCTGATTTCTAGCAAAAGCCGTAGTCGATTAACAGGCTTTTCTTAGGCATTTTCTTGGCCCCAAGCGGAAGCCGAAGGTTTCATAACCTCAATAAACTAAGTCAAAATTAGCTGAAAAATAAATAAAACAATAAATGGTTCCCTAATCGGGGTAACTGCCCCTAGATAAAAAAATGAGAGGATTAAAATTTCACCTAGCTTGTCAAAAACAACACCTCGAAAAACAAACACAAAAGTACTTCGGTCTCACAACACACACACAAATCAAAAACTTACGCATCACACAATTTGTCTCCTCACGGGGATCGATCCCAAATACCTCAGCAAGTATTTCAAATAACCTCACCTCCTTCCTCTTCTTCTCAATGAGCGCATTAACATGGATGCTCTCCCACTCGCTGCGGCAGTGCACCTTCAGAGCCTTGAGGTCGAGCCCGTAGTCCGGCTCGCGGAGCAGGCGCTCCTTCTGCACCACCTGGACACACCCTGGACTCACTACCACTTCTATGTTATAGGGGGTACACGAGCACACAGTTCACTTGAAGGTAAATCATCACCGCCACCCATGAACATCTACATCATGGAGCATTGAGATAAGGTTAGACAATTTAGGTTAGGGTATACTAAACCGAAAAGGGAATGCTATACCCATCTTATTGAATTGTTAACTATGGGGCCAACCCAGAAATCACGAAGGAAATCAACTGTTCTTTCCAAAAATAAACTTATACTATGCGAAATATATAGAACAACTATGAGTTTGGCACACCAAACATACTATATTCGTATCTTCTGTATATTACTGAGAAAACTCCAGAAAATATGGAAATTAGACTAGATATACCACCAGTTGGGCAATAGTAATTTTTTCATACCAGTACACCAACGCCCGCGCCCTCTCCCCTCTTGTTTAATCATACCAACATCGTCATCTAAAACTCATAAGTTGTAACACCCAAAGAACATGATATGAACCAAGTCCTCACCTCAATAGTAGTGAGTGTTATGGGAGGCTTGGGCGTCCCTTTCTTGGCGGCATCAAGATCCCCATAGTTGGACAGGAAGTCCAGGACAAACGACGTGATACCAGCGTAGCGCAGGAACCCAGCCGCTCCGAACCTGAAGGAGGAGATATTGCGGATAGATCATAGAAGAAATATCACGAACAAGATGTTTCTAAACTATTGTGCTATTCCTGTCTTCGTCACTCGTACAAGCTGCACCATGTTCCTTCTCGCTCGGTTTCCCCCGCATGGTTGGTACGCGCGCACAGATCTTGTTCGCAATGACCGCTTCAGTATGAGGTATAACTACAATTGCTAGAGTGAAGATCCTTGGCTTGTGTGGCACTGGATTGGTGAGCCTAAAAAGAGAGAAGTCAATATCTGCATGAGAGAGAGAGAGAGCTACTCACAGCTGGTTGGGGCGTCCGTTCTTGTCCATCATGTGAGGGTCGAACACGTAGCAGATGGAGCGCTGCGGCGTGGCCGGCTCCGCCCAGATCAGGAAGTGCTTGGAGCCGCCCACGCTCAGGATGAACATGAACGCGCTGCCCGACTTCTTCTCCAGGATGCTGGGGCAAAACCAAAAGTCATCGCTAGACAACTTGATGTAACGCGCAATATTTAAACATGAATCGATAGTGGGCGTCGTAATGAACCGTAGCCCAATAAATCTAATGGCGGTGTGAGACGATCTTTAAAATTTTCGATAGCATTATTGATGTTATTCCTGATGGTAAGTGCGTTCCACACAGAGTATCAACTAACGTGGGATGGTCATCTCTTCACCAGTCAATGCAATTATGGCGACCTAATGTTATCCAGGTGATCTGAAGCGTTAACCGCTATATACGATGGTCTCCTACCACCATCAGTAATCTTAACCTAACATGCTAAGATTATGACTATGATGATGATGCTGGAAGTAAGGTGTCTTAGTCCCTGTCAACACTAACGTCATGAGGTCCGGCTCGGCCTGTATATTGTCCGGATGCTTGGCCAAGAGCCCTCGCTCTGCCTCCACCATCTTCACGGTGTACTTGGTGTCGTGGAAGTAGAACGACGTCAGCAGCTGGTTGAGTTGTAGTTGAGGCTTGCCTGGGTAGGGATCACTTCAGTATTATCTATTTCACATATTTTGGTTTAAGTTACCAAATAAGCTTTACTAGGTAACTACTATCCCTACCCCGAGGTGACATGTCAGAATCAAGCAGTCTAGTCTAGTCTATGTAATTGTATCTTAATTTCTGAATTTTAAGATACAATTTACATAAACTAGCTAGAAGTTAGATCTAGACTGGTCGATTCTAACATGTCACTTCGCCTCGGTCTACCTTCATGAATCTTTTCATCCGACCTTGTCAGTTCTGGATGATTCTTATTTGGACCTTATTTAGGGCCTCCCGATTTGGTTGGTAGTTGGTACAATTTGTATTTGTGTGAGATGACATCTCTGAACGACGCACCAACCACGTTAAAAAGGCGGGTAACAGAAGGATGCGAAATATGCAACACCAAGAAGATTAACTCTTACCTGATGAAGCATATGTCGACAGTCAACCATACCATACCCTCAACATAAAGGCTATAAAGCCTTGATGGGTTGAACCCTTCCACTCCTAATCATAATAACTTGAGAATACAATAAAGAGTATAATTAAAAAATAAATAAATAAAATAATAATCCAGAATCTCAGAAATCTAAAGTTCTACTCAAACTCGAAGGCCACCTACCCTTATAACACTTGAGCGCGAGCATGCACTGGTGGTAGTACCTGTCGCCGGACAGTATGAGCTCGTCCACGTGGTGGCGCTGCAGGTTGGCCGGGGGGGTTTCTTCCAGGAGAGCCCGGCACACCGCCGCTATGCAGCCAGTTTGGGCCCCTGGGTGATATCATCACTCGTAATGAAAAATCTAGTTCATAAATCAGTTTCACAGCCTCAGTGGATTTTTTATATTGGATTTTTCTATTCATTATCAGCCCGGTGTCAGGAATTTGTGCTTAATGTAGCGATAGGCTCACCCCCTATTACATCGTGGGACGGAACACATAAGGCGAACCGTGCGTGTCCTGGTAGACCCTCTGCCCAGCCCTTCTGGGAAAAAGCCGTGAGTTTACATAATATGATATGTATACATATGTATGGTATTTTTAATCAGTGGATATCAATTCGCTGGTGACTCAGATACAGTTTAAAATGGCTCACCACAATGCGTGGAGGAGTATTTCTTGTTGTTACAGGCGAGGGAGCCCTGCAGCAGCATCTTGTTCCTCTCCACTTGAGTGAAGTTGTGCCAGATCTTCAACAAAACAGGATTTGTAAAAAAGCAAAAATTGTGAGTAAAAATGGTCCATTTATACTCTTTCATTCTCTTCGACAAAAAACCTATTGCTTAAAATAGGCCTCCACAAGTAACTTCCACAACGAGCAGTTAGAAGCAGCATCCAGCGACTTCCTACATCTTTAACCAAGTCTTCTGTCTACCTTTTAGACCAACATCCGACGCTGCACTTGCCAGTCCATGGCCTCCACTTAACTCATCAGCCAAGAGTTCTGGACTCCATGTCCTATCCCAACAGTGAAAGCTAACTCCACCATCTTATCTACAACTGTCCGTATCAGTGTCCTCACCTTCCTCAGCTTGGCGTACTCGTACAAGGGCTTGGTCATCTCTTCAGCTGGGATGCGCTGCAGCTTGGCCCGGCGCCTCCTCCTCCGGCGGTAGGGGGGGATCCATCGACGCGTTGTGAGGGGGGGCAGTTCTATCTCCTGAGGAAGGAGTTTTGGGGTGTAAGAGTGTGAGTTAAATGCAAATTATGTTATGGGTTGGTGGTAGGGTCTGATTAAGCGCGTGGTGGCCTGTTAGCGGACTTGACGCCTACCAAACTATTATTCGAGGAGTCAAATGCCAATACACACCTAACTTTACGGAGTCATGTGATGTTCTGACTAAATTCATTGCAGATTCAACAAGCTAGACATTCCCAAAGTCGTAATGAATTTTAGTGATGTTTATCATACATTTTACTGACGGGTGTTGCTATGGAAAGTGTATGGGAAAGTCTATAAGACGACCATTAGAACTAGGTAGGCTGACAGCTGCTGGTATTCTAGATACTCTAACAATAGCTACATTAGAGCTTGTTACTTAAAACAGGCCTCCTCCATATTGCGTCATTTCACTCTGTCTTTGGCTTGTCGCATCCGGCATCTGCCAGCGACCTTTCGCAAATCGCCGATCCTGACAATAGTTCCTAAAGCACACTACACACCAAAGCAGCCGGCCCGCCGGCATATGTCGGCGGGCTAGCCGGCGGCTTCAGTCATTGCAAGTCGGTAAACTTTGACGGCGACATGGCATAATAAGGAACATTTTATGAAATTGACGAGCGAGTGCGCTGGCGTTGTAGAAATGTCATGTCGGCAACACGTGCGGGCGCTTGCCGCCGACATGATGTTTTTTTATAGGCCGCTGGGTTGTGCAGACGGATGGTGTCGCTGGGCCGGCGGGTTTGGTGTGTAGAGCGCCTTAGATGTATGGGATAGTCCTTTACTAATATGGTAACTCACGATGGTCGGCAGGCGCTGCGGCGGCGGCGGCGGGTACCAGGGCCGCGTGGTGATCTGCACCTTGGTGATCTCCGGCCAGCGGCGCTTGAACCGCTTCTTGCGCATCAGCGCGCGGTATGCCGCGTCCCTGTCAGGAGTATTGAGGATACCAATCAACAGTGAACGACAACATGGCACGACGGGTTTAATAATATCACATAGTCCTGACCCCACACTAACATCGAATTTTATGTCGTGGGTATCAGACACTACGATAGACTTTTCGGTCTCACAAACACCCAGACCCGAGACAAATAAATAATAATAAATAAATACGCCCAACAGTCACATACATAGTCCTGACCCTACACTAACATCGAGTCTTGTGACGTGTATCAGAAACTACGATAGACTTTTCGGTGTCACATACACCCAGACCCAAGACAAATACTTGTGAGCCTCACAAACATTCGTCTCAGTGCGAGGATCGAACCCGCGGCCTCTCGTTTCACAGCCGGCGCCTAAACAACTGCGCCACGGAGGCTGTCAAGTATAATACCGACTTTACTATGAATACCGGTCACAGTACAATATGCAGGGTGTATCTAGACTGCGAGTGACAGCGAAGCCACGTGCTAGTTTCAGTGACCTCAGACACAATGCAACTAAAAATTTCGTTAAAAAAAAACGATAATTTTTAAACTATACGAGTGTGTTTGGGTCGAAAATACGTAACTTTCCTCAAATTATAATGGACATTAATTACACGCTTTTATTTTTAAGACAATAGTATGCAAGTGCTTAAATTATTATTTAGCAAAAACTAGGTATTTGCCACCTAAACACGATATTTTAAATTTGCAAAAAAAATCGCTCCTTTTTCTATGTTTTCAGTTGCATTGTGTCTGTAATCACTAAAACTATCGCCTGGCTTCGATTGCGGTCACAGTTTGGATACAGTCGGTAATCGGTATACTCGTATATGTACTTGTTTGAAAATTAAATGAAAATACTTCATTTAGATTCTGTCACTTTTTTTCATTACCACCCGGTTCACAGGGCTGTTTTCACCAGAGAAGAACAGGCAAGAAACTCTAACGTTGCTTTTTTCAAAACAAGTTTACAATAGGTGTTACAGGAGTCGCAGCTTTGTTCAATTCAGAGCAGTTCATAAATGATTTATAAATCAAATTATCAATGAAATTTTGATAAATTAGCAGTTTATTACCATTAATCCACTGCCAAACCCCGGCCTCCTCTAAGGATGTCCACATCGACCTGTTGGAAGCACCCAGCAACTTCCTACAATACATCAACATACTCACTCCCTCTTCATCGCGGAGGGTGATTTGTGCACCTCCTCAGACTCCAGAAACTCCTCACGCACCCCTTTCACCAACTTCTTGTCCTTGGTAGGGGCGTCGCCTCCACCACTGCAAAAAAGTGTCCTTTTAATACTCCTGTAGGTATGTATCAGCATTGCCTAAAGACCAAGATTATGCAGAAATAAATGTGATGACTTGACTTAGAATTCGAACCTTTACGCTTTGGTCAACTAATTATAAAAAATCAGTTTTTAAACTTCAAGGGTGTCACTTGAAATGGTATGGTCACGTCCTAATAAAAAAAACAGGAATACGTCGACAATGTGTGCCTGTGCCTCAATATTCCCGGACCTCGACCAAGGGGTAGACCAAAGAAGCGCTGGCTGGATGACGTTAAGGAAAATATGAGGGTCAATGGCCTTACTATGGAAGATGCCGAAGATCGGGCGAAATGGAGGAAAATTAGCTAGAAGGCGGACTCTGGCACCGGCCGGGATAACGCCAGGTAGAAGAATAGTTTTTTATAGTCGGAGCAGTACGCTAACCCGAGGGGAAACCTCACGCCTGTCCATAAACACGAACTTATTCATGGACAGATTTAAAATTTCAGTTATCCAATATTTTGCCCCTGTCGATTCTCGAACGACTTTAGAATTCAATTTGAGCAAAGAAGACAAAACATTTAACTAAAATAGGTTTTTAAATCTGTCCATGAGTAAAGCAGGTCAAGTTTCACAATGTGCAGTAATCAATCTTTCTCTATTCAGCCACAGGAAGTCCACTGCTGAACATAGGCCTCCCCCAAGGATCTCCACATTGATCTGTTGGAAGCGGCCTGCATCCAGTGGCTTCCTGCAACCTTAACCAGGTCGTCGGTCCACCTTGTAATCACTACAATGTGCTTTAATGAACATTACAGTAGGTACTAGGCACACACTGCTGCTTGACGACAAGGCGGTGGCGCCTACACACACTCGCATACGAGGGAGACTGATACGTGGTACCTACCACATAGTAAATTTTACTGACAGTCTCCGTGGCTCAGTTGGTTTGATGCCGTCTTTGAAATAAGGGGCAGCGGTTATGATACCCGCTCCGAGACAAATGTGTATGCAGTTCATATTTGTTTCGGTTCTTATTACACAGAAAAGTGTGTAGTTTCTGATACACGACACGAGTCTTGCAAGTTGTATCTTAATGTGGGGTCAGGACTGTGTGTGACTGTATTTATTAAAACATACGGCGCAGTCTTCTTGTCTCCTGGTTTAGACATGTTCTTCTCTTCTCTTCTGTTCTACGGAGGCTCAACCAACCAAGCACAGAAGAAGCACAACACTTCTATGTTACATAAAAACTTGCTTGCTTCTGTAAAATAATACAAATTATTGTATATGTGTATTTGATTGCCTCGGTGGCGCAGTTGTGCTAAGGTACGATTACAACGCTGAGGTCTCGGGTTCGAATCCCGGGTCGGGAAGTGACATTTGATTTTTCTATTATTATTAGTCCGGAGGCAGGAATTTGTGCCTGATATAGCTTCGAAAAGGTCAATGAGGAG
The DNA here is from genome assembly GCA_033459515.1 of Theretra japonica. Lineage (NCBI taxonomy): Eukaryota > Metazoa > Arthropoda > Insecta > Lepidoptera > Sphingidae > Theretra > Theretra japonica. The sequence goes on from CM065952.1 coordinate 6,141,043, forward strand.
GTCCTTGCGGGAGGCCTATGTTCAGCAGTGAAAGAGAAAGGAGTAAAAGGGATGGAAATATAATGGAAATGGGAGGAGCACAGGATTTATTATTCATTAGCTACATACACTTTTTTTACTAGCAAGACAAAATTATTAGCTAGTAGCGCCTGGTGCTAAGTGCAGAGCAATGCAAATAGATCCACTGGCGAGAGATTGCCAAGACAATAATGCCGGGCTGATCGGAACTCACGCCGGTCACTACGACGGCTCTTTAACCATTATGTACGGTGGTCTATCAGGGCGGATACCATTATCCTACCAACAGCAAAATAGGCCCTCCAGCAATCTCACCAAACGAAACGCAACATAGCTTCTCCATGGTTTCGTGAGACTGTGGTACCCCGGTCGAGACTTTCGTAATACAGTCCCGCGCCCGGGCTGCAGCGTGACTTTTAAATATCATCATTATATTTTTCTAAGCAACATTTTGAAATACTTACTTTGTTATTTTCTAAATCTTAATTTTTTTTTTGTTCTTTTTGTATATTTTTTTAGGAAATCATCATTCACATTTCGTCTTTTGCGTCCATATAGATTTTTTAATGTCACTATTTTATTTTTAAGTTTCAATCACAGTATCAATAATTTGAATTTAGATTATTCGTTGTGTGCCAGTCATTTTATAAAAATATTAAAAAATATTTTTAAATATCTATTGAGGTAACGAACATTGACAACCTCTATGCTCAAAATATTTCATACCAGACAATTCATAAAAAGATTATTACCCGATCTTGGAATCGAATACAGGACTATATTCTCTGCCTGCCAACACAGGATACCGCCGAGATTTTATGTCGTACATGCTTATCGTACATAATATATTATAGGTACCTACTATAAAAAAAAATTCAAGTTATAGCTGATATTAAATTACATCGTTGAATTATTTTAAATTATTCATTAGTATTTTTAATCCTGAAAAGATTAATTTAATCAATTATAATTTTCTATTACATATTAATCTGGTATAATTCTTAAACGATTAGATTACGATCGAATACTTATTCGATTTGCGCGGGTTTTCTTCGTGTCCTATTAAAGTCATATGACTTCAGGGTTGCCGAGTCAAAAGTAAAATATAAATGGAACACACATATTTCCCGATATAACATGCAACAAATATTGAAAACAGTACCTTTTATACCTAGTAAATTAATTATTAAATAAGTGTATGTAATTTGTATTTTACAACGTCCATTTTGGTCTAAGGCTGTGGTAGATTGTTAAACAGCCTACGTTCAAATATTGTTATATAAAATTGATTCATAATCACTGAATGTAATACATTTTTAATACATTAAGTACTTTATGTTTTTAATATTTAATGAAAGTAATATTGTTAACATTTTTTCTATTAATATTTAATAGATATAAAACAGACTTTAATGTAAGTTTACTGCTTAGTCTGTAAATGTAAGCAAGTGAAGTAACAAAACGCATTCATTCATTCATTTCCATTTTCAATAGTCATTCATTCCTCAATTTGTCATTCAAGAAAATTTACCCCGCTGCTTTTCTTTGTGATATATTTTTATAAATATAATAAATTTTATTTTACAATTAAAATGTCTGAAAAGAAGGATGTGTCCAAAAACGACATGGATCCGGAACTGGACGATTTATTGGACAGTAAGTTGTTAATTTATTGGTAAAAATGTACAATTCAGGGTCAGATTACACAATCTAACCTAAAGACTTGGATTTCAATGTGAACAGGTATATTATTTGGATGTATGTTTGCATATTAACATGCGTGTTAGTGTACATTTTAGGCGATTTAAAAAAGTTCCGCTGTGACGTACATGTGCATAGGTCATAGGATAATTATTATGTACAGTCAAATGAATTTTTACCTAATGATACTGCCGGTTTTCTATATATTAGTTTCTCTTCCGTTCCGTTATATAAATCCATAACTCTATAACAAAAATATCTAATATATTTCACTTAAGACCGTATCTTGTTCGGAACATAAGTCTGCTGTTCTCCTATCCCCTGGTCCTACTAAATAAAAGCTACAAATTATGGCGATTTCTCGTGAAAAAGAACAATCACACTTAAAGAGGTCTAAAATATGCACAAACAGGAATTTATTAATTTTGCATTGAGGGATATGAAATTACAATTGTGTATGTCGGTACTTTAAAACAATAGTAGTATAAGAATTATTTCTAAATCGAGAAAAAAATATGTTAAAAATGATGCAATATATTGTGTAAGTATAGTTCCTTTGTGTAGTATACATATTTATGTGCATTTATGCATATCATGGGGCAAGAATTCATTATAATTAACTTGATGGTAAGCAGTGCAATCCAAATAAGACTATTAAATCTACCAACATGCAATAGTTACCTCTCACTGCTTGACACAATTGTGACCGGTTGTAACCAGATATCTGATCTGTATCACCCCATATTCGACCCATTGCAGGGCACGGGCCACCTCTATAATCAAGAGAATGATTGAGACAGTTTAGGCTATATAGTCCACCACGCTGGCCTAGTGCAGGTTGGCAAGCTTTACATATAGAAATTCCTCCAAATCCCTATGGTATGCAGGTTCCTCACAATGTATTTTTTCACAGTTAAAGTGTGTGGTTATTGATTATGAAAACACACTTGACTGCAAAAAGCTACCAGATATGCCCAACCAGAACCCAAAACACTTTATTGGGTAGATATAAATAATGTTTAATTGAACCTCTGACTGTTTCTGTCAAGCAGAAGTGTGTACAGTTTTGCTCTGTTTTTTTTTTTATTTATTTATTGGGGACAAAGAGTGATTGTATGTTACAGTTAAATTTTAGTTTTGAACATGAATTAAAATGTATGAACATACATCAGAATGAAAAATTAAATTAACTAATGAAGGGAAGTAATAAATGCATAGTTTAAAGAATATTGCAGCTATGAGCCAGTGATTATTTATTGGCTTAGATTCAGTTTCTTACTTTATACTTATAAAATATTCCATGCAATTTTGCAGGCTGGTGCAATAGCTAGAAATACTGATATGTTGATTTACATTTTATAATTTCATTTAAAGTAAGTTAATTCAACGTGGTAAATCTAGATAATAATATGTAAAAGCACTAGAATCTTTAGATTTTAGGTTTTTAGTTATGGATATTTTAAAGAACACACTGCTTATTTCCTAACGAACTCATAGTGAAGATACAACTTTCCTATAAAGGACTATTTTTTAAGGGTCCAACCAAATTTTTATTCAGCTGAAGAGAATAATACTGATGAACACATGGTGGAAAATATTCAAATTCACATGTGATAAGTCATTTATTTCCATTTCATAATATTTTAATCAATTTTGAAATTATTTAAAATTGAAATTATTACCATGCTTGTAGTAGATGTTGAGTATCTGCTACAAGCATGGTCACCAAACATTTGTATACACAGCCATGCGCAAGCGTTTGTGTATGTATAGTTTAATGTTGATGAATTGGTGGTTAATCAAATGTTGTGCATATTGTCTGAGTATTTTTGTTTTGTGAGGATAAAAATTATGGAATGGTTTGAAAAAAAAAAAACATTTTATTTTGCTAATGGTTGGTTCATGATTCTGGACCTCCTGTTATAATTTGAACACTGAACCAAATAACCCTGTATATTTTGATTCCTTTTCCAAAAATTGGTAAAATTTTTCGACATCGACAATCACTGTCCCTTTAGCCTGTCTGTTACCAATGCGTACATCGTAATTCTAATGTATAGTTAATTAGCATTAAAATAACGCCGGTTTTGTAATTACTTAGTATGCTGGTGGTGTAAAACAATTGCATTGTAAAAAATAACTTTCTAATTGGTACGACTGCCTCGGAGGCGTTACTGTACTACGCTAGGATTACAACGATGAGGTCTCGGGTTCGAATAACGTGTCGGACAAAGTCGCATTGAATTTTTCTATTAATTATTAGTACGAAAGGCGGATCAGTTCATTATTTAGCGAAACGTGGGTGTCATGATAGCACCTCTGCCTACCCTCCTTGTGAAAAAAAAGGCGTGACGTTTATGTATTTATGAAATTGATAGGATATAGCTAACCAACTAATGGCAACCACTGTACATGATGATAGAAAACCCTTTAGTGACGCGTTTCGGGTTCACTCTAATTATGTCTATCGGATTCAATTAGGTTGGGACAACTGTGCCGTCACTCTTTTTCATTGCGATAAATAGCGAGACGAGCATGATATTCACCTGATGGTAAGCGATACGACCGCTCATGGACAATAGCGAAACCAAACAACACGAATTACAAAGCAATGAGTATCATTCTACTGTGCTCGCCATGCTGAGACATGAGATGTCAAATCTCATATGTAGTTACTCTGGCTATAATGTACTACAAACGGGAACACAATACTGCATTTACACTGCTTTGGTGGGAGAAATAGACATTGCAGTGGTACCTACCCAAGCGGCCTTTCACATCTACCACCAGTAAATGATCTCTATAGATACTTTCCAATCCAATCCATCAGCCAAAGGAAGTCCACTGCTGAACATAGGCCTCTCCCAATGATTTCCACAGTTACCTGTTGGAGGCAGCCTGCATCCAGCGACGTCTCGCGACCTTCATCAGGTCGTCTGACCATCTAGTGGGTGGACGTTCCACGCTGCGCTTTCCGCTTCGTGGCCTCCATTCGAGAACTTTTTGGCTCTATCGGCCATCAGTTCTTCGTGCTATGTGCCCCGCCCACTGCCGCTAGATACTTTATCGAGATAATTTATGTATTTGTCTCCAGGCGCGTTAAAAGACATGACGAAGCCGGACAAGAAGGAGGGCGAGGTGGCGGAGGGCCCCTCGGACCCGCAGAACATGTGGAGCGAGGAGTTCATCAAGGAGGCCGCGGCGCAGTTCGAGAGCAACATGGCCGCCATACTGGGCAGCTTCAGCGGAGTGCCCGGTAGAGAACTATTTATTAAACTAAACCAATACGAGTATACAAAACATGGTATCTAGCTTTTGCATAAAAAACTTCTAATTTCTTATGTGGCGATTTTGTCTGAAATTTATTTTAATAGCATAGGTCGGGCAGACGAGCAAGCAGGTCACCTGATGGTAAGTGATCACTGCACATGAACATCCACAACGCTTGGATCATGGATGTGTTGCCGGCCCATCAGATCGGGAGGGGAGCGGGAAGGAAGAAGGATGGGAAGAGGAAAGGGGTATTGGGCATCCGGCAATCTCACTCACCGAACGAAACGCGACAGCAAAGCTGTCGCTTCACGTTGATTCTCTGTGAGACAATGGTACCGCCCCGGACGAGCCTGCCCAGTCATGCTGAGTCATGGCTGACAACAACGTGGCTCTACCACATTCCAGTTTATTACAGATTGAAAATAAGCTAATTAAATTACTGATTTCGTTAATTTTAGTCTCGTCGATTGGAAGTGTTTACAGCTGTTGTGGCGAAGTGTTAATGTAGGATAGTTAAGTTAACCCAACACCTCTATAAAACCACAAGATTAGTTTATTTTCATTGTGTAAAATTCATACTGGATTTCAGATAAATTCGCCTATTAATGCTAAATTGTAGGTTTCTCATATGAAAAGGTCTGGGTAGGTGTCAGTTTGTAACATCGATCAATCAGTATAGTGATCTAGTATATTTGTGTTTAATGTTTTTGTTAATTTTGTGTTCGACTGCCTCGGTGGCGTAATTGTACTACGGTATGATTGCAAAGCTTAGGTCTCGGGTTCGAAACCCGGGTCGTGTAGTGATATTGGATTTTTCTATTCATTATCAGCCCGGAGTCCGAAATTTGTGCCCGATATGGCGATAGGCTCGCCCCAATCCTGGGACGGAATACACGAGGCGAAGTGTGGATGTCTTGGTTGCACCTCTACCTACCCCTTCTGGGAAAAAGGCGTCATGTTTATGTATGTATATTTGTATTTACAGAAGACCAAATAACTCAAGAACAAATCGCGCAGACCTTCTCCAAAATGGCGGGTAAGTATCACTTTCAAAATGTATGAAATTTTCATTATCAGTTTACCAAGTCAATAACTTTTTTCACATCTATATATTAATAAGCATAAACTACAGCAAATTATATGTATGTACATTGTATATAATACATACATTTGGCATACATTACCTGTTGCACGCTCACCATACAGCACGAGTAGGTCATTCAGCTGACATCACTCTGTTTATCAATTGTAGTAGTTAAAGGAAATCTCAGCCGACTGACTCTCGATTCTATTTGAAATGTAGGATTACAGTTTTAATTATTTTTTAATAAATTACGTACAAACTTTTCGTTGTTTGGTCCTGGTTGCTTTATACATGTATTATATATTGACAGCTTCCGTGGCGTAGTTGGTTAGACGCCGACTGTGAAACGAGAGGCCGCGGGTTCGATCCCCGCACCAACACAAATGTTTGTGTGGCCCACATATATTTGTGTCGGGTCTGGGTGTTTGTGAGACCGAAAAGCCTCTCGTAGCTTCTGATACCCACCACACAAGACTTAATTCAAGATCTTAATGTGGGGTCAGGACTATGTATGTGACTGTTGGGTGTTATTATTCTATTGGCGAACCTCTTGTCTCAAGGCTGTATGGTAAGTGGTGACCACTGAGCTATGGTTGAACGTGTTTGTCCAGAAGCGGCGGCGCAGGTGCTGAAGCCCCCGGGTGAGGGGGACCAGCCCGACCCCGCCGCCGCCGACCCGGCCGTCAACGACAAGATCGAACAGGTCGGTGTCACTTCCTTACTCACGATCCCTTCAAGGGCTCGGGGACTTCTACAATCGAGAGTACGATTGAGAGGGGTTAGATATAGTCCACCACGCTGGCCTAGTGCGGGTTGGCGATTCACTAAATCTTTTTTTAACCATATGTCTAGGAAACGCTTGAACGCGTCACCTAATGGTAACATCAAGATATTTTTTTCAAACCTACGGCCTTTACATAAATCCAATCCAATCCATCAGCCAAAGGAAGTCCACTGCTGAACATAGGCCTCCCCCAATGATCTCTACAGTGAGCTGTTGGAGACAGCCTGCATCCAGCGACGTCACGCTTTACATAAAGTGGGAGACAAAATTATAATCTACGACTCGCCTCACGCAACCCCAGTGAGGTGTCGCTTCACTATGTGTAGTGAGACAGAGTACCCTTGAGACCACGTCAAGTACTGTACTACGAGTGCAAGGCTACAGTGTGACTACCACTTATTCAAAATTATTTTAATATTATGATATTATTTTCCAGGTGTCAGCGGCCATTACCCAGACGCTGCAGAACCTGAACAGTAATGCTGAGAATCTGCAGACACCCTTCAACGAACAGGACCTCGCCAGCATGTTCAACAACTTCAACTTAGGGGAGGGGGCGCAGGTAACCACCCATACACCCACCTACATGCTCATAATATACAGCTTATAACTATATATACACTCATATATGTATTTAGTAGTAGTACATTAATTATGTGACGTATGGTACATACATACATACATAAATAAACACACGCCTTATCCCAGAAAGGCTAGGCAGAGGTGCTACGTGACATCCACATTTCGCCTTGTGTGGTCCGTCCCACAAAGTAATAGGGGTGGAGCCTATCGCCATATCGGGCACAAATTTTTGATTTCGGTTGATAGTGTAAAAAAATACCAAATATCACTGCCCGACCCGGGATTCAAACCCGAGACTTTTTGTCACATTTTGTCACATATTTTGTTCACTCTGCACTCTTTAATATAACATTTGATTTTGATGTGTTTCAGGACGGCAACATGTTCGTCCCCTTCATGCAGGGGATGATGCAGTCCCTCCTGTCCAAGGAGGTGCTGTATCCCTCCCTGAAGGAGTTGGTGGACAAGTACCCGGCCTGGCTGGCGGACAACAAGGGCAAGATCGAACCCGCAGAGTATGAGAGGTTAGTGCGGATAATTTCATGGAGCAAAAAGCATTTTTTTAGGTCAAGATATAGTTTTTTGTTATTGTGATGAATGCGAGACGAGCATGACTTTCTTCTGATAGTAAGCGATACAACCGCTCATAGACAGTAGCAAAACCAAACACCATGAATTATAGGGCAATGCTTGGCATTCCACTGCGCTCGCCATCCTGAGATAAGATGTTAAGTTACAATGTCCTGTAAACAGGAACACAACAGTGCATTTACACTGTTGTTTGATGGAGGAAATAGACATTTCGGTGGTGCCTACCCAGGCGGCTTCTCACATATGAGAGACCTACCATCAGTGAATATAATATTGTATGTAAATTACAAGCTTTCGGCACATTTGGCCAATGCAGATCAAAGATATGGTTGAAGCTGAGGGTATGGTACAGTTTTACAAGTGGTAGAACCACGTTGTCAGTCATGACTCACATACAAACGCACAAACATGCAAAAAGTCAAACAATCATTGCTTTAAGTTCTATTATGTTCAAACAGACCCTCCATAAAAGATTTTCTCAAATATGTTTCATGTATGTATGTACATAATATGTTATATACATTTCATGTTTGTCCCCATGTTCCTCAGCTGTCTACACTATTTGATGGTCCCAGTTCATCTCCAGGTATCAGATAATGGTTAAATAATTTCTTCTCACCATTAACTTGACTGATGCTGGTGTTCAGGATCCAGGTTGAATGTCCCCCACCCGTTGCCATGAGTAGTGTTGTGTGCAGGTTCAGTGAGCAGCAGGGGCTGATGCGCGCCGTGTGCGCCGAGCTGGAGCCCGAGCAGGAAGCTGACCCTGAAGACGTCAAGAGGAAGAGGTTCGAGAAGGTGCTGGAGCTCATGCAGAAGGTAACTGTACCGGCGGGATGGACACTATGCAGCTGCATACTACTGTATCAGATACGTCCCACTGCAAGGCACGAGCCTCTACAATCAAGAGTACGATTGAGAGTGGTTAGGCCATATAGTCCACCACGCTGGCCTAATGCGGTTTGGCCGACTTTTACATACCATAGAAATTTATACAAATCGGTATGCAGGTTACCTCACGATGTTTTCCTACACCGCTATAGTGCATAGTGATTGACTATCAATACATACATGACACTGAAAAGTTAGAGGTGAGGCCTGGGATACGAACCCGCAACCACCGTGAACATGTAAGCAGCCGCGTCTGTTCCGTGACAAACAGGCCACCACGCAATGTGACGACAGCTTTTTTTAAATATACCCTATTTATACTTACATTAAGGCTGTCATTACAATGACACTGACAGTTAATATATACCCCGTTTAAACTGACATTAAGTTGACTTTACATTGACAAACCTCTATAGAGGTCGCGACATTCGTGTAGTTATGATTGTACCTATAGCTTGGCAAAAAAGAGTCTGTTTTTATTAAGGGCGCCACGATCGAATATTTTTTTTTTATATAGCAACCTGATATACTACGACGTAAAATGTTTAGATACTTGTTAATTTTATATTAATCAATGACTTAAAAGGAAACTATTTGAAGAATAAAATAATAAGTATTTTAATATAAATATTTTAATAATCGTTTTGTTCATTTTGAATCACAAAACAAGCAACAAATACACGAGAATTTGTCGAAATCTGTAAATAATTGCGCAGCGCACACAACGATCACATAGAAAGTACCGGCTATTTGACAGCAATGACATTTAAAATAGTGTTGCCACAATTACTTTTTTTTAATTACCATTTTCGTCGCACCAGACTCTTTTTTGCCAAGTTATACATTTCCTGAAAATAAATATTGTTTTATTTTTAAAATTATGTGTAAAAATGTGAATTGCAGATGCAAGACCTAGGTCAGCCGCCCACGGAGCTGGTGGGTGACATGGGGTCCGCGCCGCAAGCCTTCGCCGCGCCCGCCGCCAGCGACGCGCAGTGCCGCCTGATGTAGTCTACTATACTCTGTGTACATAAACTGTTCACTACTAGTACGCGAGGCCCGAGGTAGTCTAGCCGAATACCCATGAGTACTTGTGTACCATCGAGTACCTTTGAGTACCCTGCAGTACTCACTATTACCTTTGAGTACCCTGCAGTACTGACTAGTAACTTTGAGTACCCGTCAATACCGACTAGTACCTTTGAGTACCCGTCAGTACTGACTAGTATCTTTGAGTACCCTACAGTACTGACTAGTACCTTTGAGCACCCGTCAATAATGACTAGTAACTTTGAGTACCCGTCAGTACTGACTAGTTAGTACCTTTGAGTACTCTTTAGAGTATATTTTAGTATTAGCCGAGTGCACCTGGGTACTCGTTATCGAGGTAGTCGGGTACTCAATGTAATGTTACCCGTATTGTACCTAATTTTAATGCATTATTTTTGGTACCTTATCAAGGTACCTTTGTAGTATCCTTATATATGGTGTATGGCATAATTTGAGTACCTATGACTAAAGTACTCCTATGTAGGTACCCTAGGTACTCGAGGTAGTACCTAGGGTACCAAAGCGCGCAATGATGCCAATCCATTACGTGGTGCTTAGAGAAAAATGATAGTGGCTTTTTGTATCTTATGAAATGTTATAAAGAAGCACAGTGGTTCTCAATATTTCATTCAGAAGTTAAAGCATTTATCTGTATTAAATTATTTAGGACCCATTTTACCTTATTTTTAGAGTTTTGAAAAAAAAAACTGTTTCATTACCAATGGCGATACTCTTACAAAAAATTACCTAATATATGAAAAAAAAAAGGGTAACTACATATATGTAATTAAATCAATGTTGTAATATTTAAAAATATAAAGAAAAAAAGGGTATTCATACATATTGAGAACCACTGGTGCATGCATACAATATAAATGTTAGACATTTTGTACTGAAAGTGCGTAAGACGTTTTTACACGTTATAGTATCGAAAGCATATCGTATGACGGGATTACACGTCGCAACGGTGACGTGTTTCTACGTGCAGCAACAATATTGACGGAATACGTCGCATTTTACAAGCTTTTTCATTGTTTGAGGTAGCGATTGGTTATTTTTTTTTGTTTGATTTTATTTTTTATTTATAAGTTAATTTTGATTGACATGCAATTAAATTTTTCAGACGAAAAATATTCTACAATAAGGGGTTTGCTCTCGAAGACAAAATAATTACTATGATTTGTATCTCACCATGTGGGTAAAAATAATATGTCTTAATCAATCAACTGTATTAGTTCCTATTCACCTCATGTTGCATAATGACTGTAATTTGAAAATCCAGATATGACATTAACCCTTTAAAGACCTATGTTTGGTCTTAACCACCCCTCTTTGAGAGCAACCCTTACAACCCTAACAAAATTCTATAGTTATGGATTGTGCCAAAGATTGTTTTAATTGTTGGTCTATGGCGGGTATAATTGGTATATTGGTAATTATATTTCTATAAAAAAATATATAAACACTGTCAAGAAGATAAAATTGAGGTATCATATTGGAAACCGAGCGATGAGATGAGATTGCCGGATGCCCAATACCCCTTTCCTTCCCATCCTTTTTCCTTCCCGCTCCCCTCCCAATTGGGCCTGTAACACATCCATGATCCAGCGTTGTGGATGTTCATGTGCAGTGATCACTTACCATCAGGTGGCCTGTTTGCTTGTTATCCGGACCTGTTTTAAAAAAGAGATGGAAGACAGTCTTAGTACGAGTGACAAGGAATAGAAAATACTGTACCGTTGTTACAATTTTCTTTTTCGCAATGTTCCTCTATAATATCTCAAATATTTATTACTGTATATAGACGAACGGACTGCGTGAAATGGAACAGCAATTGATTTTAACAACAACCCCATCACATATCTTTAAAAATGCATTTTATATCACAAAAATATGTTTTGTTAAAATATACGACTACCTTAAAAAATACTCGGTTAAAGTGTAAGGTAGTTGTGAAATTTTGACAGTATGATCGAAGTATTAATATTAAATTGAGAATAGAGATAAAAAGTATCATTTTCGTATTAAAATTGACCGAAGAAACAGTAAATTAATACGGCGCTAAGCCAAGAGGATTTTTAAGAAGGCGCTAAAAGTACAGTTGGACAATAAAAGAAAGTCCTTCGTCGTGACCACGGAAACTGTAAAGTGATCGAAACGTTGGGAAGTTAATAAATGTAAAAAATAAATCAAATTCGCGATGAGATGTAAAAATTAGTTTAAAATAAATCTAATTTGGAATAAAAAATAGTGTAAAACAAAACTATTGTGAAATAAAAAATAGTTTGAAATAAAACTATTTTGAAATAGAAAATAGTTTGAAATAAAATTATTTTGGAATAAAAAATAGTTTGAAATAATAATGTGTATTGCTTATGTTTTTAAGTCAGACATATTACTTCATACATGGTACTTTTTATTTCTATTCTAGATGTATCAATACCTAATCCCTTGGTTGTGAAGGAGGAAACAAAAATTACAATTATCATAATCAATATTACAAATTAATACTGAAATGTATTTATTGTCATGGTTTGTTTATTTAAGCGGGGGAGACTGGGGATTCACAGACGCTTAAGAAATTTGGTTTTAAAAATTCATTTTTTAAATATTAATTTAGTACAAGTATTTATTATAAATCGCAATTAAATAGGTTTGATGCCCCGGTAGTCAAGTTTAGAATTTTTATCAATAAAAAAATAACATTTCTATCATACAATGTAACTCAACTAATATTAAAAAAAATTAAATTCTCGATGTCCAGTTGGGACGGAACATACAAGGCGAAATGTGGGTGTCCTAGTAGCACTTCTGCCTACCCATTCTGAGTTTATGTATGTTTGCAGTTGGTGTGAAAAATACTTAGTAACTACACTGAATTGTTTGTCAATACATTTTACCTACAAAATAGTTATTTTGCTGTATAAATGTATTGATAATTACAACAATTTCGTATTAATTTCTCCGTGACAAGATTATTAAGTCCGCTAATGAATAATCTTCGGCCTTTTTTGGGAGACATGAGAGTTGTATATCCCCTGTCTCCCCCTCAGTTATGCCAGCGTGATGCGTGGCACAAACTATTATTTATAAATGTATTATATTTATTAGTTGTTTTTGAATAAAATTGATTTAGTTGAGTTTTTTGTTTTTCTTATACCTAACATTATGACAGCCTCTGTGGTGCAGTTAGACGACGTCTGTGAAACGATAGTCGCGGGTTCGATTCCCGTACCGAGACAAATGCGAAGCCCACAAATATTTGTGTCTGGTCTGGATGTTTGGTTGACCAAAAAGTCCCGTAATTGCTGGTACCCATGACACAAGACTTAATTGTTCTTAATGTGGGTTCAGGACTATGTATGTGCCTGTTGGATGTATTTATTTATTTAAATCTAATGGTAAGTGCAGTGCAGATAGAGTATCGACCGAGTGAGAGGTTTCCACCGGTCGACATAATTTTGCCGGCATCGTTATATCCGGATATAAAGGAAAATTCCGAAACGCGACACACGTGGCTCACTATGACGGCTAGCTGGAATACGAATAAGTCCCGTCCCATTATATCCCGTCCTGTCCCGTCCCGTTATATCCCGCCCTGTCCCGTCTCATTCTGACTCAATGCATGTGATCCAGTCCCATGCCAACACTATGAGTATAAAAAAGTAACAAATATATCTGTATTCCTACCACGAAAACACTAAATTTTTCGAGATAAACAGTAGCCTAAGTGTTAATCCAGGGTGTCGGCTCCATTCATCCCAAACATTCAAATTCGTTAAGACGTTTCTAAGATCATCGCGCACAACCGCACAGACAAACAGAAAAAATATATCACTGTTTGGGTTCTATTACATTCATACAGTCTTTACATAAAAGTTCTTCTCAAATATCTTCCATGAAGACACCGATCAGTTGCAATACAAATAGTAGTAATTCGTTGAATGTATGCGAAGATTCAGCCTTTATAAAATGACGTAAGTGAGAGGCTCGCGTGTTTTTAAGCCATTTTATTACCATTGATTACGAATCGTGAGTTTATTTCAAGATTCGCCGCGTCTATTGTTAATTACCTACACTATTAACATGTGTTAATGAATAAATATTACTTTAATACAATACGATAATTTATGCGTATTTACGATATCAAGTCGATAACACGCGTGGAGTCACGTTTCATAATTGTTATTTGCGACTTCATTAGCGCAGGTAACTTTATTAATGATATTGTTTGACCTTCATTGTGAACTTATCAGACGTTATAGACCATTGCAGAACACGGGACTCGTGCAATTCTTGAATTAAAAGGTTTTTGGCCTTACTCGATCAAGTTGGCTTGACACGGATTAAATAAATACACCCCACAGTCACCTACATAGTTCTGACTACCCAATGTATGACTATGCTCAATAGTTCTGATCCTACATTACGTAAGTCGTAGATATCAGAAAATAAAAGAGACTTTCTTGTCCCAAAAACACCCAGACCCGACACTAATACCTGTGGACTGCACAAACGACGATAAGAAAATCGAATTTTGGGCAATGTTTTTTTTTTCTGTTATGGCTCCGCACGGTTTGCGCATATAGTCAGTCCTCAAATATTTTTTTTTCAAATTTGTCCCGTTTGAGAGAGTGGTTAAATATAGCCCATCGTCTGCCATTATCCGTCAGTTGGTCCATAGCCATGCTTTAGTAAGGCGAAGGCAATCTTACCAAAACTTCTGATAGAGCTCATCGAAAAAATCGAATTAATCACCCAATTGTGCACCTTTACAGAACAATATTGAATACAATGCCTTCTACTTTATGCAACAAAACTCTAAAATGCAGTAATGTAATGAAAATAAAACGAGCTGTATGTCATTTCTACGATTTTCCCGCCAAACTCCAATTTGGCCGCAATGTTTTGCGTATTATTTGGTAAGTAAAATTGCCGACGGTCAAATAGCTGGTGGTAAGATTAACATCCGTCCGGATCGCGATAAACATACATAGAAATTCTAGTATAGGTCTCTACGGTATGTAGGTTACCTCACGATATTTTCCTTCACTGTTGAAGTACGTGGTGATAAGTGATTGACTATCAATACACACATGACTTCGAGTCAGAAAAGTCAAAGGTCTGCGTGGGATTTGAACCCATATTTCTACAACCATGCCTGATTTGTTACCAACAATCCATGCACTACACCCGCACATTTTTAAAATATTGTGCCCAGGCATTTAAATGCATACATAGGACATCGTATCCGGTTCGTCATCAACAGGACATGGGCAATAAAGACATACAAAAACATTTCATTTAAATTGAATACACACAAACCTTTAACTCAAATAAATAACTTGATTTTTAACAATAACATGTTAAATATCATCTAATTGTTAACAGGTTTCGTATTATTATCGACTTAATAAAAACATTAACCAAAGTTATGTTTGCTGGTAAAATATTCGCAGGCGCCACCGCCTTGTCTATTAGTCAAGCAGCGTGTACTGCAGTGTTCATGAAGCACATTGTAGTGATTACTGCACAAGAGACTTGAGTCATGTGTGTGAGCTTGTGTCGTGCAGTCAGTAATGAGTAGTGAGTGTTGCTGCTGGTTAAATGCTGACGCTTATCATAAAGCGATGCCCAATAATTTCACTGACTACAATGTGCTTCAATGAACACGATAGTACACACTGCTGCTTGACAAATAGACAAAGCAGTGGCGCCTACACACTTTCATATGATCTAGATTAGTAACAGTTTTGACTGTTAAAAAATACTAGGTGTTACGATTGCATAGTATCACATGTGTGGCTTTTTATTAGAATTCATTGCCAATAAAATTTATACAGGGTATTTTCTGAATGCGACCGAAAACGAAGCCAGGTTGTAGTATTAGTGACTTCAGACACAATACAACTAAAAATTTCGCAAAAAAAAAATAAGCGACAATTTTTTTGTTGTGCTATTTTACTAAGCGTCCTATTTGGGTTGTAAATACATCGTTTTCCTAAAATAATAATGTACACCTTTTTATTTTTAAAGACACAATGATATGTAAGGGTTTAAATTATAATTTGATCAAAAACTACGTATTTACCACTCAAACACAATATTTAAAAAGTTGCAAAAGAAACCTGTCGCTTTTTTGAGAAATTATTAGTTGCATTGTTTCTGTAATCACTAAAATGTTCGGCTTCGTTTTCGGTTGCAGTCTTGATATACCCTGTATGCATAAGAAACGACAGATATTTTTGAGACGTGCAACATAATATTACTTATTTGCGCTACTGTTTTCTTGAAATTTTAGAAGGATCTTAAATTAAATGCGTGTTTTTGTGGTTGTTTTCAACAGAATGGAAGTGATAATGATCTACGAATATATAAATAACTTTGAGAAGTTAGAATACCCTTTGCATGTCCTATGCTTCAGGTTACATTATGGGGTCAGGACTGTGAATGTTGGATGTATTTATATACTGTCACAAAGTGAGGGCAATGTACACACAAGTCGTCAAGATTTTCTGTCGCCGAAAGCGGTGTTTTCAAAACAATAACAATTGTTCTCTCTTCACATTATATTACATTGTACATGGTCCTATTATAGGTTAAGAGCCCGTGACCGTCAGACTAGTCATTTTTGCAAAAGCTGAAAGTTTGTCTGCGCATGCCTCTTACATAGGTGTGGTGTACTGACTAAGGCTCTTGCACAAACTAACTTTGACTTTGACAATGTCATCGCCATACATTTGACACATACTTGACATTGCTAATGTATAGGAATATGAAAATAATTTATTGAATCCATTAAAATGTTCAACATTATTTAGATTCAGTCATTTTTTGATTTGCCACTCGGTTCGGAAAGCGGTTTCCACTAGAGAAGAACGGACAAGAAACTCTAGTGTTGCTCTTTTCAAAACCAGTCTACAATATCGTGATTATTACAAAAGTTACAAGTTGGTTTACATCAGAGCAGTTCATTGATAATTTGTTATAATTTGCAAGTGACATATATTTCTTTTATGGCTGTAGGATTGACGTTTTCAAAGTAAAAGTTACAGGCAAAGTTAGTTTGTACAATTTGCCCTAAATAAATATGTAGGTATATGTAAATCAAGTATGAGAAATACTCGTATATAAAAGTGTGCGAACTTCCGCCACCGGGACCACACTGACTGAAGTCAGACCGAGTGGACGGGACGCAGACACTGGAAATCTAGCACTGTCCAACCGAGACACCTGTAACGATTTTGTTAATTTATAGTAAATATTGTAATGTTGCATTTTAGTATTGTATTGTATCAGCCTATATACGACCCACTGCAGGGCACGGGCCTCCTCTACAATCGATAGTACGATTGAGAGTGGTTAGGCCATATAGTCTACCACGCTGGCCTAATGCGGGTTGGCGAACTTTTTACATACCATAGAAATTTATACAAATCCCTATGGTATGCAGGTTTCCTCACGATGTTTTCCTTCACCGTTATAGTGCGTGGTGATTGACTATCAATACACACTTGAGTATTGCATTTTAGTACTGAATATTTAATTCATTACATTACTATATTTTGTATCAATAATGTTAAAAACTCTTCTAAACTTGAGGTAAAGTTTGAAGTGGCCTGTTTTAAAAATGATTAGATTTAAAATGTGAAAAATGGAATGAGGAATAAAAAAATACAAACAACAAAAGAAAAGGACAGATGTCTTGTTGTAGTTGGTCTGGTTGTGTAATGTCGTGTAATTTATATAAATTAATGTAAAACAAGCGGAAAATAATATTGTTATTCAACGAGACGGAGTTTCATTCTTAGCCAGAGATACCCTTTCCTATAAGTACAACTACCAAATGCAATGAGAGAGGACCATAATATGACAAACAGAAGGCCATTCTTTACACGCCTAAACATCACAATGGGCATCATACGATCAGCTGTTATGAAGTTATCAAGTTTCATGTGTCTGGCAAGTGGCAAGATGAAATAACCATCAAGTGTCCGGATGAAAAGGGAATGTTTAACATTATAAGGCTGGCAAAATTATATATTAAGATACCTTAAAATTTTAAGTAAGTTTTACCAGGGTAAGTGCGTGGTGGCCTCGTGGTATAGGACCAGATTCGGCTGCCTACATGTTCACGGTGGTCGCGGGTTCAAATCCCAGGGCACACCTCTGACTTTTCGGAGTTATGTGTGTATTGATAGTCAATCACCACGCACTTTAACGGTGAAGGAAAACATCGTGAGGAAACCTGCATACCGTACCGATTTAAAAAAAAAAATCTACGGTGTGTAAGTCCGCCAACCCGCACTAGGCCAGCGTGGTGGACTATATGGCCTAACCACTCTCAATCGTACTCTCGATTGTAGAGGAGGCCCGTGCCCTGCAGTGGGTCGTATATGGGCTGATACAATACAAAAAATACCAGGGTATCAGAAAAAGTGAGACTTTTCGATCTCACAAATGACCCATCACTAATACTTGTGGTTCACTCACACTTGTGTGGTTGCGGGGATCGAACCCGCGGCCTCTCGTTTCACAGCCGGCGTCTAACCAACTGCGCCTCGGCTGTGATATGTTTTGGCATTTCTATTTTATGAGTGTTCAAGTGACCTCTAAAAAGTAAAAACCAGCTTTATAACGGAGAGAGAAGTTAAATGAGTTTATTTTTAGAACTTGATTATTTTAGTAAATTGTTTATTTTGGTCGACCTCGTGTTCAGAATGGAGATAAAAAGAAAACAAAAAACTACTACAGGTTGCAATACTTAAAACGGTAACTTTTTATATTTTTTTGAATGAATGGCGAGACGAGCATGCCATTCGCCTGATGGTTAGCGATACGACCGCTCATGGACAGTAGCAAAACCAAAAACATCATGAACTACAAAGCAATGCTTGGCATTCCGCTGCGCTCACAATCCTGAGGCAAGATGTAAAGTCTCATTATGTTCAGAAGTGACTCCAGCTACAATGACCTTCGAACCGGAATACAACGGTGCATTTACACTGCTTATTGGCATTCCACTGCGCTCGCCATCCTGAGACATAAGATGTTAACTCTCATTACGTCTAGTAGTTACTCTGGCTACAACGTCCTTCAAACCCGAACACAACAATGCATTTACACTGTTATTTGGCGGGAGAAATAGACATCGCGGTGGTACTTACCCAGGCGGCCTGTCACATATGAGAGACCTACCATTAGTAGAAGTTTAACGACCTACAGCAAAATTTTCCCATATTAATTTGAAATGTATGTTTGTTGATGATTTTGCTTGTTTTGTAGAACCCATTAATGTCTATGTGGAGCCATGACTCACAAGATTGTTATTAAAAATGACACTGCTTGCGTCAATATTGTAAAAAACAAGAATTTAATTTACATACATACATAAACTTACGCCTTTTCCCAGAAGAGGTAAGCAGAGGTGCTACCATGACACCCACGTTTTGCCTTGTATGGTCCGTCCCATGATGTGATAGGGGGCGAGCCCATCGCCATATCGGGCACAAATTCCTGACTCCGGGCTGATAATGATTTGAAAAAGTTACTATCACTTTGCCCGACCCGGGATTCGAACCCGAAACCTCAGCTTTGTAATCATACCGTAGTACTACACCACCATACGCATGCTCCTGACATCATATTTTTACATTCCGAATTGTCAAATCAAAGATTACGTTTATTAGACCTAAAGTTTGTGCCTGAACTTATCGATTTTTATCGAAAAGTTTTCGATTATATCAATAATATTTTGTTTGTATCAGCCCATGTACGACCTAGTGCAGGGCACGGGTCTCCTCTACAATCGAGAGTACGATTGAGACTGGTTAGGCCACGCTGCACTAGTGCGGGTTGGTGGACTTTTACATACCATAGAAATTTATACAAATCGCTATGGTATGCAGGTTTCCTCACGATGTTTTCCTTCACCGTTATAGTGCAATTCAATAAAATTTGCGTAGGTTTTTGATTTAGGGACTATGGTCACCCTGGAACACCTTTCCCGGCCCCTTCCCCCGGCATTCGGGAAGGGAGACATCATTTATTTATTAAGGACCATCAAACTGAGAATACAATTCACAAAGTAGTATACATTTACATGAATACAGGTACATTTTCATTGTATCTATCATAAGATAGTCATAACATGAATACTATAAAGGAGTAGCGAAGCATAAAAGATATCAATAAACATTTGCCCTTGTTGAAAAGTGCCAAACTTTACTTCCAACCGGTGCGTATCAAATTTTCAGGTACAAACAATATTGTATCTTGGGATAAATTATTAGTGGTAGAGCCACGCTGTTGTCAATCATGAGTCAGCATGAATGGGCGCTCGTCCGGGTGGTACCACTGTCTCACTGGAGATCACCGTGAATGGTGAAGCGACAGTTTTGCTGTCGCGTTTCGTTCTAAGAATGAGATTGCCGGATGCCCAATATGCCCTTTCTACTTCCAATACGGTTTCTTTCCCGCTCTCCTCCCGATCTGATGTGCCGGCGACACATCCATGATCCAAGCGTTGTGGATGTTCACGTGCAGTGATCACTTACCTTCAGGTGACCTGCTTGCTCGTTTGCCGGGCCTGTGCAATAAAAAAACATAGATTTCAAACCGCCACATAAGAAATTAGGACGTTTTTATGCAAAATATAGATACCAAGTTTTGGATATTGGTATATTTTAATAAATAGTTATCTACCCAGCACCCAGGCCGGCATAAATGTGTCGACCGATGAGAGATGAACATCTCACGTGGATAATCTGCACTGCACTAACCATTACGTCACTAACTATACTCAATTTGTCGCACCCACAAAAGTTTTAGCAAACTCGTGAGGAAAATCAATTTTGAACGCAAATTAAAACTATTTACCCGATTTTAAATTAACATCTTATTGTACTCGTAATACACGTTCTCACAATTAAAGCTATTTACTTAAAGTTAATTTTAACCTGTGTTATTGTAGACGTTCTCACAAAACCCGTGTTTTTGCGTGCGCGCGTCATGCCCGGCAAGAAACGCGGTGAAATTTTCCGTCGGGCGCAACGTGCCATCCCGCGAGGTCATTACCATAAACATATTAAAGGTTCTGTCACAAATATAACTATTATTATTAGTCACTATATGCTATGAACCATTCATCTATATCTTATACATCTATCTATTGTATTGTATCAGCCCATATACGATCCATTGCAGGGCACGGGCCTCTTCTACAATCGAGAGTACATTGAGAGTGGTTAGGCCATATAGTCCACCACGCTGGCCTAGTGCGGGTTGGCGGACTTTTACATACCATAGAAATTTATACAAATCGCTATGGTATGCAGGTTTCCTCACGATGTTTTCCTTCACCGTTTTAGTGCGTGGTGCTTGACTATCAATACACACATGATGACTCCGAAAAGTCAGAGGTGTGCCCTGGGATTTGAACCCGCGACCACCGTAAACATGTAGGCAGCCGCGTCTGGTCCGTTTACCAACAGGCCACCACGCACTTATATCTATCTATACATGTGATAAAGTAACCGATAGACGTCTGTACATAGCAGAAAAATGAAAAAAGCCACATGTGCCATGGGGGGACTATATTAACGCAATAGAACCCAAAACAATGATTTTTAGATTTTTTGTCTGTGCGGTTGTGCGCGATGAACTCAGAAACGGCTTCATGGATTTCTAAGATGTTTGGTATGGAGGTAAATGACACCCAGGATTAACACTTAGGCTACTTTTTATCCTGAAAAAATTAGTGTTCCCGTGGGATGAGGGAGAAACAGGATCTGTTTGTTACCCTTTTCTACTTACTAAAATGGATGGGATGGGATTAGATTACGTATCTTGAGTAAGAATGAGACGGGACAAGGCGGGATCTAAAGGGACGGGACAGGATAGAATTTTTTTTAAAAAGACAAACACGCAAACGGAGTTGCGGGCAGAAGCTATATGTTATAATAATTTTGATCCGTGGTGCTTTACAACTGGCTTCCCTGGCTGTAAGTCGTTATGCGAGGTTATGTATCTCTTTAGTTCATTGTTTTGTTCAGTTTTGTTACGGAGGGAAGTGGACATAAATATTTCCAACTCCTATTAATATAACTTTATGATTGATTTCGTTGCGGGTTAAAGACAAGTTAGACATTCCCGGAGCCTCGCTGAGCTTCAATGCTCGGTGTCATTACAATGCGTGCTGTTGATCCTGCGACACAGGAGTTGCAATGTCGGTTGTGAGGGCGGGAGAGTCTCCATATGCTATGAACCGACGAGAATGCATGAATAGATTGATGGAAGTGGATAAATCGAAAGCAATATGTCAGGATCGAAATGGCGATCAATAGTCTCTGCCTACCCCTGTGGGATACTGGCGTGACGATTATGTATATATGTATATGCTATATAACATTTAAAATAATCAATGCACACCACGGCAGTAGTATGTTTAAAATAACCTTTTTTTTATTGCATAGGTGATAGATCCGGCACACGAGCAAGCAGGTCACCTGATGGTAAGTGATCACTGCCGCCCATGAACATCCACAACGATATCGATCATAGATGTGTTGCCGGCCTAATTGGGAGGGGAGCGGGAAGGAAAAAGGATGGGAAGAGGAAAGGGGTATTGAGCATCCGGCAGCCTCACTCACCGAATGAAACACGACAGCTGAGCTATCGCTTCACGTCGATTTCCTGCGAGACCGTGGTACCGTGGACGAGCCTGCCCATTCATGCTGAGCCATGACAACACCGTGGCTCTAACACTTTCAGATGCACTGCAGACACTTTGTCACGCCAGTATACCAAAAGCCAAAGGTGTAGTATTGATATTAGTATCTTCAATCTTGTAGTTTTCATTACGACCGACACCCAACTGGTCAACACAAACCTGTTCCTTGCCCAGCACATCATAGTATATTTTATGAAATAATCATAGGCAGTCACACAAACTATTGATTTTAATTATTTACTTGACGATGGCGCAGATGGTTAGACATCGGCTGTGAAATGAGGGGTCGCTGTTTCATTTCCAGTTCAAGACAAATCTTTACGTTACACAAGTAGATATTTGTTTCAGGTCTGTTTGTATGTGAAATCGAAAACTCGTAGGTACACATCATACGACAATTATAATTCTATTGACTGTTGGGTATTTTATTTTATTTCTTCTGTACTGGCTCGGTGGCGTAGTTGTACTACCGTATGATTACAAAGCTGAGGTCTCGGGTTCGAATCCCGGGTCGGGCAATGTAATATTGGTTTTTTTTTCATTATCAGCCTGGAGTCAGGAATTTGTGCCCGATATGGCGATAGGCTCGCCCCCTATCACATCATGGGAATTATACAAGGCGAAACGTGGGTGTCCTGGTCACACCTCTGCCCACCCCTTATGCAATTACATCATGTTTATGTATGTGTGTATTTATTCTAAATTATAAGTAATGCTAAAAGACATTGGGTTAATGGAAACCCTAAAAGCGTTCTCGACTCATTTAACGCTTCATACATGGGAAAGTGTATAATTAGGGCATTAAACGGTTAATGACACTTCGAAATTGACCTGAATTATTGTTTTTAAGTACAAAAATATCATCATCATGGCCTCTCCAAGGATGGTCGTGGATGGCGCGACGACTTGCACAAGAAGGCCGGCAGCGACTGGATGCAGCAAGCAGCAGACGGCTCTGTGGCGTACCTTCGTAGAGGCCTATAAGAGTATGTCAATTGCTAATTTAGGACTGATATTAAGATCGTTATTGGTTTCATAAACAACACACTTTCGCGTAGTATTTTTAAAAGTAAGCGGCGTACGTCATGTCGGGCTCTGTGTATATGAAATGAAAATGAAATGAAAACAATTTATTGGACCTGTAAAAATGTTCAACAACATTTAGATTTTTAGATTAGAAGAAACTCTAGTGTTGCTCTTTTCAAAACCAGTTTACAATATCGTGATTATCATCTACAAATGTTACAAGTTGATTTAAATCAGAGCAGTTCATTATCAGTTGGTCATAATAAGCAATAATTTATTTATTTATTATCTTTTGTAAATTGACTTTTTGACATACGGCACCGAGACGTGGCCTCTAACTATGGGCCTTATTAGGAGGCTCAAAGTCACTCAACGAGCTATGGAGAGGGCTATGCTCGGGGTTTCCTTACGAGATCGAATCAGAAATGAGGAGATCCGTAGGAGAACTAAATTAACCGACATAGCCCAGCGGATTAGTAAGTTGAAGTGGCAATGGGCGGGCACATAGCACATGGTCGATGGGGCCAAAAAGTTCTCGAATGGAGGCCACGAAGCGGAAAGCGCAGCGTGGGACGTCCACCCACTAGGTGGTCAGACGACCTGGTAAAGGTGGCGGGACGTCGCTGGATGCAGGCTGCCTCCAACAGGTCACTGTGGAAATCATTAGGAGAGGCCTATGTTCAGCAGTGGACTTCCTTTGGCTGATGGATTGGATTGGATTTTGTAAATATAAATATGATTACGTAATTCAATGCGGCTGAGTGAACAGAAGTCGCCCAGAGCGAAGAAGAACCAGTGCACTCTGTTTCGCCATATATATCCGGATACAATCAGGCGTTATTGTGTCGAGAGATGAACATCTCACGTGGATACTCTATCTGCGCTGCGCACCATCACGTTAAAGTCACGTTTTCGTGCTAGTATAACAAATTAATATTCCTTTATTGGATACTGTAAGAAATATAATATAATCGGATTAAAATACTTCTATAGCCAAAGAGGTCTGTTGTAAATCAGCAAAGATAAAAAAATATTATTGTCCAAATAAGATATCTATACATATAAGTAATTTGTAACCGATCGATGTCTGTACATGGAAGTTAAATGAAAAAGACTGATATGGGGGGACTTAACGTAATAGACCCCAAAACAATGATTTTTAGAATTTTTGTCTGTTTTCTCTGTGCGGTTGTGCGCTATGAACTCAGAAACGGCTTAATGGATTTCGGTTAAATTTGGTATGGAGGTAGCTGACACCATGGATTAGCATTAAGGCTCCTTTTTATCCCGAAAAATGTAATATTCCCGTGGGATGAGGGAGGAATTCCGATACATTTGTTACTTTCTTGTACTCAAATGGATGGAATGCGACTGGATTACATATCTTGAGTGAGAATGAGACGGGACAAGGCGGGATATAACGGGACGGGACGGGATTTTTTTTATAAAGATAACCACGCAAGCAGAATTGCGGGCAAAAGCTAGTTCAGTGATATATTTTAATCCCAGGCATTTTTATCTTCTATAATATATATAATAGCCTGTATAAGTTATATGATATATATGTAGATATATATGTTTGGGGGTCAATGATCTTTTAACTGTCGATCCGTATATCAAGTCTAACCAATTTACAAAGCAGTCAAAATTGTTGTGAAATGACGATCTATAATAAAACGGCAGATTTTTTAAACTCTCAATTGTTTTATGATTTCTTGGATAAACGCGAATGTTACACATTGAAATAAAACGAATTCTTAAGGATATTATCGCGAATTTGATTTATTTTTTACATTTTTTTAACTTCCCCACGTTTTGATCACTTTACAGTTTTCGTGGTCACGGGGCGGACTGAGGTATTAGTCATTGGCTTAGTGACTGTTACAATTTGTTTGCTTGTCCCTGTACGTCCCACTGCAAGGCTCGGGCCTCCTCTAGAATCGAGAACACGATTGAAAGGGGTTAGGCCGCATCCACCACTCTGGCTTAGTGCGGTTTAGCGGACTTTTACAAACCATAGATATTCTTCCGAATCACTATGGTGTGCAGGTCTCCTCGCGATGTTTTCCTTCACCGCTATACTGCGTGGTGATTGACTATCAATACACACATGACTCCGAAAAGTCAGAGGTGTGCCCTGGGATTTGAACCCGCAACCACCGTGAACATGATGGCAGCCGAGTCTGGTCCGTTACCAACAGGCCACCACGCAATATATAAGTTAAGATTTTGCTAATTCGTGGGAATATAATTATATAATAGATCATACAATATGCGAACAAAAACATTAATGTGAGAACAGCGGTTTGCTAAGAACATGCTATTTTTTGCACCGCAAAGTTAAGACGTTAAATATTTTTTAGCACTTGAAATGAGAAATATAGTTTAATTATGAAAAAGTTAGCTTTTTTGGTTACTTTAGTTCTCCTACGGATCTCCTCATTTCTGATTCGATCTCGTAGGGAAACCCCGAGCATAGCCCTCTCCATAGCTCGTTGAGTGACTTTGAGCCTCCTGATAAGGCCCATAGTAAGAGGCCACGTCTCGGTGCCGTATGTCATCACTGGTAACACACAACTATCGAAGACTTTCGATTTGAGGCACTGAGGTATTTTGGACGAGAAGACGTCGCGTAGTTTCCCGAACGCTGCCCAACCGAGTTGGATTCGACGATTGACCTCTCTCTCGAAGTTGGACCTGCCTAACCGGACCACTTGTACTATATAGACATATTCGTCTACAACTTCGAGAGTCGAGGCCACGAAGCGGAAAGCGCAGCGTGGGACGTCCACCCACTAGGTGGTCAGACGACCTGGTAAAGGTCGCGGGACGTCGCTGGATGCAGGCTGCCTCCAACAGGTCACTGTGGAAATCATTAGGAGAGGCCTATGTTCAGCAGTGGACTTCCTTTGGCTGATGGATGGATAATGATGGATAGCTTTGTTGGTGGTAGGTTATTCGCATCCGAGCAGATAGCGACTGTACACAGTTTAAGGAGCCGTCATAGTGAGCCACGTGTGTCGTGTCGGGCTCTGTGTATATCCGGATACAATCAGGCGTCATTGTGTTGATGAGACATAGTGGACACTCTTATCTACACTGCTTATTAATACACACATGACTCCGAAAAGTGTGAGGTGTGCCTTGAGATTTGAACCTGCGAACACCGTGAACATGTTGGCCGCGTCTGGTCTATTACCAACAGGCCACCACGCACTATAACGGCGAAGGAAAACATCATGAGGAAACTTGCATGCTATAGGGATTTGCAAGAATTTCTATGGTATGTAAAGTCCGCCCGCACTAGGTCAGCGTGGTGGACTATATCTAACCACTCTCAATCGTACTCTCGATTGTAGAGGAGGCCCGTGCCCTGCAGTGGGACGTATATAGGCTGATACAGATGCAAATGCTTATCTTCAGACGCATTGAAGTTACCTTGAGGTACCAGTATACAAATGTAGCCTATCCATTTGTATCATGTTGGAATTGGCATAAGGAAACTCCATAACATAGTTATGAGCAGTAACTTATAATAAATCTAATGCAAAAATAACCATTGGAATCCTACTCAATTTCCTGGAGTTTCACTCTCCAGGTCCGAAGATATTCATCAGATCTTCACCAAATTTTTACGAGACCACTCGTAAAGTATACGCTTTGAAACAAAAAAAGAATTTTCCAAATCGGTTCAGGCGTTTTTGAGCAATCGGTGAACACACAGAAAAAAGATTCCGACAATTTGAGAACTTCCTCCTTTTTTTTTAGTCGGTTTAAAATAGCCAAAAACTACGACCTATTGAATTATGTCTCACGCGATATCAGCACATCTAAATTAACGGAAAAGTACTAAATTAGGAAATAAAAAAACCCAACGCATTCATCTATAGAAACCGGATTCGTGCGCAAAAACCTCTTCACTACTACGTCAATCATTTGGCAAAGTTATTCATCAAAGAATGAATTAGCTATACAGGCTTTTCAAGGACCGAACAAATTTTTTCATTACATACGTACATAAACTCACGCCTTTTTTCCCAGGAGTTAGCAGAGGTTCTCCTGGTTACAACTAAGATCACCCACATTTCGCCTTGTCTGTTCCGTCCCAGAATGTGATAGGGGGCGAGCCTATCGCCATGTCGGGCACAAATTCCTGACTCCGGGCTGATAATGAATAGAAAAATCCAATATCACTTTGCCCGTCCCAGGATTCGAACCCGAGACATCAGCATTGTAACCATACCGCAGTACAACTACGCCACCGAGGCAGTCTGAGATTTTTTTTATTGAAATGAACTATTTCATACTGATTAACACACTTCATATTATTTATTTTTAATCGACTTCAAAAAAAGGCGTTCTCAATTCGTCGAAATCTTTGCTTTTATTTTATTTTGTTCGGAAAACGTACAGCTGTAGTATATAGTAAATTAAGATGATACAGGTATACTTATAAAAGCCATTCATAATTTTTCGCAGTTATTTTACTACTCAAACATCGTAACGGTCAGTTTGGTCTTGAGTATAATATAAGGAACACACATAAACTAGGCACCACTCTCTCTTTCAGCCACAGGAAGTCCACTGCTGAACATAGGCCTCCCCAAGGATCTCCACATTGACCTGTTGGAAGCAGCATCTAGCGGCTTCCTGCAACCTTAACCAGGTCTGTCCACCTTGTGGGCGTCCGACATTGCGTTTGCCTGTACGCGGCCTCCATTACAGAACCTTTCTGCCCCAACAGCCATCAGTTCTTCGCACTATGTACCCGGCCCATTGCCCCTACCACTAGGCACCACAACAGAAATAAAACGTAATACTATAAAATAGGAAAAAATGCATAAAACAACCCACAACTTGGTAATATGAAATTGTACTTAAAGTCAAGTGCAGTGCAGTCACCTGAGTTACAATATTTTTTATTTCAATGAATGGCGAGACGATCATACCGGTCGCCCGGTGGTAAGCGATACGACCGCTCATAAACAGTGGCAAAACCATACAACACATTTACAAAACGATGCTTGGCATTGCACTTGCCATCTTCAAACATGCGATGTTAACTCTCATTATGTCCAGTAGTTACTCTGGCTACAATGTCCTTCAAACAGGAACACAACAGTGCATTTACGCTGCTGACATTGTGGTGGTACCTACCCAGGTGGCCTCTCCCATATGAGAGACCTACCACCAGTAGAGATGGCATAGTATCCTACTAATAAAAGCGAAAGTTCGTGTGTTTGTTTCTTCTTCACGCTCAAACCGCTGGACCAATTTGAATGAAATTTACTACGGAGATAGCTGCACAAACCCTGTATTAACACATAGGCTACTTTTTATCCCGAAAAAACGTATTCCCATAGGATATGAATAAGATGTCTTCACGCTCAAACGGCTAAACCAATTTTAATAAAATTTAGAATGAAGTTAGCTGATACCCTGGATTAACGCATAGACTACTTTTTATCCCGAAAATTTTGTTTTCCCGTGGGATGAGAGAGAAATTGAAACATGTATATTTGCTACTCTTCCAAACTTAAAGGGATGATTTGAGATAGAATATATAGCGGATAAAATGAGATATATACTTAACAGAACAAGATTACGTACCTTGAGTCATGAAACAAGTTGTACTTTAACACGAAACGAGAAAAGCAGTATGAAGGGCGGCAGTCACGTTGAGTTTAACAACAGTTAGTACGCGAATTGATATGCGTCTGTTGTGGACTGGACTAAATAAGTGTCTGCATTCGGGTGAAGCCGGGACCGGCCGCTAGTAACTTATAAATAAATCAAAACTTTAAAGGTTATTGACGTACCAAACGGTTTTGAAACCTTAATATGAGGTCACCAAGGACGTTGACTTCAATCTGCAAGTTTGGTTCAAATCTCGTTTAGTTTTTGCCGTAACTGTCCAGCCGAGAGGCTTACTAGCCTCGTTTTGTATAATTATGCCGGTTGTAAATTGTAATACATCTAATTTGTAGGTTGTATAACGAAATACTAAAATTTAACGGTTAAAACATCTTGAGGTAAGCGTACTATAGAGACTTACAAAGATTCGTATATATGATAGGTCTCTCGAATTTGCGAGGCCGCCTGGGTAGGTACCACCGCAATGTTTATTTCTCCCGCAAAATAACAGTGTGAATGCATTGTCGTGTTCGGGTTTGAAGGACGTTGTAGCCAGAGTAACTACTAGACGTAATGAGACTTAACATCTTATGTCTCAGGATGGCGAGCGCAGTGGACTGCCATTGCTTTGTAATTCATGGTGTTTGGTTTTGCTACTGTCCATGAGCGGTCGTATCGCTAACCATCAGACGAATGGCATGCTCGCCTCACCGTTCATTGCAAAAAAAAAAAATCGGACACAAATTCCTTAGTGGGCTGATAATGAGCATAAAAATATATCACTTTGACCGACCCGGGATTCGAATACGAAACCTCAGCGTTATAGACGTACAGGAGTACAACCGCGCCACCGAGGCGTGGCCGATTATGGGCTGATAGTGGTCATGCTTATTTTCGTCTCAAAATAGGAGCGAGTCTACCACACCGGGCACAAATTTCAGTCCCATGCAATCGATATATAATCAATCACCACGCACTATAACGGTGAAGGAATACATCGCGAGGAAACCTGCATACAATATTGATTTGTATAAATTTCTATGGTATGCAAAAGTTCGCCAACCCGCACTAGGCCAGCGTGGTGGACTATATGGCCTAACCATTCTCAATCGTACTCTTGATTGTAGAGCAGGCTCGTGCCCTACAGTGGAGCGTATAAGGGCTGATACAATACAGATAAAGTAGATATCCCAAAATGCGCAGTTAAGTGTCACCTAGGATTTGAACCCAGAACCGGTTTAACTCAAACACTGCTAGCAGGACAATACTGCGTATTTGTCGGAAGTGCATGCGATATTAAAGTAATTAAAATGAATTGCATAATGCATTTAACTTGTCCTTTGGTATACAATTATTTGTCGTTTTAATGCCTGTGTCATACAAAACGCTTTAATTTGCATAATATTGTATAAATTTGTTTTACTAAATACACTCAACAGTCACATACATAGCTCTGTCCCCATACTTGATCTTGTCTCGCGTCGAGTTACAAAATCTACGAGACTTTTCGGTCTCGCAAACACCTAAACCCGAAATAAAATACTTTTGGGTACACATATAATCGAGTGCGTGGTGGCCTGTTGGTAACGGACCAGACTCGGCTGCCTACATGTTCACGGTGGTCGCGGGTTCAAATCCCAGGGCACACCTCTGACTTTTCGGAGTTATGTGTGTATTGATAGTCAATCACCACGCTCTTTAACGGTGAAGGAAAACATCGTCAGGAAACCTGCATACCGTAGCGATTTTAAAAAAAATCTAGGGTGTGTAAGTCCGCCAACCCGCACTAGGCCAGCGTGGTGGACTATATGGCCTAACCACTCTCAATCGTACTCTCGATTGTAGAGGAGGCCCGTGCCCTGCAGTGGGTCGTATATGGGCTGATACAATACAATACACATATAATCCATCATCATCATCAGCCCATTGCAGCCCACTGCTGGACATACATAGGCCTCTCCCAAAGTACGTCACAGAGCTAGGTCTGCTGCTTGATGCATCCAGCCGCTGCCGGCCCTCTTGTGCAAGTCGTCCCGCCATCTGGCCAGAGGCCGTCCCAGAATGTGTTTACTCGAGCGCTTATCTGTTCTGCAGATGTGGCCAGCCCATTGCCACTTCAGCCTACTAACTTTCAGAGCTACGTCGGTCACCATGGTTCATATATAATTGGCCGCCATAATTGCGTCGATCGGTAACGTCGATTGCCAATCGACGCCACGTAAGGCAAGGTACAGGCAAATGAAGTATCGGTCGCCCGCCTACAAAGCTGACGGACGACCTGCTTAAGGTTGCAGGAAGCCGCTGGATGCTTCCAACAAGTCAATGTGGAGATCCTTGAAGGCCTTTGTTCAGCAATGAACTTGCTTAGGCTGAAGAAAGAGAAATAGAGCATCGACTTTTCAGGACTGTATCCCTCTTAACACCAGTGAAATTGCAATTGTTTAATAGTCGGAAAGCTATATAAAATGTCATGAATATCACGCCGTAGGTTTGGTGGAGCGCAAGCTTAAAATAACCAGTCGAAGAGGTCTCGGGTCAAGAGTAACCGCGTTCGATTCCATTGTAAACGATTACAGAACATTTGCGCATGTTAATTATTTACTGTTAACAAAGTTGCTGCTCCACGAGTTGGGTCAAGACTGCAAAAATAAGGGCGACGGGTCGAATTCAGGACAGATTTCAACAATCTAAAATAGTTACTGTACTGTATCAGCCCATATATGTCTCACTGCAGGGTACGAGCCTCCTCTACAATCGAGAGCACGATTGAAAGTGGTTAAAAATAGTCCACAACGCTGGCCTAGTGCGGCCGGACTTTTACATACCATAGATATTTATACAAATCGCTATGGTATGCAGGTTTCCTCACGATGTTTTCCTTCACCGTTATAGTGCGTGGTGATATAGTAACATATACATACATTATTATCGTGCATTTGCGATATTCACTGCCTTTAAAGATAATATTATTATGAGGTACTCGGCATACCAAAGTGTTTGACATTTGAAAAGGGTATTGGGTATTCGGCAATCACACTCATCAAACGAAACGCGACAGCTAAGCTGTCGCTTCACGTCGCTCTCTTGTGAGACAGTGGAGCCTGCCCATTCATGCTGAGTCATGACTGACAACAGCGTAGCTCTAGCACTTCGAGAACGCTCTACATTAGAAACGAAAGAAAGAAAATTAATAAATTAATTATCATTAATCACGCTCTAATGTTGATTTTTAAAGAAGCTATAGCACGCAAGCCTTTAAATTATATTTTAAGCAAAAGCTATAGATTTACCACCCAAACACAATGATATTGAAAACATTACAAAAAAACCGCGTTTTTTTGCAAAATTGTTAGTTGCATCGTGTCTTTAGTCAGTGAAACTACCACCTGGCTCCGTTTTCGGTAGCAGTCTTGATATCCCTGTATAATATCTCATTTGGATATGGATACCTTTTGATAAATGCAATAAAAAAATGAATCAAATACCTTATTATGCCGGCCTGATTCTATCCGGATGTACAGAGATCGATCTTATGTAGGTCACAGGTTTGTAACCACGGTGTTAGAGGGTCGTAAATACTAATCAACGACCAGCCGACACTGTTATTATAGACCAGTGACGTACATAAGAACTATTAATGGTGAGATGTACGCATATCTTACGATTAAAAGTTCAAGGGCGGTGTTTATCATCAGGTGTATTTACTCTGTAATATCCAATAAAACAATAACCTTTCCTCATTATGAAACGCATCGTTGCGAAATAATCGTGTGTCATTTTGGAAATTATCACCAAGGATAACCAGAGGTCCGCCATTTTGAAATTTCGTAACGTCATCGAAAGATGTAGTACATATGAATCATAGGTTTGGTGACAGCCTCCGGAGCAGTTGGTTAGACGCCGGCTGTGAAACGAGAAGTCGCGGGTTCGATCCTCGCACCAAGACAAATCTTTGTGTGGCCGTTAATTATTTTTGATCATGCCCAATTCCCCTTTCCTCTTCCCATCTTTTTTCCTTCCCGCTCCCCTCCCAATTTTTTTAATACTACGGTATGATTACCAAGCTGAAGTCTCGGGCTCGAATCCCGAGTCGGGCAAAGTAATATTGGATATTTCTATTCATTATCAGCCTGGAGTCAGGAATTTGTGCCCGATATGGCGATAGGCTCGCCCCCTATCACATCATGGGACCGTGCACATACAACGAAACGTGGGTGTTCTGGTTGCACCTCTGCCTACCCTTTCTGGGAAAATAGCGTGATGTTTATGTAAGTATGTAACTATTTTAAATATTTAAACCCAACCGTACTTAAAGTACGGCTGTAAGGTTGACTTCCCAACGCATTCCTTTGGGTTTGAAAGAGTATAGAATTTACTCCAATTCCTTGCACATCCCACGGAAACTCTACATTTTTTCGGGATGAAAATTAGCCTATGTGTTAATCCAGGGAGTCAGCTGTCTCCATAGCAAATTTCATTACAATTGGTCCAGCGTTAAAGGGGTGAAGAGGTTACAAACACACAAGCTTTCGCATTTAAATTATAAGTAGGATCAGTGGTTACCATCGACTGGATTTGAAAATGTTACCTCCAGGCAGCACCTTTTATCCCTCCGAGAATCGAATTACACTGTGACGCACAAACCAGCCTTTTTAACCTATAGTTAATTTAATCATCTCCAAAAACGAGCGATAACCAGTTAATAACGAACTTTGGCGAAAGGTCACAGGTTCGGTCCCACAGCACCTCTGACTTTTCGCAACCATGTGTATTCGTTGGTAATTAGCACTTTTACAAACATGGGGAAACCTTCATACCATAGATTCACAATATTTTTTATGGTGTGTGAAGTCCTTCCCTTTATTGCGTATGATTTAACAATACACACATGACTCTGAAAAGCCAATTCTGTGTCAATGTATCAAGAATAAGAAAGAAAGAGAATATTTTCTTAGAGATTATAATTTGAATGTTGTAGATGATGACTGCAAAAATTCAGAGGTGTGCCCTGGGATTTGAACCCGCGACCACCGTGAACACGTAGGCAGCCGCGTCTGGTCCGTTACCAACAGGCCACCACGCACTTGTGTGCGTATTGGTAGTCAATCACGCACTATAACGGTGAAGGAAAACATCGTGAGGAAACCTGCATACCATAGCGATTTGTATAAATTTCTATGGTATGTAAAGTCCGCCAACCCACACTGGGCCAGCGTGGTGGACTATATCTAGCCACTCTCAATCGTCCTCTCGATTATGAGGAGGCCCATGCCCTGAAGTGAGACGTATATGGGCTGAGAAAAAAAAAATGTCGGATTATTACAAACAATTCTGGCGAATCCGCTATCAACAGCTGTGAACAGATTGTGTTAACTCATAACTTTTATGCTTCATTTACACGGGGAGAGTTTCTCGCCTCCAAGATATATCGTAAGGTTATAAAAAAGTTGCATCGTGTAAACGTTTGTCAGAACACGATCATCTATGGCGGTTATGTCATGCGATAATCGCATACAGAGCCACCAACTTATCTGTTCAGGTGGCCATAATTGGAACTAAACCAGTGTTATCAGATATACGGTAATTACTGCAGATGCACATTATTTTTTTTACCAAAACACTGCCATCGTAATGTTATATTACCGTGTCGTTTCTACCGTATTTTATAAGGTACATAACTGTGTATATAATTCTCTAATTTACTCTAATCTAATTCAAGATTATTTTAAAGTGGCAATACTCAATTCCTCACTAGCGACGATTCCGAACTTCTGACTGAACAGATAACTTGGTGGCTCTATACGATTCTCGCCGCGAGAAACTCTCCCCGTGTACATGGCGCTTAAAGGATTTATTAATAAACTCGTATGAGTGAAGGATTAACTTTATTCCAAGGCTTTAGAATTGGATCGATTATTAGTCTATGAGTAGACACAAAGACTTGGGAAGAGTCGCATGTTCATTTGTAAATCAATATTTGTCAACAGTTACATTTTAAGTACTCGCATATATAACATGTTATAACAAGTAAGTTATAAATAACATTTAACTTGACATTTATGGAAAAACAACTTTTTTATGTTTCCGTGTTTGTGACAATTATAACTTAAATTATAAACGAGAACTTCAACACGGAAGGAATATTATATAATCCCACTGCTGGACACGACAAGCTGCCACAGAGTTCCATTGAGGGCACAGTCCACCACGCTGGCAATGCGCGCGGACTTCACATACAGATATTTTTTAAACAATTTAACGGTAGGGTTCCTTACTATGTTTTTTGCATCTAACGGTAAGTAATTACCTCATATTATACAGGGTATATCAAGACTGCGACCGAAAACGAAGCCAGGTGATAGCTGTAGTGATTACAGACGCAATGCAACAAAAAATAAAAAAGCTACGGTCTTATTTTAACTTTTATTAAATATCATCGTGTTTGAGTGGTAAATCTCTAGTTATTGCTAAAATTATAATTAAAAGACTTGCGTCTAAATATAGCGTCTTTAAAAATAAAAGAGTGTACATTATTGTTTTAGGTAAATGTATGTATTTACCACCCAAATACGATGATAGGAAAAAAAATACAAAAAATATCGTCGCTTTTTTGCAAACTTTTAAGTTGCATAGTGTCTAAAGTCATTAAAACTACCACCTGGCTTCGTTTTCGGTAGCAGTCTTGATGTACCCTGTATATCCTAGAGTCAAATTTTGTAACCTGTTCGAGGATACCCGATGAATATCGTACAAATTCCTAGGAATTTAGTTTAGTCATCTGCTGTCGATTTTGATATGGACGTTATGAATAACAAAATTGCCTGCATAACCTTGGTTTCAAGAAGTTATTTATATGGAACTGTACAAAAATTATTGCCAAAAAATATATATATATTATGAACATCTACAACACATTTACTGGTGGTAGGTCTCTCGTATGTGACAGGCCGCCTGGGTAGGTACCACGGTAATGTCTATTTCTTCCGCCAAACAGCAGTGTAAATGCACTTTTGAGTTTGGGTTTGTAGGAAATTGTAGCCAGAGCAACTACTGGACATAATAAGTCTCGAGCCTTGTGTCGTGTATCAGTAACTACAAGAGACATTTTGGTCTCACAAACACCCAGACCTGAAACAAATACTTGTGGTTCACGCAAAACTTTGTCTCTGTGCGGGGATCGAACCCACGGCCTCTCGTATCATATTCGGAGTCTAATCATACATACATACATACATAAACACACGCCTTTATCCCAGAAGGGGTAGGCAGAGGTGCTACCAGAACACCCACGTTTCGCCTTGTATATTCCGTCCCACGATGTGATAGGGGGCGAGCCTATCGCCATATCGGGCACAAATTCCTGACTCCGAGCTGATAATGAATAGAAAAATCCAATATCACTTTGCCCGACCCGGGATTCGAACCCGAGACCTCAGCTTTGCAATCATACCATAGTACCACTACGCCACCGAGGCAGTCTAACCAACTGCCCTCAGGCTGGTAAAGGCTTACAAGTAATCTATAAGTAGCTGAATCATTTTACTTTCATTAAACCGCTCGGTCAATGTGAATCTCTGGAATTTTCCACAGCGCTTATTAACATCGAACCACGACGGGTTTTACCTCCGTACGCAAGCTGTGACGCACTGAACTAAACCTCCCTAACTGGTATATTTTTAGCGCTCCAATAACATATGCTAGACACACACACAAACACACAGACACACAAACGCAGACACACTCAGATCTTAACCGCTGTTATGTAAGTTCTCGGCCTATCCTTTCATAATCGCCCAGTGCTGAGAATGGGACTTCTCTACTATCACGAAAACAGTTGGCAAGGGTTAGGCCATAGTCCTAAGTCCACCACGCTGGCCTAATTTGGGCTGTTGGACTTTCCATATAGAAAGTCTTGAAAAGATATCTATGTTTCCTCACGATGTTTTCCTTCACATTGTGATGTTGTAGCCAGAGTAACTTCTGGACATTATGATAGTTTAACATGTTATGTCTCAGGATGGCGAGCGCAGTGATATGCACTGTTTTGTAATTTATGGTGTTTGGTTTTTCTCCTGTCCATGAGCGGCCGTATTGCTTCTCATCAGGCGAATGGCATGCTCGTCTCGCCATTAATTGCAATAATAAAATGAGGGAGGTCTATGTTCAGTATTGGAATTCCTGTGGTTGAAAATAACGAATAAATCACTATGCCGTGCCAGTATAAAAATATATTTTCGTTATACAATACAATAAGATTAAAAGGTCTACTCCTAAAAGGTTTGATGTGAGGCGCCGTTCGTAATATTATAATGATTCTGCAACAGATACACTCATGTACCGATCCCGTGTCAATGTTCTTAAAAAGTGTTAGAGCCACGCTGTTGTCAGTCATGACTCAGCATGAATGGGCAGGCTCGTCCCCTGTCTCACTGTATATTGACGTCAGGCCACAGGTTTGCTGTCGCGTTTCGTTCGGTAAGAGAGATGGCCGGACGCCCAATACCCTTTCCACTTCCCCTCTTTTTTCCTTCTCGCTCCCCTTCCGATTTGATGCCGAAAACACGTCTATGATCCAGCGTTGTGGATGTTCATGTGCAGTGATCACTTACCATCAGGTGACCTGATTTCTCGTTTGCCGGTGCGTATAAAAAAGTGTAGGTTAAGGGCGATAGCTTGCTAAAATTACCGTCAGTTGCAATGCATTCACTTTGTCAGTTAAAAATAAATCAATTTGCAAATACCTTGACATAACTTTACTTGCACTTGACCGTTGATTGTCGACACTGACGCACCAGAATGAAAAATATATTTTCAAAACGAAGGTCACTTTCAGTGACATTTCTGTCCTCAACCCGAAAGATCACACGAAATACTTTCCAACAATAGAAATTAACAAAAAATATGCATTGAAATAAATATGCAACTACGAAAATACCAAAATATTTGACGTGTTTTGTTTTAAAGTTATAATTGTTTTATTATTTTACAAAATCTTTTGAATCGTTAATAAAGGATATTGTAGTGATTACTGCACTTTAATAGATCATATTAATCTCTTCATATCTTTAAAAGGCTTCTCAAATCACATTACTTATTGCTATAA
This sequence comes from Theretra japonica, assembly GCA_033459515.1. NCBI lineage: Eukaryota > Metazoa > Arthropoda > Insecta > Lepidoptera > Sphingidae > Theretra > Theretra japonica. Next base: position 6,179,510 of record CM065952.1, read on the forward strand.
ATGATTAAATTTAATATATTTCCACTTTTTTTCCTTAAATTATGTTTATTTATATATCGTATAGATGCAGGCTGCCTTCAACAGCTCACTGTGGAAATCATTGGGAGAGGCCTATGTTCCGCAGTGGACTTCCTTTGGCTGAGGGATTGGATTGGATTGATATTAGTGACATATTTTGGTATATAACAATATTGTGTTAGTAATTCTACGTGTATAAGTAATGTAACCCGACCGATTATGGCCATGGCGACCACTTCGACCCCTTATAGGGCTTGGCGCTGATGCGCCCGGAGATGGCTTATATCTGATTTTCGCAGCAAACTCCCTTGCACAAAGTGGGCATGTGAGCTGACCGCTTTCATAATTAAAGTGAATGGCGGCGAGTGGACGGGCTTTAAGCTCATCGCGCTTGGCGTCGAGGTCAGCTAAACGCTGTTCCTCAAATTCGCGGATTCGCTTCTTCACAATCTCGCGCCACTCCGGTCGTTGTGCTGCCAAACTCTCCCAGCGAGAGGGCTCTATATTGCATCTTTTCATGTGACGTTTCTGCACATCTTTATATCTGAGGAGTTGTCCGCCATGCTTTCGCTCGCCCTCCTCTAGCTCAGAGTAAAAGATGCGCTTCGCCAGTCTCTCCTCCGCCATCCGTGATACGTGACCGCACCACCGTAGTTGTCGACGCATCAAATATGCCTCAATGCCACCAACATTGGCGCGTCTTAAAACTTCGGTATTACGCACCCGATCGGACCATCTGATCTTCATGATGGAGCGCAGGCACGAGTATAAATAAGTGTTAATTACATTAACATGTAATGTAGCATAATGTAGCAATATACATTGTAATTGTTGAATTACTTGCATAATTAATTTGATGTATGTTTTATGTATTTTTCAGTTGCTAGACAAAGTCATTGCACATACACGGACGTGGAATGTTTTATAGTAATGTTTAATACGATACCGACCAGAAGAGAGGCAACAGACATACTGATATTATAAATTCGAAAGTGTGTACATACACAAACGCCTTTTTCCCAGAAGGGGTAGGCAGAGGTGCTACCAGAACACCCAAGTTAAGCCTTATGTGTTCCGTCCCATGATGCGATAGGGGGCGAGCCTTTCGCCATATCGGGCATTATTTCCCGACTCCCGGCTGATAATGAATAGAAAAGTCCAATATCACTTTATTTGAAAGCGTGTATGTATGTATGTTCGTTTTCACGCTAAAACGGCTGAACCGATTTTGATGAACGTAGACATATATTCAACCACGGAGACGGACATAGGCTACCTTTGTTTATGAAGAAAACGCTTCAAGGGGATGAAATAAGAGATGAAAATTTGTATAAAAAATCTAAGCCGTTGAAGTTGCAGAGGTCAAACACGCAGGCGAAGTCGCGGGCAAATGCTAGTAACATATATTTTAACCGACTTCAAATAAAGGAGAAGTGTATCAATTCGACTAAATGTTTTTTTCATGTTTGTCTAAACATGAAAAAACTACATTGAAACATGAAACAAACAAACATTTAGTTTGACTAAATGTTTGTTTGTTTCATCACTCTGTAGGTACTGGGTCGATTTTCATTATTATTTCTTTGATTTAAAACTGGTGCTTGTCATTTGGTCCCATAACGGTGAAGATCAGATGAATACCTTCGGGCCTGGAGTGTAGAACTCCTCAAATTTGAATAGGATTCCAATGGTTCTTTTTGCATTAGGTCCGGTATAAAAGTGAAGCTACATTGGCAGAGAAGAACGGGTAGGGACGAAGGGGAGGGGCGAGAAAAGAATATACACGTAAACACTCAATATCTTCTGAAGCTTTTAACCGATTTAAAGCCGATGAAGGTTTTAATCGAAAGACGTATTGACATATTTATCCCAAGAATAAATCATGCAGATCTGATGATCATCTTTGGACCGGACTGGACATAAGTCCCCGAATTCAAACAGGAATCCAATGAATATTTTTATAACAAAAATACCTTCGGCCTTATTCATCGACACATTTGAATCCTATTTCAGTTATTGAGTGTCTTCTTCACTCAAACTGAATTCACAAGTAGTTCGAAAGGGACAAAACATTCGATAACTAAAATAGGTTTTAAAACTGTCTATGAATAAGGCTCCTTATATTTAAGTTAATTAATTTCTTCATAGTTAGTACTGTCGTGTTTTTATTGTAAACTTGGTTCCTGTTTATAACCGTCACGCTGGCGAGTAACCTACTCTCATGTCTTAATTTATTTACTTTTTAATATTTCTTATTTGTCTAGACATTAATCTAAATATATAGCGCAACTTCCTTCAAATGCATTAAAACTAAGTTTTATTTATTGCTTAGGCGAGACGAGCAAGCCATTCGCCTGATGGTGAGCGATACGACCGCTCAAGGACAGTAGCAAAACCAAACTACAAGACTTACAAAGCAATGCTTGGCATTCCACGCTGAGCTTGCTGATAAACTCGAAGTCTGTGGAAACGGGCTGCATCTGTGTGTACCCACAAAACTCTTAACTGTACCTAGCTCTTAATTGTCCAAGTCTTCAGGGCCCCCTGAAGTTGTGAAATTAATTTTCTGCAGATGCAAGAGGAACTGTGGAAGTATGTGTGGTTGCTGAAAAGCAGGCCTCAAATGCTCTACGATGTGCGTCAATTAATCGAAGAAATTATTAGTTAGTTTTGTTTATAACTTTTTTATTTTCCAGTTTAGAATAAAAAGTCATAGAAATAAATTAGTAGACAATTTAATTTTCTACAAGTAATGTCTTATAAATTTTTCTCTAGGCTTGCTAGTGTTCGTGATAGAGCGCGAAAACCTTTGTACCCCTTTTTCCAAGATAGCGGCCGGGCGTCAAAGGTGACGACCCCACAAACATAAACTCAAGCTTATACTAATCCACCCTACAGTATACACAAAAAAAAAATTGCGTCCTCTAAAAAACGCACGCTAAGCGCTATTTTCACGGGGAGAGTTTCTCACGGCGAGAATCGTATGCGATTATCGCATGACATAACCGCCATAGATTATCGTGTTCTGACAAATGTTCACTCGATACAACTTTTTTATATCCTTACGTTAATCGTATCGTCGAGGCGAGATACACTCCTGTGTAAATTGGGCTTAAGGCCTAAAAATTGCAGAATTTCAATATCTCGAGGTGATAAAACGACACGTGAATCAGTGATTTAATAATAAACTTGTCATAATAAATTAAGTCAATAGAATAAAATCACGTTATCTTAAGTTTCTTTAGTTAAGAAGGTGTAAATCCCCGAGTTATATTAACATAACTGTATTAATTGAACTGTAAACCCAAGATTAACATTATTTTATGATCTACGCCTGTGCCCATTGACAGCCTCCGTGGCGCAGGGGTTACTCTATGATCCGAAACGAAACTCGAATGTTCGGACGTCGCACGTGAAACTGTACGAATGTGTCTAGGTACTCCACAAAATGTTCGAATCCTCTATCGTACGTCCTAACTATAGACTTAGGTGGAGTGAATGATAAGTATCATAGAGAATAGTGTTGATTTTTAGAAATGGGAAAATTATAACATACTTCAGACCGAAAAGTCTCTGGTAGTTTCTGATACCCACGACACAAGACTTAATTGATCTTAATTTGGGTCAGAACTATGTATGTGACTGTTGGGTGTATTTCTATTTCTATTCTGGATATAGTTGAATACTGTTTAAGGTTAGACCTAGCTGGCGGTAATTACTACAATATGCCTCATGAACACAACAGTACTCTGCTGCTTGATATATACACAAAGCAGAGGCTCCTACACACTCGCATAGGAGGGACCTTAATGTTAGTTAAAATTATATTATCTTTATTGTGAATTTAATTATATAAATTACGCTAAATGATTTTTCAAGGTGGCCTTTAATACTAATTACTCGTAGTCTATTAGTTTGAAGACTCTGAAATATCGCAATTAAATTTTTAACAGATAAGAATTTTAAAATGTTACAGCCATGCTGTTGTCAGTCATTACTCAGGAGGAATGGACTGGCTCGTCCGGGGTAACACTGTCTGACAGGAGATCGACGTGAAGCGACAGGTTTGCTGTCGCGTTTCGCTCGGTGAGTGTGATTGACGGATGCCCAATACCCCTTTCCTGTTCTCATACTTTTCCTTCCCGCTCCCCTCCCAATTGGGCCGGCAACACAGTCGTGATCCAGCGTTGTGGATGTTCATGTGCATATCACTTACCGTCAAGTGATGTGTTTGCTCGTTCGCCGGAACTATTGTATAAAAAAAGATTTTCCAGCCCACTCACTACTGCAACTCCTATCAGTCAGGATCCTCAAACAATTGACTTCTAGCTCCTGAGCCCTTCGAGTCTTTAAGGGTTACTGCTGTATTAGCCCACACTCGTCCACTGCTGGTCTCGGGACTTCTCTAAAACTGAGAGTACCATAGAAGGCTTCGTCCACCACTCTGACAGTGCGGGCGGACTTTACAAAGCAAATCTTGACATGATCTCTTTATTATGATTTTCTCACGATTTTTATCCTTCACATTGAAATAAGGTATTTGACTGTGGTAGTTTTTTTTGTATTATTTTGTGAACAATACAATTAGAATAAAATATTCCTGTCAAAACAGCATTATAGTAGCTTGTATATTGAGACAAATATTAGTATTTTAAATTAAAGTGTGAGAGCATAGTGCGGATATCATACCATCTCTTTCACACGCGCACACTGTAATATCTGTAAGGCATGTTAAGCGTAGTGACGTCAAGTATATTTGTTTTGCATTCCTTTTCTTTTACTCCCTTTACTAGATTTAAAACGTTTGTAACTTGTTTAATTCTGAATGTTGTTTGACAGCCTGCGTGGCGCAGTTGGTTAGACGCCGGCTGTGAAACAAGAGGGCGCGGGTTCGATCCCCGCACCGAGACAAATGTTTGCGAGGCCCGGCATTTGTCCAGGGTCTGGGTGTTTGTGAGACCGAAAAGCCTCTCGTAGTATCTGATACCCACGACACAAGACTTAATTGATCTTAATGTGGGGTCAGGACCTATGTATGTGACTGTTGGGGGTGTACAAAAAAAAATGTATTTACAAAATTCTTTGTTACATATTGAATATGGATACTTTTTGATAAATACAAAAAAAGGAGTCAAATACTACATTTACACTAGCTTCTCTACAACCCGCAATAAAAATAACCAGCAAAAAACGAATTGGTATTAAACCGCTATTATATTTCCGAGTTATTCATGTGAATCGTGACGTCATCGCAATATTATCATTTTGAATGACTTTTATTGAATTGTACACGTTTTTTTAACGTCCTTCGTTTTGATTAAATTATAAATATTCTTGGTTTCCGTTACGCAGTTATTGTAACTTGATAACCGGTCAAACTTTATACCTAATGGACAATAGAAACATATGGATTTGCCTTGTCAATAAATACACCCAACAGTCACATACATAGTCCTGACCCCACACTAACATCAAGTCTAGTTTTTTTTATTGCATAGATCCGACAAACGAGTAAACAGTTTACCTGATGGTAAGTAATCACTGCACATGAACATCCACAACGCTGGATCATGGATGTGTTGCCGGTCCAATTAGGAGGGGAGCGGGAAGGAAAAGGATGGGAAAAGGAAATGGGTATTGGGCATCCGGCAATCTCACTCACCGAACGAAACGCGACAGCTGAGCTGTCACTTCACGTCGATTTCCTGTGAGTCAGTGGTACCGCCCCGGGTGAGCCTGCCCATTCATGTTGAGTCATGACTGTCAACCGCGTGGCTCTACCATTCCAACTTGAGTGTGACTTGTGTCTTGTATAATTACGAGAGACTTTTCGGTCTCACCCAGACCCGACGCAAATACCTGTGGATCACTATAATATTTGTCTCGCTACCGGCTCGTAGCCTCTCGTTTCAGTCGATACAATTTTGCCGGCGTGATTGTTACCGGATTCCGTATCACAGGGGTGAATCGAAACGTAACACTCATCACTATGACGGCTCCTTAACCGCTGTGCATGGTCGCTTTTCGGGGCGTTTATATCCTACCTCCTGATATCAAAGACTCCTCTCAATCGTACTCTCATTGGAGGCTTGTGCCCTCCAGTGGGACGTATCTGGGCTGATACAGATATCATAGACAATACATTTTTATATAAGCATAGAGTTAAGACCTACGTATTATAAAAAAGTTAATGACTATATAACAATTTATGCCAATATCATAATAAAAATTAAATTAATTTATGCATGAGGCTTGAATTTGGTCTTCCTTAATGTTATAATCAGCTTATGTAATATAAAAAATACAACGCTGTTAAGCAGCGGAATTCAAAATTGTTTTAATGTCTGTTGCCAATCCTCACTGTAAATGTACTGCGTCTTCGACCAGCAGTGCAGACATTCGTAGGTTTTTGTTTATATCAATGAATGGTGAGACGAGCATGCCATTCCTCTGATGGTAAGCAATACGTGCGTGGTGGCCTGTTAGTAAACGGACCAGACGCGGCTGCCTACATGTTCACGGTGGTCGCGGGTTCAAATCCCAGGGCACACCTCTGACTTTTCAGAGTCATGTGTGTATTGATAGTCAATCACCACGCACTATAACGGTGAAGGAAAACATCGTGAGGAAATCTGCATACCATAGCGATTTGTATAAATTTCTATGGTATGTAAAAGTCCGCCAACCCGCATTAGGCCAGCGTGGTGGACTATATCTAACCACTCTCAATCGTACTCTCGATTGTAGAGGAGGCTCGTGCCCTGCAGTGGGACGTATATGGGCTGATACAATACAATAAGCGATACGACCGCTCATGGACAGTAGCAAAACCAAACAACACCATGAGTTATATAAAATAAATAATAAACCCAACAGTCATATACATACATACCCCACACTAAGATCGAGTCTTGTGTCGTGTATCAGGAACTGCGAGAGACTTTTCGCTCTCACAAACACCCAGACCCGACACAAATACCTGCGGTTCAAACGAATATTACACATAAAACGGAGAACTGATGGCCGATGGGGCCAAAAAGTTCTCGAATGGAGGCCACGAAGCAGAAAGCGCAGCGTGGGACGTCCACCCACTAGGTGGTCAGACGACCTGGTAAAGGTCGCGGGACGTCGCTGCATGCAGGCTGCCTCCAACAGCTCACTGTGGAAATCATTAGGAGAGGCCTATGTTCAGCAGTGGACTTCCTTTGGCTGATGGATGGATGGATGGATAGTAGAGTCGCCGAAACCCGGGCTGGAACCGGAAACGAATATTTGTTTCGATGCGGGGATCGAACCCGCAGCCTCACGTTTCACAGCCGGCGTCTAACCAACTGCGCCACGGAGGCTGTCAAATATACATGCTTGGTGTTCCACTGCGCTCGCCATCCTGAGACAAAATGTTAAGTCTCAATCGTACTCTCGATGGGTTGAAACAGCAAAAATCGCGGCTCGAACTGAGATGTTTGCCATTTATTTTTTATCGCACATTAAGCTGTGTAACCGTTGGCCAGTTCTTGTGTTCACTCATGGACAGTAGCAAAACCAAACATCATGAATTACAAAACAATGGCATTCCACTGCGCTCGCATCCTGAGACATAAGATCTTAAGTCTTGTTAATTATCTAGTTTTTCATGTAAATCATAGCACTGACGTAGTGACCATAAATTTTTATTTTATTACTTTATTTTTTAATCTGTTGGTCATTATTCTCTGACGAACATGCTCCGAATTAACTGTGAATTGACGTAATTGGTATGAATGTTTTATATCGAGTGTGATAGCGAAGCCAGGTGGTAGTTTTAGCGACTTCAAACACGATGCAACTAAAAATTTCGCAAATATGACCTGTTTGGTAACCAATATATAGTTTAATTGTTTCTTAGATTAACGCGAATGTCACACATTCAAATAAAACTAATTTATACGCATTTTATCAAGATTTAGTATTTTAATTTTTTCCGGCGTTTCGATCACTTTAAAGCTTTCGTGGTTCTTTATTGAGTCTGCCAAGTGACCACGAAGGCTGAAAGTGATCGAAACGTAATGAAGTTAAAATGTAAAAATAGTGTTATTTCAAAATACATATGTAGTTTTTGCTAAAATGTACCGTCCTTAATTTTGAAAGACGCAATAGTTCGCAATCAATCGTAGGTAGGTACTCTCGATTGTAGAGGAGGCTCGTGCCCTGCAGTGGGACGTATATGGACTGATACAGTACAGTAACTATCATTACGCCCATGACGCCGAAAAGTCAAAGTTGTACCCTGGGATTACTGGACAAGAGACTTGAGTAATGTATGAGCTTGTGCCAGTTATGTATGAAAAGCCTTCTTTCACCTTTGTCGAGCCCTTTTTAACCCTCTTTCAACGCCCATTTTAAACTTGTATTTTTACAAGTATTTAAAAGGAAAAATAATTCGATGAGTGATGACTCAGTATACTCACTTATTCCTCGCGACTCTGACCGTATCAAAACAAATAAAAGCAAAGACGTGCACACAATGTTTATTTTGATGATTTGAAAAGTTAATAAAACATTCGTATTATGCTTTATAATACATCAGCCCATATACGTCATAGTAGGGTACGAGCGTCTTCTACAATCAAATGAATACACCCAACAGTCACATACATAGTCCTGATCCCACACTGAGATCGCGTCTTGTGTCGTGGGTATCAGAAACTACGAGACAATTCGGTCTCACAAACACCCAGACCCGAGACAAATACCTGTGGATCACACAAATATTTGTCTCGGGGCGGAGATCGAACCCGCTGCCTCTCGTTTCATAGCCAGCGTCTAACCAACTCCACCTCGCTGGCCTAGTGCGGGCGGACTTCAGATACATTAAAATTCTAGTAAAAGTCTTTAAGTTTCTTTACAGCTAAAACATACATATTATCACGCCGTATCTTCAAATGTATAGGTAGGGGTGCTGAATGCTGTCTTCAGTTCTCTAAACTTAGTTTCGTTCAAGATAGAGGCAAGCCTATAACATTTTAAGGCAATCTAGGCAGTTCTTTCAAGTCAAAAAGTCAAGCAAAATTAATTGCCGCACCTAGGATTTGAATTCACAACACGTCACAACTATGCCCAGCAATCAAGACTTAGCACCAATAACAAGGTTGTAATTTGACTCCTTACGTATGAAATTTAAAATATAACAAATTTTAAACATATACATTTTACGTAAACTCACGCCCTTTTCGCAGAAAGGGTAGGTAGAGATGCTACCAGGACACCCACGTTTCGCCTTATGTGTTCCATGCGACGATGTGATAGAGCCTATCGCCATATCGGGCACAAATACCCGACTCCGGTCTAATGAATTGAAAAATTAACTATCACTGTGCCCGACCCGGTATCAGAACCATAGACCTCAGCGTTATAATCATACCGTAGTACAACAACAACAGCGCGACCTGCAAATATTTGACCATCAAAAATCCTCTAAAGGGCAGAAGGCCCATCAACAATTATGGAAAATCGTTAACAAAAAGTAAATAACTTTCATTGGTTACGTCAGGCGCGGTGGCAGCCTCCAGGCACGTATGCTTGTGCAACGCTAGCTCAGCAGTTAGTCGTCGACGCTGCGTTGTCCGACGCACATTGTTTTGCCGGTCTGTGTTGAGTGATTTGTTTTTGTGATAATTATATTTGCGGTGAGTTTATTTATTACATTTATAACGGCATTTGTTTGATTTAAAATTTGTGCGTTCGATTGTTTGAAAATGGAATGCTCGAAATTTAATTTTGAAATAAATTTTTTTTTGTAAAATTTAATTTTATTTTTTTATATTTCATAAATAAATTAATTGTGATGTGAAAAATGTTTTGATGATATTTAATTTTATTGATGTATGAAAGTAAACAACGATAACATTGAACGTGACATATATTATATTCGGTTGAAATCAGGTCAAAAACACACACGAGGTGACATAAATAAATTTATTTTAATTTGATCATAATAATTAAAATTAATGAATAATGTACACTGATTGTTTTGTAGGTCATATATTTTTGTGCGAATTATTTTTTATTTCAAGTTTTATTATCGTAATTAATCATCAATTTATACATTTTAAATTGAAAATATGTTTCTTTTATTCTAGTGCTGAAATCATTTAAAATCTGATTTTTCATAGAAACCTAACTCGTAAATATTATTAAAAGACACATTTATTATATTTCTTTTCAATTCAACTTCTCTAATTTGGTTAAATAGCCTTCCTCCTATGGTTCGTTTCAATTAATTTTGGTCCATGTGATCTTGACCGCATGGAAATCATTCCGCTAACGTTTCGCTTCTTTTTGGAAACAAAAGATACGCGTTTAAATAAATATTTATAATATTTTAATATAATTCTATTGTTACGTTAAATTATATAAATTAATTGAATTAAAATAAAAAAAAAATTATAGTTTTTACGTTATTAAAATCGCCTCTGATTTTGACAAAAAGTATTAATATAATTGTATTGTGCGGTTAATGAGAAAATAAATAATTTTATAAACCTTAAATTAAATTATAGCATCTCAAAATAAAGAAAAAAAATATAAATTAAAAAAAAACAAATAAAAATATTTAAATATGATTGATTGATTTTTAATTCGATATTCAAATAAAAGTTTAATTGTTATAAATATTGTACAAACATTTTGTGAAGTTGAACTTAATTGAAACATCGTTATGTGGCCAATCATCTTACCCACAATCACGTGGGTATCGCCGCATGATCAGCTCGAGGGATTAATGCGAATCCGTCACGTCGTAGTATAGTGGCCTTCAACGCATTCGCACATCGCGCGTTTATACTACATACTCCTTATGTATTGTATATAATGCGAAAAGCGTTTACATTACTTACTTAGTTCTGTTTACGTCTACACTTGTTTTTATATAAGTTAATTTGGGTGTTGCGAAACTTATTACATTATTCAATAACTTTTACACGCGGTTTCGCTTGTTATTATTAAGCATTTGTCAATATACACATATTTGGCAGACAGGAAGTTTTTTTATTGAATTGGTCCGGCAAACGAGCAAACAGGTCACCTGATGGTAAGTGGTCACATCCATGAACATCCACAACGCTGGATCGTGGATGTGTTGCTGGACCAATTGGGAGGGGAGCGCAAGTCACTCCACCCAGCTGGAGGTCGTCCTTCACTACGCTTGCCAAGACACGGTGTCCACTCAAGAACACGTTTACCTCAGCGGTTGTCGGTTCTTCGACAGATGTGGCCAGCTCACTGCGACTTCAACTTGCTAATCCTGTGTGCTATGTCTGTAACTTTGGTTCTCTGTCGGATAAGCTCAGTATGGATCTTATCTTTAAAGGGACACCGAGCTTAGCACGCATATCATATCTATCTATTCATATAGTAAATTTGTAACCGATCGATGTCTGTAGGTATATGGAAGATAAATGAGAAAAACTGATTTGGGAGGACTGTATTAACGTAATAGAACCCAAAACATTGATTTTTATAATTTTTGTACGTTTGTCTGTGCGGTTATGTGCGATGAACTCAGAAACGGCTATATCGATTTCGTTGAAATTTGGTATGAAGGTAGCTGACACCCTGGATTAACATTAAGGCTACTTTTTATCCCTAAAATGTAGTGTTCCCGTGGGATGAGGGAGGAATTCCGATATATTTATTACTTTTTGTACTCAAATGGATGGAATGGGACTGGCTTACATATCTTGAGTGAAAATGAGACGGGACAAGGCGGGATATAACGGGACGTGACGGGATGGGATTTTTTTATAAAGATAACCACGCAAACGGAGTTCCGGTCAGAAGCTAGTTAGAAAATATATTTTTACCTAAAAGTTATCTATTGAAATTGGGATGTATGAACGTGACATGTACTCGTATTGTTAAAGACGTTTACAGATCGCTAAAACAAACAGAACAACAGGAAAAACTTAACGAAATTCTCAAGTAGACCTCCTCCAGCTCCTCTTAATGTTTACATTGTCGAGTCTCCTACAAGAAGCGTCTACTTCAAGCATTATTTTTTTATAATATCGTCGCGAAAAAGTGATGACCACAATGCGCATACTAATATTTTATTGCAATGAATGGCGAGACGATCAAGCAATTCGCCTGATGGTAAGCTATACGACATATGCGACCGCTCATGGACAGTAACAAAACCAAACAACACCATGAATTACAAAGCAATGATTGGCACTCCACTACGCTCGCCATCCCGAGACATAAGATGTTAAATCTCATTATGTCGAGTAGTTACTCTGGCTACAATGTCCTTCAAACTGGATTACAACAGTGCATTTACACTGTTTGGCGGGAGAAATAGACATTGCGGTGATACCAAGCCAGTCTCTCACATATGAGTGATCTTCCAGAATATCAGCTTTTGTATCTCAACAGCTTTTGTATCTCACTGAACGAGACGCGATAAAGCTACTTCACTATGGTTTCTGTGAGACAGTGTGCTCCGGTGACCGATCCCCACGTTGTACTGCAGCATTAAGTGTTAACGACTATCCCTTCATCCATCAGTCAAAGGAAGTCCACTGCTGAACACAGGCCTCTCCCAATGATTTCCACAGTGAGCTGTTGGAGGCAGCCTGCATCCAGCGGCGTCCCGCGATCTTTACCAGGTCATTTGAGCACCTAGTGGGTGGACGTCCCACGCTGCGCTAACGACTATAGCAAGGGTGTATTGAATGTTTGTGATGACCCTGGAATGTCGAAGCCTTTCTTTACCAAGACGTATGGTCGGAGACTGTCCCGCCCTCACACCCACCACCGCAACTCCTGTGTCGCAGGATCAACAGCACGCATTGTAATGACACCGAGCATTGAAGCTCAGCGAGTCTCCGGGAATGTCTAACTTGTCTAATGTCTTTAACCCGCTACGAAATCATTCATAGATTCAAAAATTAATTTTAGTCATTTTAGTCAGTTCATTCAGTCAAAATCATTCATAAAATTTTGACAGCCTCCGTGGCGCAGTTGGTTAGACGCCGCCTGTGAAACGAGAAGCCGCGGGTTCGATCCCCGCACCGAGACAAACGTTTGTGAGGCGCACAAGTATTTGTCTCGGGTCTGGGTGTTTTTGAGACCGAAAAGTCTCTCGTAGCTTCTGATACCCACGACACAAGACTTCATAGGTTTTAGTTTTGGGTCTGGACTATGTATGTGACTGTTGGGTGTATTTTATTAATTATCATTTACCCCAAGGTTGTCTTGGGTTTATATACCTTGTCACACAACGTCATAAGTTAAAAGCGCAATTATTTAAATTTAACTGTCTCTATGTTTTAAATATATCAATAAATGATTATTTCCGCGCACATCATCATTTTTTAAACGAATAAATTTGAATTAATTAACAGAATTAAACTGTAGGTTATTTATTTGATATAAAAGCAATTTATCTATATCCATATAATAAATTTGCAACTGATCGATGTCTGTACTTGAAAGATAAAAGAGAAAAACTAATATGAGACGACCATACCCAAAAACAATGATTGTTGGAATTCTTGTCTGTTTGTGCCTTTGCGCACGCTTATATCAGAAAAGGCTGAACTAGTTTCGCTTTTTGGGACGAAGATAGCTGACACCCTGGATTAACACAAAGGCTATTTTTTATCCAGAAAAATGTAATATTCCCGTGGTATGAGCGAGGAATTCAAATATGTTTAAATCTTTAAACATTGAGCAACGCTGTTGTCAGCATGAGTGGCAGGCTCGTCAGGGGGCGGTACCACTGTCTCACAGGAGATCGACGTGTTTCGTTCGGTGAGTGAAATTTCCGGATGCCTAATTCCGCTTTCCCTGTCCCATCCTTTTTCCTTCCCGCTCCCCTCCCATTTGATGGGCCGGCAACACATCTATGGCCCAAACTTTGGAGATGTACATGTGCAGTGATCACTTACCATCAGGTGACCTGTTTACTTGTTTACCGAACGTATTGTTTAAAAAATGCTGATACAAATGATATGTTACATACATACATACATAACCACACGCCTTTTTCCCAGAAGGGGTAGGCAGAGGTGCTACTAGAACACCCACGTTTCGCCTTGTATATTCCGTCCCACGATGTGATAGGGGGCGAGCCTATCGCCATATCGGGCACAAATTCCTGACTCCGGGCTAATAATGAATAGAAAAATCCAATATCACTTTGCCCGACCCGGGATTCGAACCCGAGACCTCAGCTTTGCAATCATACCGTAGTACCACTACGCCACCGAGGCGTATATGATATGTTGTTTAACATAAAGCTATGGGGAAGGCAACGCACGTGTCTTGAAATCTCGTGAAGCTAAAAATTAGCATTTATGAATAAATTTGAATATATTACAGTTTTATGATTGACAAAAAAACATTTGATTGTCGTGTTGGGTGGGTTTTGTGTTATAATCGGCGTATAAATGACGATAGTCGTTTTCGCCTGAATAGCGACCGTACTCAGCGGTTAAGGAGCCGTCATAGTGAGCCACGTGTGTCGTGTCGGGCTCTGTGTATATCCGGATACAATCAGGCGTCATTGTGTCGATTAGAACCATCTCATATACTATATCTGTACTGCATATATCATACTATAGGTCCTGCAAGCGAGCAAACAGGTCATGATGGTAAGTGATCACTGCACATGAACATCCACAACGTTGGATCATAGATATGTTGCCGGCCCATCAAATCGGGAGAGGAGCGGGAAGGAAAAGGATGGGAAGAGGAAAGGGCTATTAGGCATCCGACAATCTCACTCACCGAACAAAACTCTACAGCAAAGCTCTCGCTTCACGTCGATTTCCTGTGAGACAGTGGTACCGCGGACGAGCCTGCCCATTCATGCTGAGTCATGACTGACAACAGCGTGGCTCTACCACCTTTAAGTTTGTGATACAAGGATTTGCGGGTAGCTTCTCGTTTCACACCATGTCTAACCAACAGCGCCGCAGAGGCTGAATGTATCATAAAATGAGTAATCTAACAGAAATTACGCAACTTTATAAGCAATAAAAGGAGCATGAATCGCCAAGGTTTATTTCTAAATGAGGCAAAGTTAATATTCGCAGTTTTAGGCGCGAAGGCCGGAGGGTAATTCTTACTTAGAATGTTGTTCTGTGAGGTCGTGTGGTTATAGCGGCTGACTAAACAACATAATGGCTGTTTAGGATATTGGTGTCCGAACAGCGAACACCGTAGATTGCAAAACTTATAGACACGGTGAATCATAATTAAAAGTAATAATTAAATAATTAAATTTTTAATAATTAAAATTTTTAAATCATTTTATAAGAAATGTCTTGAGGCTCTTAAGGACTCAGTCTTAGCAACAATTTAGGTTTCGTTTTAGTATTAGTGCGTTTCATTATTGTTCCTATTTTGTCAACTTAGGGTTTTATGTTTCTATATCTTTATTGTCTAGAATTATGGCTTGTTTTGTAGTTATTATTTTTATTATATTTCTTTTTTTTATTTAAATTTTTCTCTCTTTGTATTACAAATTGTTAGCCTTGTTTGCTATGTATAATTTTATTATTGATGTTTTAATTGTGTTTGGATATTTTTTTTTGTTGTATTTTAATAGTGTTATGGTTTTTAATAGTGTTATGTTTAAATATTTGTTGTATTGTTTTATCACAAACAGTGCAAGTTGTGACCGCCTTCAAAGGGTGTTACTCTTAATTTAGTTATTGTGTATTTTATTAGTCTAAGTACTATTGTAACAACCACTGGCTGTCCTAAATAAATAAATAAATAAATAATTATTTGTCTAAACTGCCTCGGTGGCGTTGTTGTGTTACGGTACGAATACAAAGCTGAGGTCTCAGGTTCGAATCGGGCAAAGTGATATTGGATTTTTCTATTCATTATCAGCGCGGAGTGAGGAATTTGTGCCCGATATTGGAATAGGCTCGCACCTTATCACATCGTGGGACGGAACACACAAGGCGAAACGTGGGTGTCCTGGTTGCACCACTACCTACCCCGTCTAGAATAAAGGCGTGACGTTTATGTATGTATTCATTGGTTTTTAATTAAATATTGGAAGCGGCCTGCATCCAGCGACTTCCTGCAACCTATTTTCCACCGTACATATATAATCTAAATAAATAACGCGTTCAATTAAAACACCTAATCATTGGCAAGTACTTCGATATTCAATAATAACAGAATGAACATGATAATTTCAAAATGGCCGCCAACTCAAACAACGAGAGCTGAACAAATGAGCAATGTTTACACAGGTGTCATTTTTGTACTTTGATTAATACATACATACATTAACGCCACGCTTTTATCTCAGAAGGGGTAGGCAGAGATGCAAACATGACGCGCACGTTACGCCTTGTGTGTTCCCTGCGATGTGACAACGGCGAGCCTATTGCCATACATACATAAACACACGCCTTTTTCCCAGAAGGGGCCGGTAGAGGTAAAACCAGTACACCCACGTTTCGCCTTGTGAGTTCAGTCCTACGATGTAATAGGGGCGAGCCTATTGACATATCGGGCGCAAATTCCTGACTCCGGGCTGCTAATGAATAGATAAATCCAATAACACTTTGCCCGACCCGGGATTCGAACCCGAAACCTCAGCGTTGTAGTCGTACCGTAGTACAACACGCATGCGACGCAGATGTTATGAAGATCCTTGCGTATACTTATTATAACACAACATAAATAAATAAATACACTCAACAGTCACATACATAGTCCTGACGTCACACTAAGATAAAGTCTTGTGTCGTGTACCAGAAACTACGCGAGGGAGTGACAGCCTCCGTGGCGCAGTTGGTTAGACGCCGACTGGGAAACGAGAGGCCGGTTCGATTCCCGCACCGAGACAAATGTTTGTGTGAACCACAATTATTTGTTTCACGTGGGTGTTTTTGAGACCGAAATGTCTCGTAGTTTCTGATACACGACACAAGACTCGATCTTAGTGTGTCAGTATGTATGTGACTTTTGGGTGTATTTATTTCCTTATCTCTCATAAACACCTGGACTTTAAACAAATTATCTTCGAGCGGATCGAACCCGGCTCTCCACAGCCGGCGTCCAACCCACAGCGCCACAGCTGTAGTGTAAATTGACATTCGCGTGCAGAACCAAACAATCAAACATCTGTAAATAGACAATGATGGCAGACATTGTGGATGTCTTCAGACAAATATTTCAAATGCATACATCGTGGTGCTCTTGACCTCCGAGAATATTTTCCAAAGGCTTTAGTGTTGAATCTTAATTAATCAGCATACATCTTTTTGTACAGGGTATATGAAGACTGCTACCGTAAACGAAGCCAGGTGGTTGTTTAGCCCTGCCCTGTGGCAAGGGGGCATTTAGAATCCCACCACGGTATCCCCAGCCTGTCGTAGAAGGCGACTAAAGGGGCCCCCCTTTAGTTGGGATCACTGGGTGTACTTGGGGCGCGTCCTTACTAAAAGTGATCCCGGGGCGGCCGCCTAAAAAGGCAAATAAGGGCCAGACCATGAGTCTCTATAAAGCATAAGGTGGCTGCGGAATAATACTGAGCGAGCCTCGCTAGCAGAGACCGCAGTCACCTTGATATGCATGAAGAGGGCCTCATCGAGGGGTTTTGGTCGGTATGCCGGCGTAGGGTGTTAGGGACCCAGCTCGGCATTAACATCCGCGCGCCGAGCTGGAAGGCCGGTGACCCCGACATACCCTTCCCGCGCTTTTCCCAAGGCATGCGGGAAGGAAACCATAACTAGTTTTCCCCTCGTAAAAAAAATGTGGTTGTTTAGTGACTTTAGACACAATGCAACTAAAATTTTTGCAAAAAAAAGCGATGATTTTTTTGTTTTTTTTTCCTATCGTATTTGGGTGTTAAATACATACATTTTCCTAAAACAAAATGTACGCCCTTTTATTTTTAAAGACGCTATAGTACGCGAGGCTTTAAATTGTAATTTTAGCAGAAACTATAGATTTACCATCCAAACTAGATATTTAAAACATCACAAAATTATTAATAATATTCATTACGACCGCTCATGGACAGTAGCAAAACCAAACACCATGAATCAAAACAATGCTTTTCTGCCACTGCGCTCGCCGTCTCGTTATGTCCAGTAGATTAATCTTATAAAAAAACATACATACATAAACTCACGCCTTTTCCCACTAGGGGTAGGCAGAGTTGCTACCAGGACACCACATTTCGCCTTGTATGTTCCGTCCCACGACGTAATAGGGGCGAGCCTATCGCCATATCGGGCACAGATTCCTGACTCCGGGCTGATAATGCATAGAAATATCCAATATCACTTTGCCCGACTCGGGATTCGAACCCGAGACCTCAGTTTTTTAATCATACCGTAGTACAACTGCGCCACCGAGGCAGTCAAATACCTACAGTATGCCGTATGCAGGTTTCCTCACTATGTTTTCCTTTACCATAAAAACAGTGTATTTATGTATCTAGTATGTAATATTTTATGTATAAACGATCAAATCAAGTGATTATATTTATAACAAATTGATTTACTCCAACAATTCCTTCATATCTTATCTGTCTGTCTGTCTCAGCCCATATACGTCCCACTGCAGGGCACGGGCCTCCTCTACCATCGAGAGTACGATTGAGAGGGGTTAGATATAGTCCACCACGCTGGGTAGTGCGGGTTGGCGGACTATAACATTACAAATTTATACAAATAGTTTATCTATAAGTATGTTATTATAAAATAATCACCAACATATAATTATAGTATGTTCAATAACTATAAATAGACGATTAAATATTATTAGATTGTATTATTTTCCGGCGGATAGTGACAATGTGCAAATCCCAATGTAACGTGTTGCGTATTAGCCTGCGCATATCAAGGCCGGCATAATGTGTTGAGTGCGTGGTGGCCTGTTGGTAACGGACCAGACGCGGCTACCTACATGTTCACGGTGGTCGCGGGTTCAAATCCTCTCAACACCTCTGACTTTTCGGAGTCATGTGTGTATTGATAGTCAATCACCACGCTCTATAACGGTGAAGGAAAACATCGTGAGGAAACCTGCATACCATAGCGATTTGTATAAATTTCTACAGTATGTAAAAGTCCGCCAACACGTACTGGGCCAGCGTGTGGACTATATGGCCTAACCACTCTCAATCGTGCTCTCGATTGTAGTGGAGGCTCGTGTCCTGCAGTAGGTCGTGTATGGGCTGATACAGTATAATTGTGTCTGAGGTTTCTACTGAAATCTCTCTCTCTCTTCAGTCACAGAAAGTCCAGTGCTGAAGATACACCTTTCTCAAGCATTCCTATAAGAGCTTGTAGGCAGAAGAACGACGATTTTATTGCCGATATGTAGCCACCACACAAAATTTAAATATAACATTATATTGCCTAGCTTGGGAATCGAACACATTACAATTATCACACATCCTACCACCACTACCACTAGACAAAGGGAAAACATAATATTTTTAAAATAATATTTTTTTGCTTGTCCTTCCATCCATCCATCCATCCATCAGCCAAAGGAAGTCCACTGCTGAACATAGGCCTCCTTCAATGATTTCCACAGCGACCTGTTGGAGGCAGCCTGCATCTACCACTTTTCCCTGTCCTTCACTCGAAACTAAAATTCTCTAACTAACTTGAGACCTTAATCAACTTGAGACTAATCCGGGAATCGAATACAGGACTAAATAACAGACCATCTGCCTTTATAATAAAGAAAATGGTTATGATCATCTGTAGCAAGTAAATCAATTCAATTAATTATAATCAATGCAAACATATTCATGCAAATATTATCGACCTTCTTATACAAAAGCATAGAATATAGTATTTATAATTTATAGACATTGTGTCCTTGTGTGACCTTGTGTGTATTGATAGTCAATCACCACGCATTATGACGGTGAAGAAAAACATCGTGAGGAAACCTGCATACTATAGCGATTTGTAAGAATTTCTACGGTATGTAAAGTCCGCCTGCACTAGGCCAGCGTGGTGGACTATATTACTCTCTCAATCGTACTCTCGAATGTAGAGGAGGCTCGTGCCCTGCAGTGGGACGTGTATGGGCTGATACAGAACATATACAAATCGTGAAAACGAAAATCACAATTTTTGACGAGAAATCATCGATCTAGTCTTGTGGCGTGTATCAGAAATTACGGGTAGACATTTCGGTCTCACAAACACCCAGCCTGAAACAAATACCTGTGGAACGCAATTCGCTCAAATATACATGTCTCGGTGGGGGATCGAACCCGCGGCCTGTCGTTTCACGGCCGGCGTCTAACCAACTGCGCCACGGAGGCTGTCAATTTTGTATAGTATAATAAAACAATAAAATTCAAGTTCATATTTATAAACAGGAAATGTTTTAAGAATTATGTTAATGTGATTGATTAATATCAAAATTTAGATTTTTGTAAACAATTACGTAATTATTTGACTCATTGATTTTGTATCATGTATAGGCAACCGTCAGTGAACCGTGAAGTTCTGGGTTCAAATACCAGGTCGGTCACATCGATTTGAATATCTTCGATTTGGAAAATTATAAGTTGCCTGGGACTGGTAATTGTGCCCGGCATGGTGAAAGACTCGCCCCTCTTGGGACGGAAATAAGGTCAGCGAACTTTATACTAGCACCTCTGCTGTAATGTTTCATATATTAGATTCAAGATTACTGTGAGATCTAAATTAGGTTTTTTTGCAGGCACAACACAATGCCTACAATGCTCTATTATTGTACCTACATTTTGTGAAAATATTTTTTCTCATTCTGATTCCGTTAATCGCAGTGCAGATATTGTATCTATGAGATGTTCATCTCTCGACACAATGACGCCTGATTGTATCCGGATATACACAGAGCGCGACACGACACACGTGGCTCACTACGACGGCTCCTTAACCGCTGAGTACGGTCGCTATGCAGGCGAAAACGAATATTGAACTAAAGGGATGACCATGAAAGTTTTATTTAAAGTTATTGAAATATTTTTATCTTGAAAATGCTTTTAATTTTGTCCTTATATAGCTTCCGTGCCAATATCAATAAAAATATTATTCGATGTTTTTCTCATTTAATTATGAATGTAAATATTAATACAAGTATATTTTTAGATACAAAACAGTACGAAGTCCTTCAATTGACTAACTAACTAACTCCGCTGGCTCAGTGACACAAAGTGGGTCTTGGCCTCCGAAACGAGAGTTCTCCAGCTGTCTCTATTCTGCACCATCCATCCATCCATCAGCTAAAGGAAGTCCACTGCTGAACATAGGCCTCCCCCAATGATTTCCACAGTGACCTGTTGGAGGCAGCCTGCATCTAGCGACGTCCCGCACCACCTCTCGCCAATTACAGACTTGAAGTTGGCGCAGGTCACCCTCCACCATATCGCTCCTGATACCTGGGCCGACCCACCAGCCGTCAACCGGTTGTTCGATCTAAGTATGCCGCCCTTACACTGCGATCCTCTCCCATCCGCTCGAGATGGCCGAGCCAGCGCAAACTATGAGGCGTTTGTCTTTAAATTGACAATTCGTATATTTCTAGAATTTATTGTCAATTTATCACAATACATTTACATGACAAATCGAGTACAATGCGCCTAAAGATATTCACAGACCGGCGGACAGGCAAGGGAACTATTTTTCACCAAAGTATTTTCAAACTTATCTGGTAAGAATATGACATAAATTTTAATGCTCTAAATTGATGCCGAGGCACTGAGAAATCCCTTTCGAAGGCCTATCTACCGACTCTAGATTTCTTTCGCCGTTAATTTTTTTTATGCCGGTCTAATTTCAATTTAGAAAGTATATCGAGGCGTATAACATAGGCTATTTATTTATATTTTATTTTATTAATAGGTATAAAATACTTCAACGGTGAAGGAAAACATCGTTAAGAAACTTGCATACCATAGCAATTTAGAAGAATTTCTTTGTAATATGAAGTCCGCCCGCACTTGAGGGGTTTTACTACGAAACGAAACTCGAATGTGAGGACGTTCGACGTCAGCAGTACGTTTTTAATTGTCCACTTTTAAAATCAACACTATTCTCTATGATACTTATCATTCACTCCGAACTAAGTCTATAGTCAGGACGTACGATAGAGGATTTGAACATTTTGTGGAGTACCTAGGCACATTCGTACATTTTTACGTGCGACGTCCGAAGTTTCGAGTTTCCTTTCGGATCGTAGAGTAACCCTCAAGCCAGCGTGGTGGAGTAACCCCTCAATATAACTCGGTTGTAGGGGAGTCCCCAGCCCAACTTTTGGTGATTTCCAATTATAAACAAATATAATTTTCACCATGAAATAACTGCCTCGGTGGTAATTGTACTACGGTACGATAACAACGCTGTCTCGGGTTCGAATCCCGGATCGAGAAAATTGATATTACATTTTACATACATAATCGTCACGCCTGTATCCCATAGGGGTAGGCAGAGACTATGGATCGCCACTTTGCTCGATCCTGACATACTACTTTCGCTTCATCCACATTCATCAATCTCTTCATGCATGCCCGTCGGTTCAGGGTACTTTTGACCTGGCCCTT
The DNA here is from genome assembly GCA_033459515.1 of Theretra japonica. Classification (NCBI taxonomy): domain Eukaryota; kingdom Metazoa; phylum Arthropoda; class Insecta; order Lepidoptera; family Sphingidae; genus Theretra; species Theretra japonica. Next base: position 6,202,098 of record CM065952.1, read on the forward strand.
GTTGAAGATATATTACATTTTTCTATTCATTTTCAACCTAGTCGTTTGTGCCGGATATGGAGATAGGCTCGCCTCCTATCACATCGTAACGTGGGTGTCTTGGTCCTTGGTAGCACCTCTGCCTACCCCTTCTGGGAAAAAGGCGTGAATATGTATGAATAAATTCATAATATGATCAAATATGTTATTTACAGAACCTCTTAGCCGGTGTGATAATAAAGCAGTTTATTAACATAAGCGCTAAGACAATACACACGCCCTTCACAGTACATGATTTAAATCAATACCTACCTAACTACTCGTACATTAATACTTTGCGCGTCTCAATAATTATGGAACACTAGCAGCCCGGCCCGGCTTCACCCGGGCGCAGATACTTTTTGCACCCAGTTCATATCAGATACATATTATTTTGAGCAATTGTTTTATATTTAAAATCAATAGGCCTTATTAATAAACTCGGATAAGCGAAGGGTTAACTTTAGTCCAAGGCTTTAAAATTGACTCGATTATTTTGACTATAATATTGAATAATGTAACTACAATACGATGGTTGCCTAGCTCTCTATGCAATTCCGTGTTTATTAATAAAGTCGTGAATACCTTGCTATTCAAAACAATCGAGTCAATTCTGAAGCCTTGGACTAAAGTTAATCCTTCGCTTATCCGAGTTTATTAATAAGGCCCAAAGTGACTAGCGCCCTCTATACCGCTTTACCAGGTCGCTTTACATCCCGTCCTGTCCCGTTTCATTATTTCCCATTTAATTTGCCCTATACTCTATCTCTTGCCCTTACTCTATCTGTTGGAGTGCGTGGTGGCCTGTTGGTAACGGACCAGACGCGGCTGCCTACATGTTCACGGTGGTCGCGGGTTCAAATCCCAGGGCACACCTCTGACTTTTCGGAGTCATGTGTGTATTGATAGTCAATCACCACGCACTATAACGGTGAAGGAAAACATCGTGAGGAAACCTGCATACCATAGCGATTTGTATAAATTTCTATGGTATGTAAAGTCCGCCAACCCGCACTAGGCCAGCTTGGTGGACTATATCTAACCTCTCTCAATCATACTCTCGATTGTAGAGGAGGCCCGTGCCCTGCAGTGGGTCGTGTATGGGCTGATACAGTACAGTACATAGGATGTTCTTTATAGATAGTGCAGATAGATCCACCGACCTGAGATGTTCATCTCTCGACACAATGACGCCTAGTTGTATCCGGATATACACAGCGCCCGACACGACACACGCAGCTCACTATGACGGCTCCTTAACGTGTGTACGGTCGCTATCCGGGCGGATGCAAATATCCTACCAGCGGACGCGAATATCCTGTTTTTAAAAGCCTCTAATTTTCCGGTAACTCATGAATAAGATTGAGTTAATCAAAGTAATTGAATGTTTGAAATGCAACAATACGACACGTGGTTCAATGAAGGACGGCTACAGAATTCTCAGTAATTGAGGTAAACACAATATAGTATATAAATTACTTGTAATAAATCATCGGTGTAATATACTAGCTGACAAACCTACTTATACTCACGCCTTTTTCTCAGAAGGGGTAGGCAGAGGTGCTACCAGGACACATTTCGCCGTGCTCTGTCCCATAATGTGATAGGGGGAGAGTCTATCGCCATATAAGGCACAAATTCCTAACTCCAAGCAGATAATGAATAGGAAAATCCATTATCACTCATCCCGACCCGGGATTCGAATCCGAGACAACATTGTAATAGTACCGTAGTACAGCTAAGCCACCGAGGCAGTCCGTTTATAGAAGTACGTGGTAATTGACTTCACACAAAGAACTCGGAAAAATCAGAGACATCACCTAGGATTGAAAACCGCGACAGATTGGCAGATTGCGTAAGCTTAGGCCACCACGCACTTGTCAACAGTCAAGTGGTATCTATCATTTTAAAAGCATACGTCAATTTGCAAAAACTTTAGTAGAATTAATATATTTTTCTTAATATGTACTCTACACTTGTATATTGAAATAGTGTTGAAGGAGTGTCAGTTTTTTGCATTGTTGCTAATGTTAGAATTTTTTTGCCGGCACGACAGAGTGATTACAATGCGACTGATGGAAAGCGCAGTGCAGATAGTCACCGACGCGACGGTTACCTCGACGGTCTACACAATGTTGCCGGCCTTCTCGGTACAAGTAATACACATGCTGCATTTAAACTGTGGAATCTCGTTTGGGATAGTTACTGACAGGCCAGCATAATTCTGTCCAGTGACAAATATCTTTGCTGTCAATATACGTAACTCATTTAGTGTTTGAAATAATTTCGTGAAAAAAAATCTATTTCTTTAATGGACATTTGATTCTAAGAATCGAACCCGCGATATTTCATTTCTAAGTCCCTACGCCACGAAAGTAATTGACATACCCATCGCAGCAAAAAATAAATAAACTTCTCAGTAATCACGTATTAACATGACCTTAGTTCAATTCCATTAACTTGTACTAATAAAAAAGAAGTGTTTGTTTGTACGCGCATATCTCTGGAACTACTCGACGGATTTTAAAAAATATTTGTGTATTTGATAGCCCAAATCTTTAGGAAGGTTTTTAGCTATACAACATCACGCTACGACATTAAGAAGACGAGCAAAATAATAAAATGTGACGCATGTGTGTCGAGTTTAGAGTTCAGCTTATATATATCCGGATTCTTGAATTCCCAATTTTTCATCGGTGGATGCTCTATCTGCACTGCACTTACGATGAGGTGCAATGTAGTCAATATGTCGACAGAACTACAACAATTCTGTGGAACCAATTGCCAACAGCGGCATATCCGGACAGGTACGACCTGGCGACCTTTAAAAAACGAGCGTATTACGACCTTAAAGGACGGCGACGCATCTCCATGCTATGGTGTTGCAAATGTTCATGGGCGGCGGTGATCACTTACCATCGGGTGAACCGTATGCTCGTTTGCCTTCTATAATTAAAAAATATACAGTTTGATATTGACATACATACATAAACACACGCCTTTTTCCCAGAAGGGGTAGGCAGAGGTGCTACCAGAACACCCACGTTTCGCCTTGTATATTCCGTCCCACGATGTGATAGGGGGCGAGCCTATCGCCATATCGGGCACAAATTCCTGACTCCGGGCTGATAATGAATAGAAAAATCCAATATCACTTTGCCCGACCCGGGATTCGAACCCGAGACCTCAGCTTTGCAATCATACCGTAGTATGTAGTAGTACCGTAGTAGTATGATATTGACATGTGGTGTTTAATTAAAACCAGTTATTACTAGCCCTCCCAGGTAACATTGTACCAAATTTGAAAACAAACTGCCTCGTAGTTTTGTCAAAAATCGCGATTTCAACCTCCAAGGCATTTCCAATCCAATCCAATCCATCAGCCAAAGGAAGTCCACTGTTGAACAAAGGCCTCTCCCAATGATTTCCACAGTAGGCAAGGCATTTGATCAACCCGTATAGGTACGATACTTTTTACGGCTCAGGTAAGTTCCCGAACCGAACTGAAGTTCAGTGAAGCGGTAAAAATACTCGTATGACGTATCTATACGGGCTAAAATCGTGAAAACCAAAATCACGATTTTGACAAAAAAATCATCTCCAATTTTTTTTTTAATTTTGCACGAACTTACCCAGGTAACTCCAGCACGCTGGCCTAGTGCGGGTTGGCGGACTTTTACATACCATAGAAATTTATACAAATCGCTATGGTATGCAGGTTTCCTCACGATCACCCCAGGGTGATGAGAAACATGTGGGTTAAATAAAGTAACATAATATGCTAATATCACCCTTTAAACTGTATCAGCCCATACACGTCCCACTGCAGGGCACGGGCCTCCGCTACAATCGACAGTACGATTGAGAGTGGTTATGCCGTATAGGCCAGCGTGGTGGACTATATGGCCTAACCACTATCTTCCTGTGTACATAATATAAATACATAACCACAATTATATTGTAGTAAAATAATTATGTATTTATACAATTTAATTAACATTATTACATAGAATTATTCATTGTCACGACTGTTCTTGTAAATTATAATTAACTACACGCTTACCGTCAAGTGCAATGTAATATTTAGTTTGACCACTGTTTACCATATTAAGTGTGGTGGCCTTACCGAGACGGTGGTCGCGGGTTCTAAGCCCGAGGCACACCTCTCAATCTTCAGAGTCATATGAAGAAACGAACATGTTATGGAGATTTACAAACAATTCTATACGTGAAGTCCCTAAGTCTTCTACAGAACCCTCGGTTTTAGAGGCGTCTCGTGCTCAACAGGAGCCGATTATAGACCCATAGAGAATAAACTTAAATACTTTACTGAACTGCACTGCGCTTCTCAGTCTCCGTGTCTGGGGGGATATTCTTTGATCCGAAACAAAGTTCTAATGTTGGAACGTCGCATGTAAAACTGTACGAATGTGCCAAGGTACGTAAAAGTTTAGTGTAGAAGTATAGATGTAGCCGAATCTCTGAAGTCGACATGACAATACAATAATACAATACCGCAGGAGGTCGCTGGATGCAGGCCGCTTCCAACAGGTCTATGTGGCGATCTATCCATCCATCCATCAGCCAAAGGAAGTCCACTGCTGAACATAATGATTTCCACAGTGACCTGTTGGAGGCAGCCTGCATCCAGCGACGTCCCGCGACCTTTGCCAGATCGTCTGACCACCTAGTGGGTGGACGTCCCACGCTGCGCTTTCCGCTTCGTGGCCTCCATTCGAGAACTTTTTTGGCGATCTATGGGGGAGGCCTATCATTAGCGATGGAATTCCTATAGCTACAGAGAGAGAAAAAGAGAGAGAGAGGGAGATGAAAATAGAATAATTAAAAAAGTTTGTCTCGTTTACATTAACAGGACACCCAGGATTCGCACTTTCCAACTGAGTCTTTAACTAAAGCGTGATTTTTTTATTTTCAACCTATTATTTATTTATATAGCCTCTGTTTACCCTCTACTCGTAATGTTTTCTCGAGCCAAGGCCTTGTTTTGTTTAAGTAAAACATGTATTTTACGATCTCAAGATTAGCTATTGTGAGGAATGACGCAAGCATCTTTATGGTTAAAAACTTAAATGTAGGAGTGTTGAAATGTCTCCTTAACAATATTAAAAGTACCTTTTATGGGATACTCTGGCGCCCAGAATGTAAGGTCATGCTTGTTTTTGAGACACATCTAAAGTATCCCATATACGTCCCACTGCAGGGCACGTGCTTCCTTTACAATCGAGAGTACGATTGAGAGGGGTTAGATATAGTCCACCACGCTGGCCTAGTGCGGGTTGGCGGACTTTACATACCACTTAAATTTGTACAAATCGTTATGGTATGCAGGTTCACGATGTTTTCCTTCGCCGTTATAGTGCGTGGTGATTGACTATCAATACACACATGACTCCGAAAAGTCACCGGTGTGCCTTGGGATTGGAACCTGCGATTACCGTGAGGCGTGAACATGTTGTCAGTCTGGTCGTTATTGTATTTTTATTATTTTATTTAATCGGTGCTTATATTGGAAAATATTGATAAAAATAATAACACGCCGAAATATTGAACAAGTAATTATTTTAAACAGTTTAAAATATGATAAGTGCTGTGCAGATAGAGTATCCAGCGACGTGAGATGATAATCCCTCGCCGGTCGAAACAATTATGCCGGCCTAGTTGTATCAGATCCCGCCGGCCGGCCTAGTTGTATCCCGTTTGCTCGTGAAATAAAAGAAATGACATACTGCAGAATACAATAAAGTTATCTGCTATAAAATTTTATAGTTTCTCCTTCAAGTTTAAGTGTCTTTACATAACAACGTAAACATCCGCCTTATGCTTATGTAATTTAAACATGGTAATACATAATATATAACTACACCCAACAGTCACATACATAGTCCTGATCCCACACTATAAATTGTCCAACCGAATTAAAATAAAAGTAAATCAGAGGTACGAGTTAAATTAACTGTAGCAATAAAAAAAGACTATTAATTTAAACTCTACTTAATTAATTTTTGTTTAAAGAGCCGAAAGGAATGTTTGTAGTTTATATTATGAAAACACATCTCAAAAAATGCGTTAAATGAATATTTTTTAAAGAATTCGTAGTTCCAACTTTTGCCGCACGTCAAACGATGATAGATGACTTATACAAACGAATTTTCGGTCTCACAATTCGGACGCCGAAAGATCATAGACGGTCTATAGTGTGGGGGCAGGACTACGTTTGTGACTGTTGGGATTTTTTAAAATTTATTTCATTGAAATTCTAATTCATACAATGAATCAACAAATCAATTTAACACATACATAAAACTATACAACTGAAAGGGTAGGCAAAGTACTGGTGGCATTCTTAGTTCTTCTTGTTTCAATGTACTTCTGACCTGACTCTTTGAGAGTCACCGATTTGGTGTAGGTTCGATGAGGGCGACCTTCACCGACATTTCCATTACGTTGTATGTATATTTTTCGTAAGTCTCTATTCACCCATCAATAAATAATTTACTTTCAAATAAGCCGCTTTTAATTACTAAATGTATGCAAAAATATAAGTAACCGGTTTTACCCGGGTGGAAACCGTTTTTGCAATATTTTTCATGATTGCTCCGCTTCTATTAAGCATACCGTAATGTTATATAGCATACAGCCTTCCTACTTCAATAGGCTCCCTTTTCTCTTCTCCTCGTTCCCTCACTGCTGAGGGTCGCGAGCACGCACGATCATCCTCCACTGGACACGGTCATGTGCGGTGTGGACCGCAAAGTACATGCTGCAGGCGATCTTCACTACCGCGTTAGACCATCGTGAAGATGCCCTTCCACGAGCACGCCTTCATCCAACATTTGATAACTAAAATTGGTTTTAAAACTGTCTATGACTAAGGCCTTATACGTACTAGTATAGATTCGTTAGGTTAATCTTTTCTACATACATAAACTCACGCCTTTTTCCCAGAAGGGGTAGGCAGAGGTACCACCATGACACCCACGTTTCGCCTTGTATGTTCCGTCCCACAATGTGATAGGGGGCGAGCCTATCGCCATTATCGGGCACAAGTTCCTGACTCCGGGCTGATAATGAACTTTGTCCGGACCGGGTTTCGAACCTGAGACAGCTTTGTAATCGTACCGTAGTACAACGACGCCAGTAAATTTTTTCTCATCCATTAAAAAACAATTTACCATCAACATAACCGTTTCCTCGTTTTAAACCTATGCAAAAAATATTTATTAGCCGCACCTACAATAAATCATTAGCGAACTGAAGATTATCGCTAATTAAATCGTTCTCATATTGATTATATTCAATCTGATTCACCTTGCTTTAAACATTGACTTCGACCTTGTGGGAAGGCGATCCACATTATTATCGATAATTTCGCTAAATATATGTAAGATATTGAATATATTTAATTGTTTGTTGGCGGTCAAGACCATCTCGTGTGGAAGTAAAAGATTCGTTTATTAATATTTTTATTTTGTTATTAATATTGTGTCTTAGTGCCTTAGTAGACTGCCTCGGTGGCGTAGTGGTACTACAGTATGATTGCAAAGCTGAGGTCTCAGGTTCGAATCCCGGGTCGGGCAAAGTGATATTGGATTTTTCTATTCATTATCAGCCCGGAGTCAGGAATTTGTGCCCGATATGGCGATAGGCTTCGCCCCCTATCACATTGTGGGACGGAATATACAAGGCGAAACGTGGGTGTTCTGGTAGCACCTCTGCCTACCCCTTCTGGAAAAAAGGCGTGTGTTTATGTATGTACGTATGTGTTTTAGTGCGTGGCCTGTTGGTAACGGACCAGACGCGGCCGCCAACATGTTCACGGTGGTCGCGGGTTCAAACATTACCCCTCTGACTTTTCGGAGTCATGTGTGTATTGATAGTCAATCACCACGCACTATAACAGTGAAGGAAAATATCAGCAAACCATACCATAGCGTCTCGTGAGAATTTCTGTGGTATGTAAAGTATGCCCGCACTAGATCAGCGTGGTGGACTATATCTAACCCCTCTCAATCGTACTCTCGATTGTAGAGGAGGCTCGTGCCCTGCAGTGGGACGTATAAAGGATGATACAGATACAGGAGCTATTAAAGTTTGCTTACGTTTTCCCTCCTCGTGACCCTAGCTTCTTTGAGGGGGGAGAGAAGAAGCAATTAAACGTGCCGGCATAATTGTGTCGATTGTTGTAGATCCTCGGCCCTCTATCTGCAATGTGCTGACCATCAGGTATAGTGCAGACTTCTAGCAAAGCCAAAATAAGCCCAACTAATATTATAAATGTGAAAGTGTGTATGTATGTTCCGTATTCACCGTAAAACGGCTGAACGGATTTTGATGAAATTTAACACAGAGATATATTGGACAATGGAGACGAACATAGGATACTTTTTATCCCGAAAAATTTAGTGTTCCCAAAAGATGAGTCAGGAATTCAAATATACATGTTTGTTACACTTTCAAATTCGATTGGATGGCACGGTATAACAGTGTACAGGATTGCATGCTTTTCGTCATGGGACAGAACGGGATATAACGGGACGGGACGGGAAAAGCAATATAGTCGACGGCGGTCACATTGAGTTTTAATATAAAACAATACGCAAAATAATATGTTGTTAATGTGGACTGGACTCAAAAACTATCTGCACCCTGGCGAAGTCAAGCAATATACATAGTCCTAACCCCACATTATGTCTTGTGTCGTGTATCACTGAGAAACTTGGTCTCACAACACAGGAAAAAAATATTTAATAATAGTCTCGGCGCGGGATTCGAACCCGCGACCATTTCTTCCACACTCAGCTTAACCAACTACGCCAATCGCTTTCAATCATAAAAAGTTTTACGCATGTTTGGAAACAATTTCGAACCAGGAATCAAACTTTGAACTGCGTTTAATTATTTCGCGAAACAGGTCTACTGACCTCATACGGACCTTCGAATGTTAACACTGATAGCTCTCAAGGTACACAGGAAACCTTTTTGGCGGCATTGCGGTAGAGACGAAGGTCACTGACCTAGTTTCTTAATTTGTCGCACCCTGTATCGAAGAAATTTATGTAATACAATATTTTTATATAACGGTGAAGGAAAGCATCATAATGAAACCTGTATGGCAAAGCGATTTGCAAGAATTCCTATGGTATGTAAAGTCCGCCCGCACTAGGCCAGCGTGGTGGACTATATCTAACCCCTCTCAATCGTACTCTCGATTGTAGAGGAGGCCCGTGCCCAGCAGTGGAACGTGTATGGGCTGATACAGTACTGATTTGTTCTAGAATTTTTTGTATTGTATTGTATCAGCCCATATAGGACCACTGCATGGCACGGGCCTACTCTACAATCGAGAGTACGATTGAGAGTGGTTAGGCCATATAGTCCACCACGCTGGACTAGTGCGGGCGGACTTTACATACCATAGAAATTTATACAAATCGCTATGGTATGCAGGTTTCCTCACGATGTTTTCCTTCACCGTTATAGTGAGTGGTGATTGACTATCAATACACACATGACTCCGAAAAGTCAGAGGTGTGCCCTGGGATTTGAACCCGCGACCAACGTGAACATGTAGACAGCCGTGTCTAGTCCATTACCAACAGGCCACCACGAACTTGTTCTAAAATAATGTATTATTTTCGAAAAAGTTTTATAAACATGATATTAAAATGTATCGCGGATTTTTAATGTTCGGAATTAAAGAGACTGGGGGTTACTCTATGATCCGAAACGAAATTCTAATGTTCAGACGTTCGATGTGTCCAGTAAGTTATAAGTTTTCCACTTCTAAAAATCAACACTATTCTCTATGATACTTATCATTCACTCCGAACTAAGTCTATAGTTAGGACGTACGATAGACGATTCGAACATTTTGTGGAGTACCTAGGCACATTCGTACAGTTTTACGTGCGACGTCCGAACATTCGAGTTTCGTTTCGCATCATAGAGTAACCCCCAGGACGGGATATAGCGGGACGGAATGGGAAAAACAGTATAGAGGACAGCTGTCATGTTGAGTTAGTAAGCCAAATATTATGTTGACGTGGATGGAAGTCAAAAAGTAATTACATCCGAGCCAAACCGGGCCGGGTCGCTAGTATTCCATAAAAAAATAATTAAAAAAAATGCAACCGACTTCATAAGTGTAATATGAAGAGAGAAATAAACCGCATCTTTTATTAAATCTATAATACCTAAATATGCAAACATTTTTGTTTTGAGGTCGGTGTCAGCTGGCCAATATATACGGGTAAAACCGCGAGGCATAGATGATCGGCTGACACTGACCTCAAATAAAAATCTTTCTATATTTAAGTATTATAGATTTAATAAAAGATTCGTTTTTATTTCTCTTTTTATTACACTTTTGAGGTCGGTTTAATTTTTTAAAAATATTTTTTATTTTTAAGTCGATTAATAAGGACTTAAAACAATTAAATTTGGCCTTTATTTATTTTTGTCATGAAAGGATGTCAAGAGCAAAATTGTACCAAAATAATATCGGACACTACAACTGCATATTAAAGCTATTAATATGTTTATTGAGGACATAACAGCCTCCGTGGCGCAGTAGGTTAATTCTGTGAAACGAGAGGCTACAATTCCCGCACCAGACAAATGTTTGTGAGAACCACAAGTATTTGTGTCGGGTCTGGGTGTTTGTGAGACCGAAAAGTCTCTCGTAGTTCCTGATACACGACACAAGCCTCGATCTTAGTGTGTCAGGACTATGTATGTGACTGTTGCGTGTATGTATTTATTTATTTATGTCATAGAAATAGGCTTAATGTATAATTTCGAATCCAAACAACTTTCAATAGCGAAGTAGCCTACATACACTTACGAAATGTTTCGCAAATCCTAAACAGCTTGGACGAATTACGTTCCGCAATAGCCATTAATATTTATATCACATCGTTGGAAACCGCTAAGTCCTGCATTCGATTCTCGGGCTCGAGGCGTAATAGCTTAACGGTGTTGGTTACCATGGTTAAATAAGTTGCGGGTTCAATCCATTGAGGCGTTTCAAAAATGATTGCCGTATGCCTAATACCTCTTTCCTCTTCCCCTTTTTCCTTCCCGCTCCCCTTCCAATTGGGCCGGCGACACAATCATGATCCAGCGTTGTGGATGTTCATGTGCAGTGATCACTTACCATCAGGTGACCTGTTTGCTCTTTTGCCGGACCATTGCAATAAAAAAGTGTTTAAGACGTTTAATAGGAACAAACAAACATTAATTATTTTTTTCTCCTCAGATATGACAACAGTGATACCCGACTCGACGATGGATGTGAAGCAAGGAGGAGACATCACATACATGGACATGGTCGATGAGAAGGTGGACCTCGGAGACTCTCAAATCCAGAAACTGTTCTCTGGAACCACCGTGTTCCTCACTGGAGGAACTGGATTTTTAGGAAAGCTTATCGTCGAGAAACTTCTCAGGTGTGTGAAAATAGCGTTTTCATCTGCCATACATTTTTGGCCTAAAAACCAACAGACATATTTGACAGCACTAGTTAAATGGTCGCGCCACAATCAAGCTATTAACTGAATACTTTTTAAATGCTAAAAATATATACACTCCACTGTAATTAAATTTAATCTACAGACAGTTTCGACTTCCGAGAATGTCCTTCTAAGTTATATAATTTTCGATTTTGAGGTTATAATGTGATGTTATTGAATGCGTTAATAATATAATAATTAATGCGTTGGACAGCATCCGTGGCGCAGTTGGTTAGACACTGGCTGTGAAACGAGAGGCCGCGGGTTCGATCTACACACCGAAACAAATGTTTGTGAGACCCACAGGTATTTGTCTCGGGTCTGAGTGTTTGTGAGACCGACAATTCCTTCGTAGTTTCTGATACACGACACAAGTCTTGATCTTAGTGTGGGGTCAGGACTATGTATGTGACTGTTGGGTGTATTTGGTGTATTTATGGTAATTTGCATTACTTACTCGACCCAAGAATGATAACTTATGACATGGCATGACATAGTTTTACACTCCATAATTAATTCGGATAACATTAATTGTGACAATCTAAATGAAATTTCGACATGTCATACAAAATTAATTAGAGAAATCCTTCTTAAAATGATTTTGCAATAGTAAGTGTGCGTGGGGTTGCAATAATCGTATCTTAACACATAAGAACTAGTAATTATGTTTACGTCAAACATGTGTTGATTCGTGGGCGGTTTTGAACAATGTCCTTTATCCATCCATCCATCCATCAGCCAAAGGAAGTCCACTGCTGAACATAGGCCTCTCCCAATGATTTCCACAGTGACCTGTTGGAGGCCGCCTGCATCCAGCGACGTCCCACGACCTTTACCAGGTCGTCTGACCACCTAGTGGGTGGACGTCCTACGCTGCGCTTTCCGCTTCGTGGCCTCCATTCGAGAACTTTTTGGCCCCATCGGCCATCAGTTCTCCGTGCTATGTGCCCCGCCCATTGCCACTTCAACTTGCTAATCCGCTGAACTATGTCGGTTACTTTAGTTCTCCTATGGATCTCCTCATTTCTGATTCGATCTCGTAGGGAAACCCCGAGCATAGCCCATGTCCTTTATACCACTAACCTTTTTATTATCCGGCCCAGCCTCGCCCGGCAGATATCCTATTACTCCACGTCCGGAACCTATGGAAATAGAAAAAATGTGTATCCCTGTTGTTGGTTCGTTACTCTCCACCTCTCTCTCTCTTCAGCTACAGGAAGTCCACTGCTGAACATAGGCCTCCCCAAGGATCTCCACATTGACCTGTTGGATGCATGCATCGACTTCCTGCGACCTTAACCAGGTTGTCCGTCCTTGTGGGTGGGCGTCCGACACTTCGCTTGTACAGTCCACCTCGCAGTTTACTCCTTATTCGATAATTGACTGGGTTTCCCACTACAATAGAGACATCCCATCATGGCGTCACTCGCTTGCCTCAAGTCCATACGTGCTCTGAATTAATATTACATTTACTCAACAGAAACTGTGTTTGTGTTCTCGTGACTGTAGATAAACTTCACTTTAGGCGTTGGCCTAAGATCTAAGTTGGCCTAACTTAAGAAAAAAGAGCTACACATTCGCACGCTTAATAATAGACTGACCAATTACAGTTTAAGCACGAAGTGAAATAAGAAAACAAATAGATTTATTATAACACCGCTGTCTACCAATCCCAGATTACGATATCTTACATACATACATACATAATCGTCACGCCTGTATCCCATAGGGGTAGGCAGAGACTATGGATCGCCACTTTGCTCGATCCTGACATACTACTTTCGCTTCATCCATGTTCATCAATTTCTTTATGCATGCTCGTCGGTTCAGGGTACTTTTAACCTGACCCTTCTTGAGGGTATCACCGATTTGGATTTGGATGGTGGAGGTTCGGTGAGGTCGACCCCTACCGACTCTTCCATTCACCCTCGCCTTGTATATTTGCTTGGTTAGTCTCCTTTCATCCATCCTCTCTACATGACCAAACCTGCTGCATGCTATTTTAATTTATGTTTAAGTTATAAAGTAAGAAAAAACGTCAATGACAAAACGTTTTTGATTACCCAACAAACAGCTTTTTTTAGTTCTGTCAGTCTATTATTAAGCGTGCGTTGTTAACATGTAGCTGTTTTTTCTAGTAATTACTTACTCTGCTAGCTCAGCGACCTAAAATAAGTTCTCGAGTCCGAAACGAGAGTCTCTCCTGCGCCAAACTCCCGCACATTACTGACTTGAAGTTGGCGCAGATCACCTTCCAGTTTCCATGATATCAATCCAACGATATCTAATAACCTCCGGTGATGGCTCATAAATACATACACCCAATAGTCACATACATAGTCCTGACACACTAAGATTGTGAGGCTGCGGGTTCGAGCCCCGCACTGAGACAAATGTTTGTGAGACCCATAAATATTTGTGTCGGGTCTAGGTGTTTGTAAGACCGAAAAGTCCCTCGTGTCTGAAACCCACGACACAAGACTTAATTGATCTTAGTGTGGGGTCAAGAGGAGGTCACATACATAGGTATGTGACTGTTGGGTGTATTTATTTACTACTTATTAAAAGATCCTAGACGATCTTCAGCACGTATTTGTTTGCAACATTGTTTTCGTCAGGCAATTTGCATTCCATTGCGTTATCATTGTCATTATGAGTATTGACAGTTCTCATTTCCTCCAATTAACACGTCAATTCTAATGCCAAGTTTCCATTATCATTAAACCCCAAAACATGCAGAAGTAGGCTTCTGCTAACCACTTGCACTAAGTACACTGTACTGCGTAAACAGCCGTAGCAAGCTTTTATATTGCATAGGCCCGGCAAACGAGCAAACAGGTCACCTGATGGTAAATGATCACTGCACATGAAAATCCACAACGCTGGATCATGGATATTGCCGGTTCAATTGGGAGGGGAGCGGGAAAAAGGATGGGAAGACGCAAGGGTATTGGGCATCCGGCAATCTCACTCACAGAACGAAACGCGACAGCCAAGCTGTAGCTTCACGTCGCTTTCCTGTGAGACAGTGGTACCGCGGACGAGCCTGCCTATTCATGCTGACTCATGACTGACAACAGCGTGGCTCTACCACTTCCAGAGTGAGTTACACGATATGCAAGTTAAAGGGGATTGCAGAAGAAAACTTTTGCACGTTGGAATTGGCACCGAGCTCCGGAGCTTGGCGAGTCTCATAGGGTCAGTAGTTTGTCTTTACTGTATCAGCCCTTTACATACCATAGAAATTCTTGCACATCGCTACGGTATGCAGGTTACCTCACGATGTTTTCCTTCACCGTTATAGTGCGTGGTGATTGACTATCAATACACACATGACTCCGAAAAGTCAGAGGTGTGCGTCATTTGAACCCGCGACCACCGTGAACATATAGCCGCGTCTGGTCCGTCACCAACAGCCAACCACGCACTTTACTTACTTATGCAACAATATGATAAAAAGTAAGGTAGTTAGCAAAACGTTCACATACACGCGCCAGCCCGCGTGTCTGATCCGATCGCGACGCGCGACGCAATCCTACTTAGCATTAACTGTACAGGACGGGATTTGGGAGAGAAACGGGGGACAGTGACCCCCCACTTTGGGGGATATTTCGTAGATAATGCACGTATTTTTATATTGTCATGAAATTACAGTGAACTTGATGAAAATTGTACGAATAGAGATGAAAGAGAGTAGGATGATTACCTCGATGGTAACACAATGATATCGGCCTGTTTAAAACCGTTATAATTGAAAATACAGTAATTAAAACCAACAATGTTCTATTTATGTTAATCATAATTAATCGTAATGAAAAACACCCTCGGAGGATTTATTTGGATTGCTTTAAACTTGTAATCAGGTAAAATAATAAAGTCTTAAAAAGTATACATTTTTCGCTCGTTTCGCACCAGTTTTACCAGACTTAACTAAACTCATTCCTTACTGAATAGGTCTCTGTGATCTAAGGCAATGTTCACACGGAACCGGCTCTTCTAATCTGATAATTGTAACAATGAAGCAAAAACAGGCACGCATTCAGTCAATCGCTTCCCGAGATCTGTGTATACTGGCACAACAGCGTACAACGCGCTTGAAGGTAAGCGCAGTGATAATAGAGTATAACGTCACGTGAGATGGCTCTCAATTAATACAAGTATTTCGGCCTGACCTTTCTAACTTAATTAAATAAAACTATGGGCTATATTTTTAGGAGGAATTTTAGAGAGATGTGAAATCTACCAGTTAAGCGTTGTACACGCCAAACCGCCGCGCCAGCACAAGCTTATCAAGTCGAGCTGCTTCCATGTCGCCGTCAAAGTCAAAGCCTAGAAGGAGATGGCAGAGGTGCCACCAGGACACCAACATTTCGCCTTGTATTCCGTGCCACGGTGTGATACGGGGCGAGCTTATAGCCATATCGGGCACATTTAGCTGATTCCGGGCATATAATGAACAGAAAGTCCAATATCACTTTGCCTGACCAGGGATTCGAACCCGAAACCCCGTTTCAATCACACCGTAGTACAACTACACCGAGACAGTGTTGTATTTATTTATTTATATCATTATAAAACATGAATAAAGTCATGACACCTTTTAAGTAAGAGATAAAGGCAGGTAGAAAAATTAAGTATATTGACCCCCAAAATCTAAATTTGTCCGCATATCCGCACGTAATTCGGCACTATTCGTAACTGTTTGTCCAGTTATCGACCTCGTTGTCTCGACATATGTCTCCCGTCCCGATGACTCAATGTTAACGACGCTTGAATAGGGAATTAACACCTAAATATTATTGTTTACATTGCATTATTACTAATTTGCTTCAAATCAAGACACTGACTTTTCGAGACATGTGTTTTGATAGTCAATTGTCATGAGTTAATGAAGGAAAACATCGTGAGGAAACCTGCATATTTTTATTTATTTAGGATTGCCAACATAACATACAATTGCGAATTGTACGTTGAAATCTACAAAAACAACTATAATTGCTGTTACAATAGGCAATCACGACATTAAATCACAGAAAAACTAAACATAAAATTTAAAAAAGTTAATAACAAAGTAAAGGTTCAAATCCTAGGGCACACCTCTGACTTTTCAGAGTCAGGTGTGTATTGATAGTCTACCACGCACTATAACGGTGAAGGAAAACAGCGTGAGGAAACCTGCATACCATAGCGACTTGTATAAATTTTTATGGTATGCAAAAGTCGCCCGCACTAGGCCAGCGTGGTGGACTATGTCTAACCACTCTCAATCGTACTCTCGATTGTAGAGGAGGCCCGTGCCCTGCAGTGGGACGTATATGGGCTGATACAATACAAGACAACCCTATATTCGAGACGAGAAACTCTCCCCGTGTAAATGGGGCTTTAATAAATAAATACACCCAACAGTCACATGCATAAACAGGGAATCACATTAGAAACATTTGTCTCGGTGCGGGGATCGAACCCGAGGCATCTCGTTTCACAGCCGGCGACTAACGAACTGCGCCACAGAGGCTAGCACGACACAAGACTCGATCTTAGTGTGGCGTCAGGACTATGTATGTGACTGTTGGGTGTATTTCCATCCATCCATCAGGCAAAGGAAGTTCACTGCTGAACATAGGCCTCCCCCAATGGTTTCCACAGTGACCTGTTGGAGGCAGCCTGCATTCAGCGACGTACCGCGACCTTTACCAGGTCGTCTAACCGCCTAGTGGGTGGACGTCGCACGCTGCGCTTTCTGCTTCGTGGCCTCCATTCGAGAACTTTTTGGCCCCATCGGCCATCAGTTCTCCGTGCTATGTGCCCCGCCCATTGCCACTTCAACTTGCTAATCCGCTGGGCTATGTCGGTTACTTTAGTTCTCCTACGGATCTCATGTGGGTGTATATATATTTTAGCCCTGTGGTCCGGGGGTGTAAGAATTCTGCCACGGTATCCCCTGCCCGTCGTAAGAGGCGACCTAAAGGGGCCATCAGAGTCACTGGGAACACTGCGGGGGCGGTGCGCCCTAACTTATAACGGCTCTGAGGCGAACGACAGTGCCTCGTATCTGTCATGGACGCCCATAAGACCTAAAAGGGCGTCCAAAATAGTCGGAAGTGGGGTTCATCCGGGCCCCACATCAAAGAAGGACCAGCAATGGTTATGCGCGGGCGGTTACGCGGACGTAAATCGGGGTGCCTTTCACCCTGGGATGTCCGGTACCGCCCACAATGCGTGTGACGGTTTTCAAGAGGTTTTTAGTCAGTATGCTGGCGTAGGCTTGGTAGGGACCCAGCTTGGCCACAAATCCGCATTGTGCCAGGCTGGAAGGCCAGAGACACTGACATACCCCTTTCCACCTCCCCCGGGGCAACGAAAGGGGAGCTTAATAGCTTTTCCTCTTGAACAAAAAAAAAAAAAGGTGTATATATATTTATGTAAATAAGTAAATGTTTTATGCATGGAATATAATGATACAGTTGTAACTAATATTATACATGCGAATATGAGTTTGTTTGCGCTGTTATGCATTAATTATTCAAGCAATTGATATTCATTCATGTTGTACAATTATAACATTACGAGCGGCGCCTCACATCAACCCTTTCGCAAAACGACCTTTTAATTCACGCTGGCCTTGTGCGGTCGTCGAGAACCTGGTATACAGATGTACGATGTCCTCTTTCAACATGAAGTGAATTATTCACTGTACATACATACATACAAGTGCGTGGTGGCCTGTTGGTAACGGACCAGACGCAGCTGCCTACATGTTTACGGTGGTCGCGGGCTCAAATCCCAGGGACACCTCTGACTTTTCGACGTCATGTGTGTATTGATAGTCAATCACCACGCACTGTAACGGTGAAGGAAAACATCGCGAGGAAACCTGCATACCATAGCGATTTGTATAAATTTCTATGGTATGTAAAAGTCCGCCAACCCGCACTAGGCCAACGTGGTGGACTATATATAGCCTAACCACTCTCAATTGTACTCTCGATTGTAGAGGAGGCTCGTGCCCAGCAGTGGGTCGTATATGAGCTGATACAATACAATACATACATACATACATACATAAACTCAAGCCTTTTCCCCCAGAAGAGATATAAGATGTAGAACACCCACATTTCGCCTTGTGTTCCGTCCCACGATGTGATAGGGGCGAACCTATCGTGATAGGGCACAAATTCCTGACTCCGGGCTGATAAAAATATATAATAATAATAAATAAATACACCCAACAGTCACATACATAGTCCTGACCCCACATTGAGATCAATTAAGTCTTGTGTCGTGGGTATCAGAAGCTGTAAGAGACTTTTCGGTCTCACAAACACCCAAATAATATAATAATGATCATGAATAGAAAAATCCAATATCACTTTGCCAGTCCTTGGATTTGAGACTTCAGCTTCGAGATTATACCGTAGTACAACAGCGACGCAGAGGCAGTCTGTGTTTAAATAACAAAATGAATACTGCCTCGGTGGCGTAGTGGTACTACGGTATGATTGCAAAGCTGAGGTCTTGGGTTCGAATCCCGGGTCCAGCAAAGTGATATTGGATTTTTCTATTCATTATCAGCCCGGAGTCAGGAATTTGTGCCCGATATGGCGATAGGCTCGCCCCCTATCACATCGTGGGACGGAATATACAAGGCGAAACGTGGGTGTTCTGGTAGCACCTCTGCCTACCCCTTCTGGGAAAAAGGCGTGTGTTTATGTATGTATGTAACTAAGTTAATAAATACATCCAAAAGTCATTTTATTGTCTACTTATACGAGAATTCTGACGTCACATTGACGTACAATACTCATTATACAAGGGCCTTATTAATAAACTCGGATGAGCGAAGGATTAAATTCAGTCCAATGCTTCAGAATCGTCATGATTATTTTGACTATAATATTGAATAATGTAACTACAATACGATGGTTGCCTAGCCCTCTAAGCAATTAATAAAGTCGTGAATACCTCGCTATTCAAAATAATCGAGTCAATTCTGAAGCCTTGGACTAAAGTTAATCCATCACTCATCCGAGTTTATTCATAAGGATCATTATGTCTTAGCGCATACGATTATGATGTCTCTAAATTATGGGTGTAAGGCTCCTGATTTACCGATAAAGCGATTTATGCCTGAACCCTTTGAAGCTTCAACTAAAGCCCCATTTACACGGGGAGTTTCTCGCGGCGAGAATCGTATGCGATTATCGCATGACATAACCGCCATAGATGATCGTGTTCCGACAATGTTTACACGATGCAACTTTTTTATATCCTTACGATAATCGTATCTTCGAGTCGGATAACTCTCAACGTCTAAATGAAGCTTAAGACGTACCAACTTTAATAACACACGCTAAACAAAGACTTACGGCATTGTTCCTAGACAGTTTTAAAACCTATTTTATTTATCAATGTTTTGTCTTCTTCCCTCAAACTGAATTCTAAAGTCGTTCGAAAGGGACAAAACATTGGATAGCTAAAATAGGTCTCAAAACTGTAGATAAATAAGGCCGTTATGAATTACACAGTTTGTCCGCCTAATTGAATCCGCGCTCTCTCGTTTCACAGCCGGCGTCTAACCAACAGCGCCACGAAGTCTGTCAAATTTTTATTCTTTCATTTAAATATTTATGAAAACTTTATTGTACACCTGTGACATAAACAAAGAACACAATAGATATGACAGCCTCTGTGAGGCCGCGGGTTCGATCCCCGCACCGAGACAAATATTTGTGAGGCCCAGAAGTATTTTTCTCGGGTCTGGGTGTTTGCGAGACCGAATTGTCTCGTAGTTTCTGATACACGACACAAGATTCGATCTTAGTGTGGGGTCAGGACTATGTATATGACTGTTATCTCTAATAGATAAAAAAAGACGTACAAAAGCTATTATGGCTTGAGGCGATCTCTTACAGACAACCAACCATAGTATGGACAAGAGAAAACGACAATTTTGTGATACCATGAGGCGGCGGAGGATAGAACCGGACAATCAGCCAAAGGAAGTCCACTGCTTAACATAGGCCTTTCCCAATGACTTTCACAGCGATCTGTTGGAGGCAGCCTGTATGGACCTGTCCTGGTTTTTCTCATTTTCCTTGAAGTTTTTGCCGATAATCGCTACAGGCAAGCAGGTTGGCACCAGAAAATTAGGTGTTAATTCCCTATTCAAACATTGTATTAACATTGAGTCATTGGGACGGGAGACATAATATGTCGAGACACCGAGAATATGGCGATAGACTCGCCCCCTCACATTGTGGGGTGACCCACAAAGCGAATCGTGGGTGTCTTCATTGCTACCAAGGGAACCTCTGCCTACCCCTTCTGGGAAAAAGGCGTGATTATGTATGTTTATGTATGTACATCGAGGTCGATAACTGGAAAAACAGTTACGAGTAGTGCAGAATTACGTGTGGATACGTGGACGGATGTAGAAGTACATATAACTCCTTAAAAGGGATAATTGCCAATTAATCACGCAAAGAACATGAAAATAATGTTAAAGGAAATATCGCGTTTATTTCTACAGTATTACAGTACATAATCCTTTGAAACTGTATTGGAAATATTCCACAAATTAATGTAACCCAAAAAAGTCTTTATTGCCATATTATTACTGTACTATATTTAGTACAATGTCTTTTGTACTAAATAAGGATCAAATGTTTTGAACTTTTTGTTTTTTTCTGTTGATACTAAATGAAATATGAATATCGGAAGTCTTAATAAAGGACGATAAGGTTTTAAAATATATTTATGAGGAGTTGAATCACCTCTCAAAAGTTATATGAACTTATACATATGGACCCGTCCCGGCTTCACCCGGTGCAGATACGTTTTGAGTCCACTCAATATCAGTATTTATTTATTGATTTATCTATTTTCATACACTATAGAAATATTAAAAATAAAAGTAACACATTTGAGTCTATCACAATATGTAACTATAATAATTAAATTAAAATTATAAAAATATCATAAAAAAAATCCCAATAATATTTGAGCTAACCATCGGGTTTTATTAAACTAACAATTATGATTTAAAATAATAAAATAAAGTGAAAAACAAAAAACATGACTAATTCTAGAAAAACAAACAAAACAAAAAATAACGACAACAAAAACGATTATAAAGTAAGAAAAATGGATACTAATCATAATATACTACATCCTATACCATTCCTTTTATTTTGAAAAAAGTAGCAAATATATCTGAACTCCTTGCTAATCCCACAGGAACACATTTTTCGGGATAAAAAGTGCCTATGTCTTTATCCATGCCAGCTACCTCCATACTAAATTTCATCAAAATTGATCCAGCCGTTTGAGCGGGAAGAAGTAACAAACACACAATTTTAGCCTATTAGTAATATTAGTATATAGTAAATATTAGTATTGACAGCCCCCATGCCTGGTTGGTTAGGTTAGATAAGACTGGTACCGAAAACGAAGCCAGGTGGTAGTTTTAGTGACTACAGACACGATGCAACTAAAATTTTTGCAAAACAACGCGACGATATTTTTGTAATTTTTTTAATATCATTGTGTTAGGTGGTAAAACCATAGTTTTTGCTAAAATTATAATTTAAAGCCTTGCGTACTATAGTATTTAAAAATAAAACGGTTTACATTATTTTTTTAGGAAAATGTATGTATTTACCACCCAAATATCATAGAAAAAATTACAAAGAAAATCAACGCTTCTTTTTGTGTCTACAGTCACCAAAATAACCACTTGGCTTTGTTTTCGGTAGCAGTCTTGATACCCTGTATATGAAAGCATATGAAAGCGGAGTTATGTGTGTATTGATAGTCAATCACCACACACTTTACCGGTGAAAGAAAACCTCGTGAGGAAACCTGCATACCGTAGCGATTTTAAAAGAATTTCTACGGTATGTAAGTCCGCCAACCCGCACTAGGCCAGCGTGGTGGACTATATGGCCTAACCACTCTCAATCGTACTCGCGATTGTAGAGGAGGCCCGTGCCCTGCAGTGGGTCGTATATGAGCTGATACAATACAAAAAAAAATGAAAGCAACTGCCTATTGTTCATCGTACCTTTGCTTTATTTACTCCGCTGTGTACCACGCGCTGTGTACATAGGTGTTATGTGACGTAACAATCTAATTATTATGTGCGACACGCCCGACCCTGTCACCAGCCTTGATGGTTTTGCAATCGCCTTGCAAGCCCCTTGTACAACGCGAACGGTAGCCACCTGACACATGTACTGTATCAGCCCATATACTTCCCACTGCTGGGCATGGAACTCCTTCAATGACTTTTCGATTGGGGCTTAGTCCCCCGCGCTGGCCTAGTGCGTAGGCGTTACACAAACACCACAACACGTTGACAGCTTCTGTGGTGTAGTTGGTTAGACGCCGACTGTGAAACAAGAGGCCGCGGGTTCGATCCCCGCACCAACACAAATGTTTGATGGCCCACAAATATTTGTGTTGGGTCTGGGTGTTTGTGAGACCGAAAAGTCTCTCGTAGCTTCTGATTCCCACGACACAAGACTCGATCTTAGTGTGGGGTCAGGACTATGTATGTGACTGTTGGGTGTATTATAATAAAAAAAAATCTTGTTAATCGCTATGTTATGCAGGTTTGCTCACAATGTTTCCATTTAAACTACGTCATCAATCATCTTGTAGCGTGTGGCGAAATTTGGAACTAATTAAAGAAATCTAATAACATATATAAACACACGCCTTATTCCCAGAAGGGGTAGGCAGACAGTTACCAAGACACCCACGCTTCGCCTTGTAAGCTCCGCCCCATGACGAGATAGGGGGCGAGCTTATCACCATATGGCACAAATTCTTTACTCCGGACTGATAACGAATACAAAAATCTAATATCACGTTGCCCCATCCGGGACTCGAACCCGAGATCTCAGCATCATAACCGTACCGAAGTACAACTACGCCACCAAGGCAGTCTAAGTCAATGCACAAAGTAACATTATTTATATGTTCCCAGGTGTTGTCCAGACATCAAGACGCTGTATCTTCTAGCCAGGCCCAAGAAGAACAAAGACATCGCCAAAAGACTACAGGAACAATTTGATGATGCGGTAAGGAGACATTATTACATATTTTTATATATATAACAAAAAAATAAATGCGGATTAAATGTTGAGAGCGCCCTAGGCAAGCACCTCAAAGCGCCTCTCTAGCAGCCATACTTAAAAATTACTAACTTCGATAGAACGAGGAATTATCTTATTGCATATTTGGTGATTGTACTGTTATGAATGAGTGAAATACACCGTGTTATAACGCAAATGATCATACAGATAATGTTTCTCATAAGTATCATAATTAACATTCGATGGTTTTGCATGAAACGAAGATATCCGAAATCGTGCGCGCCCCTTCGTAACCTCGCGCTCCTAGGCACGTGCCTAGTTTGCCTTAGGGATAATCCGCCACTGGCCTGGATACCTTCGTACTTTTTTTTACAATAGGTACAGGCAGACGAGCAAACAGGTCACCTGATGGTAAGTGATCATTGCACATGAACATCCACAACGCTGGATCATGGATGTGTTGCCGGACCATCAGATCGGAAGGGGGGCTTAAAGGAAAAAGGATCGGAAGAGGAAAGGGGTATTGGGCATCCAACATAATGGAAAACTTGTCATGGGGACGTAAATGAACCCTTTTGGGTTCTGCCTGTGTGTTTAAGAATTTAATCGAGCCGGACTACCTCGGTGGCGCAGTTGTACTACTGTAGGATTACACAGCTGATGTCTCGGGTTCGAATTCCGAGTCGGGCAAAGTGATGTAGGATTTTTCTATTCATTGTCAGCCCGGAGTCAGGAATTTGTGCCCGATATGGCGATAGGCTCGCCCACTATCATATCGTGGGACGGAGCACAGGGCGAAACGTTGGTGTCCTGGTAGCACCTCAATCTATCCTTTTTGGGAAAAAGTCGTATGTTTAATGAAGTGTATGTATCGTGGTAGAATTGTGTCTGTCAAAAAGAAATAGCTATATCTCTTCGGTGGAATATTTATTTGGATTGCTTTGCATTTACTATCAGGCGCATATGTATTTTGTGTTGCTAATAAAAAAGAATTAAAAATGGAAAACGAATTATCGATTTTAAATTAAGCTGATTTTTATTCGGAATCTGTTACTGTGAACAAATAAATGTAAGGATTGTATATTATTTTGCTAACTATAAAGAAATTCAGTATCCATTCTATGTATTCTATTCATTATATTGTTAACTAACTAAAACTTATAAACCTATGTTATTATTGAAGAAAGAAAGAAAAACGATTCATTAGTCACAGACGCAACAAACACATGTATCTTATACAAACAATATAAAATAAAAAACAACAAAAATGGCTGGTGCCGGCTGTGACCGATGGGCTTCCACTCAGCTAAACCCTCCTATGCTGATATTGCCTAAACATGTTTACCAAAATTACCAAAACGAAATTTATATCGGAAATCCGTAAATCTTTGCATGATGTAGTGGCCTTCTCGTAACGTATATTTCTTCTTTACAGCTATACGAGAAATTGAGGAAGGAAAGACCAAACTTTCTGCAGAAGATCAGCATCATTGAGGGCGATATCGGGGCTTTAAACCTCGGAATGAGTCCTGAGGACAGAATGAAGATCATCAATGAGGTATGCGAAATAATCTATACTAGCTGTCGCTAAGCAGTTAAATTTCGACCGTGGTGCATTCAACTGTAATATGTGTATATATATTTTTTAAAGCATAGGTCCGGCATATAAGCAAGTAGGTCACATGATGGTAAGTGATCACTGCACATGAACATCCACAACGCTGGATCATGGATCTGTTGTCGGACCATCAGATCGGGAAGGTAGCGGGAAAAAAGGGTGGGAACATGAAAGGGGTATTGGGCATCCCGTTTATTTACTTACTGATTCACTGAGATCGTTTTATTTAGTAAGTCATCCAATTTTTGTATCATATTTGTACTCGTATAACAATTGGATCAGTAACTAAATAACATGGAGGTGACAATATTTCCATTTATTTATTGAACTAAAACTCAACTAATAAACATAAGAACATCGGTTATATAATAAAAGAGGAAATGGTCCTGTGCTGTTTTGTCTCAGTCTATTTCAGGAGTTCCCAAACTTATTTGTACTGAGACGCCCTCAGACCAGTCTCCCACCCGACATAATTAAATACTTCGCTAATAAAAGGTTATCAGAAGAAGTTTTATTGGACATAAATATGTTTTATTACAAATTTAGAACAAACACAAAAAAAAGAACAAAAACGAAAAAAAAATATATTGTGGTTAAAGAAACTTTATTCTCAAAAGAAATTTTACATTTCACTTTATGAGATAAAATTCCATAAAAGTAAAATTATACTAGTATCGGATAGAACTAATTTTAATCTATTAATATGGGTAAGACAGTTACAATGTGATAATAATGAAATGCATTCAGATCGTTGGGCTAATATTGTCACCCATTGGGTACCTGATGGTCGACGACCGCGGCAGAACTAAGGAACGCTGGCGAGACGACCTGAATGCTTTCGAGCCCATGTGGCCTGAAATTTCTTTAGAGCGCGAACTATGGAGAGAGAGAGGAGACCTTTACCCAGCAATGGGATGATATAGGTTACATAAAAAAAATGAACGAAAACAACATAAAAATACCCGCATGTTAACTCCCAAATCCAAGACTTGCTGCCAGGGCCGCATTCAAAATTTAGATTTTTGAATAAATAATTTTAATTTTGTCTTAAAAAAATGGAAGCTATCTATATCTTAACCTTTACTTTTGGTTTACTTAAAATGGGACGAATATCCTTGCATTGCTATGCATTGCTTCCCAAAACGGGGCTCCAGTTTGGCTCACTCGTCTCAGTCGCATCGACACGCGACGCCACTGGGAAGATCCTGCCACGCCCCAGGCATCGCGACGCAAAGTTTGGGAAACCCTGGTCTATTAAAATCCTTACTGTATCATAATGTATTAAATAAATAATTAAATAACGCTGGTCTAATGCTACTTGGCTGACTTCATATTAACTTATAAAATCTTGTAAACATATTAATGGTAAGGAGTTTCATTCAGAGGTTTTTTTTATATTATACCCGCACTAGACCGGCGTGGTGGACTATATGGCCTAACCACTCTCAATAGAACCGTCGATTGTAGAAGAGTCCCTTGTCCAGCGGATGCCCACGTCTCGCCTTGTGTTTTCCATCCCACGATCTGATAGGGGCGAGCCTATCGCCATATCGGGCACAAATTCCTGACTCCGACCTGACAATGAATACCAGGAATTATCGAATTAAAATAATTCCTACATGTAACCTGTTTATCTGACCTATAGTTAGAATAACCACACAATTATTTCCAGTTAATCAATTCACGTCGTTAACGTTTTTAACCATGTTTCATAGCAAAGCTAATAGTTAAATATGTTGTTATGATTGGAAACACGTGAGGCAAACCGGTCGCTGTTTTATAGGCCTGGTGTGTGACTGATGAGCCAACGGTTCCCCTGATGGTAATTGATATGGGCATATAAGACGCTTGTATTGTAGCGTTGCTGGCTAAATGTGAGGGGGGAGGGAAAAGGAGGGAGGGAAAGTGGTGCTAAACGTCCGGCAATCTTTCTGATCGAAGCATGACAGTAAATTCGTCGATTTTTACCGTTAGATTCCGTTGAGCTTTTCGTCATATCAGTCACATAGTTTAGTGCCGGATACAAATTAAACTAAACAACTACTAGAAAATTGGAAACGTAAAAATCGCAAATATTCTAGGATCAGATCTAGGATTCCAATTTTGTACGTTGCACATATTCATAAAGCACAAACGGTGCTTTTATGCCAACGAAATAACCGACTTAAGTTATTCAATAAACAATATTTTTCAAAAGAAATCTTAAATTAATCTGGAATCTTAAATCATCTAAGAATCTCAGATCAATAGATCTCAGATTATCCATTCTTTTACTTCATCGGCTCAAGAAGAAAGTTGAGCTGTTGAAAACAGGCCTCTCAAAATTAGCCAATCTGTATCTGTATCAGCTCATAAACGCCCCGCTGCAGGGCACGGGCCTCCTCTACAATAAAGAATACGATTGCGAAGGGTTAGGCCATATATCATTACATTGTAATTTATGGTGTTGTTTGGTTTTACTGCTGTCCATGAGCGGACGTATCGCTTACCATCAGGCGAATAGCACGCTCTTCTCGCCGTTCATGGTAATAAAAAATAGGGCGCCACGCTAGTCTTTGCATACCATAGAAATTCTTATAACTGTATCAACCCAGAAACTTACCACTCCAGGGCACCAGCCTCATCTATAATCGAGAATACGATTGAAAGTGGTTAGGCCATATAGTCCACCAAGCTGGCCCAGTGCGGGTTGGCGGACTTTACATACCATAGACTTTTTTTGCAAATCGCTTTGGTATGCAAGGTTTCCTCACGATGTTTTCCTTCACCGTTATAGTGCGTGGTGATTGACTATCAATACACACATGACTCCGAAAAGACAGAGGTGTGCGCTGGGATTTGAACCAGCGACCACCGTGAATTTCTTCTTTTAGAAATTCTTATAAATTAGCCAATAACTCTAACAAATCGATTCCAGGTAGAAATAATATTCCACGGAGCCGCCACGGTGAGGTTCGACGAGCCTCTGAAGACGGCAGTGGAGATCAACGTGAGAGGAACACGGGAGATGTGCCAGCTGGCCCAGGCCTGTGGGAAGCTCAAGTCTATGGTCCATATATCCACAGCTTACAGGTATATTTCATTCTTAATTGAGTCCACAAATAATCGAGACCGAAAAGTTGCGCACTTAGGGTGCGCACTTAAAAACGGAATGAAAAAGCAGAAAATCACTGTTAGGTAGTAAATATTACACGTAATTTTGAATATATTTACTACCTAACAGTGATTTTCTGCTTTTTCATTCCGTTTTTCTAATAAAGTATGTTTTTTAACTATTTTTAGGGTTCCGTGCCAAAAATAAATTGGACTCTAATAGAATCACTGCTATCTATGTGTGCGGAACCCTAAGTGCGCAATTTCAACTCGCACTTTCCCGTTTTTTTTATTCCTTTTTATTAAATGCATGATTAGTAAGGAATTTAAAATTTATTCAGTTTTTATTAAGTTTACATTTTAATTTCAATTTTTACTAAATGTTAATTCATGCAGTGGCAACTGGAGATAATGCATTGAATTTGTTGCTGGTGTTCTTGTAATGTTAAATTAATGTTATGTAGTTACCACTGATTGTCCTTAAACAATAAAATAAAAAAAATAATAAGTGTTACAATATGAACAATTTTTTTTCAGCAACTGCCCGCTGAACATCATCGATGAGAAGTTCTACGAGAGTCCCCTGCCGGGAGACAAACTCATCGACCTCGTGGAAACCATGGACGAGAAGGTCATCAACAACATCACTCAAGGGTAAGCTGGCCTGCATCTGTAAGAATCCTGGAAAAAGCAGCTTCTAGAGTTTTTAGTCAATACTAGGGGCCGGCCCGGCTTTGTCCGGGTACAAATAATTTTTGGGTCCAGGCCACATTGTTTTTATATTATAGGGGGCAAACCAGCATATAGTTCAGCTGATGGTAAGTGATCACCGCTGCCCAGGAACATCTGCAACACCATAGGGCATGGAGCATCATCATCATCAGCAACATGTTAGTTTGCGTACTGTAACTGCCGTCCTCTGTACTGCTTTTCCCGTACCGTCCCGTTATATCCTGTCCTGTCCCGTGTCATTCTTCCCAAACCCTCTGAATTTAAAAAGTAACAAATGTCTATTGTAAATTCCTTGCTCATCCCACGGAAACACTTCAT
Source organism: Theretra japonica (assembly GCA_033459515.1). NCBI lineage: Eukaryota > Metazoa > Arthropoda > Insecta > Lepidoptera > Sphingidae > Theretra > Theretra japonica. The sequence continues at coordinate 6,231,506 of CM065952.1, forward strand.
ATTTTATAGACACTGACTTCGAGTCCGGAACATTAGATTTTTCTATTCATTATCAGCCCGGAGTCAAAAGTGCGTGATATGACGATAGCTCGCCCCTTAACACATTGTGGGACGGTACATACAAGGCGAAACGGTGGTGTCCTCTCCGTACCTCTGCCTAGCCGTTCTGAAAAAAGACGTGAGTTTATGTACCTATACTATGTTACAGACTCCTAGGAGATTTTCCCAACACATACGCGTACACCAAGGCCGCCGCTGAAGATATCGTGCAGAAATACTCCAAGGGACTACCGTTCGCCCTCTTCAGACCTTCAATTGGTGAGTGATTGACAGCCCCCGTGGCGCAGTTGGTTAGACGTCGGCTACGAAACGTGAGGCTGCAGTTTCGATCCCCACACCGAGTCAAATATTCTAGTGATGCAAAGGTATTTTATGGGGGTATTGATTGTGAGACCGAAAAGCCGCACGTAGTTTCTGACACACAAGAGTCGATCTTAGTGTGGGGTCAGGACTAGTATGTGACTGTTGGATGTATTTATTGAAGTAAAACTTCTTTAGGCAGGCTTGACTTGGGGGGTAAACTGGTGAATGCACGACGAGAGCGTTACGGAAATACTATGACACGATGAGGACAACGGAAGTTGAAAATTGTCAATGGAGATCAATGATTAATCATTGAACGAGATCAGTCGTTTTGGTCCAAGTACGGACAAGAAATTCATGATGATTAAAAAAATTGGCTTATTTTGCAGGTTTCGTTATATTGGCTCTCAGATATTTCCAATTTCTTATTGCAATGTGATTAGTTGGTCGTGACAGTGTGAAACATACAACAAAAATAACAAATCTTTTTTTACAGTAATCGGCACAGCAAAAGAACCTGTTGCTGGTTGGATCGACAACGTGTACGGACCTACTGGGGTAAGTGTTTTAGCTTTTATTACTATCTATATAAGACCTCGATTAGTTTGGTGGGGGCCTGTTGGTAACGGACGCGGCTGCTAAGATAGCGCAGTGGTTGCAAGCTCAAATCCCAGGGCACATAGACAATTAAGCTGACATAGCGAATCATTCCAGGTGGCAGGCTCATTCACACAGCTTTATCGACCTACAGCAATACCAGAATCACCTTAAATTCTTGTGTAATCAAAAGCCCTATCAATCATCAATATTTGTCCAAATTGTATGATTCCACCCACCAACAAGCGCTGGCCTAGAGCCAACTGATCAACTGCCAACCCGCGCTATGCCAGCGTGGTGGACTATATCTAACACCTCTCAATCGTACTAGGTAATAGAGGAGGCCCGTGCCCCGCAGTGGGACTTATATGGGCTGTTACAGACACAGATGATTCCAGGTCTTCCAGTCATCAGATTCTCCATTTTATTCCAGGTGGTAGTAGGCGCGGCGGTGGGTCTCCTCCACGTGCTGAACTGCAACCCCTCGGCCATAGCCGACCTGGTGCCAGGTGACATGGTGGTGAACGCGTGCATCGCGGCCGCGTGGCGGACCGCGCGCGATTCCCCCGGGAACCACGAGGACGCGCCCCCCCAGGACCTGCCGCCGACCGTCTATAACTTCGTGTCTTCAGAGCAACAGCCTTTGACTTGGAGTAAGTTTCATTTTACTGCGATGACTGGTGAGACGAGCATGCTATTCGCCTGATGGTAAACGATAAGCGATACGACCGCTCATGGACAGTAGCGCAACCAAACACCATGAATTACAAGGCAAAGCTTGGCATTCCACTGCGCACGCCATCCTGAGACATAAGGTGTTAAGCCTCATCATGTCCAGTAGTTACTCTGGCTACAATGTCCTTCAAACCGGAACACAACAGTACATTTACAGTACTGTTTGGCGAAAGAAGCAGACATTGTGGGTACCCAGACAGCCTCTCACATACGAGAGACCTTTTACCAGTAAATAGCTGTTTCTTCTTGAGTAAAGCTATACGAGTACTACAGTTGCCTTCAACTAGCAATGTCTCGACCGAGCCATGACTGTTTTACTGGTTCGTTAATCAAGGCTAATATTTGTGCGTTCGTCTTCTGCGACAAAAAAGGGATTTTGTTGTTTTATGTAACAATGTAGATATTGTACTTGATACAACATACAATCCCATCTAAATACAAAAACGAAAAATACAATAATGGAGCCAAAACGCAAAATAAGTTAAGTGTACTCACCGGAGTCCCGTTCCCAAAGCTGGATATCAGCGAGCACGACGTCTCTGGTCTATACACACACAAACACACAAATACACACACAAACACACACACACACACACACACACACACACCCACACACACACTAAACACTTTACACCAGCACAGAACACCAGAATCCATGATACACAACGAATTAGTAAAATATCTAGCTCGTCGGAACGCACGCCGTGCGTCGCGCACACCAGACTAAAATGTCTACTGTGACGGTGCAAAGAGATGCAACGACAAACTACCCTCGACCCATACAAACAAATAATAAAAATATGCAACTATGTTTTAAAATAATGACTTTATGAATTAACTGATGTGTTAAAATAAAACATGTTTTTAGGCTTTCATCGCGGATTTTCTATATTTCTCTTGGTTTCAATTTCCCGATGGTTGCAAGACTTTACAATTTTCGTGATAACAGATCGATCTGTTGATGTAAAATGTCCGAAAAGTCAGAATGTTTAAACCAAGATAAATATAAAAAGATGCGTAAAAATTAATTTGTTATTAAACGTGTAAATTGTAATAATAGTGTGAATTTGTTATACTTTTATTTACACCGACAATGAAAGAACCTTATAAAACAAATAAAAGCCTTAAAAACTAAAGACCATGTTACAATAGGTGGCCTTATCGTTTATTTTTTCATTATCAAACATAAACTATTAAATTAGAATTCATAGTATACTCATGTTAAGCTACATTGCAACAGACTCTTATAACCTTGTTATAAATTTCGCAGAGAACTTCATGAAGTACAACGAGGTGTACGGTCTAGAAGTGCCCACCATCCAGGCGGTGTACTACTACCTCTTCCACCTCACACCCTCCAGGTTCATCTACACTCTTAACTGCTTCTTCCTGCACTGGATCCCTGCGTACATCATTGATGGCATCGCCATCCTTATTGGGAAGAAACCTATGTAAGTTTACTAGTATGACTAATTTTTTTTAATCTGCCCCATACCACGTCCGAGGTACGATTGTCTCACAGGAGATTGACGTGAAGCGGCAACTTTACGATCGCGTTTCGTTCGGTGAGTGCGACTGCCGGATGCCCAATACCCCTTTCCTCTTCCCATCCTTTCTCCTTTCCGCTCCTCTCCCGATTTGATGGTCCGGCAACACATCCATGATCCAGCGTTGTGGATGTTCATGTGCAGTAATCACTTACCATCAGGTGACCTGTTTGCTCGTTTGCCGGACCTATAGTATAAAAATAATCTGACAATGGAAATCAAATTGAACAGGAGTCATGGATGGACGAACTAGTTAAGGTTGCAGGAAGTCGCTGGATGCAGGCCGCTTCCAACAGTTCGATGTGGAGATCATTGGAGGCTTATGTTCAGCAGTGGCCTTCCTGTACTTGAAAAGAAAGAGAGAGGAACAAAAAAGCATCGGAATGCTGATGCTAAACAAGTGAAATCTTATTTTGTAGAATACACATCAGAGAAAAGAAACACCTATGGTTGATTTACTTTTTCGCAAAGCATAATTATCTTTTTTTATTGCAATGAACAACGCGACGAGCATGTAATTCGGTTGATGGTAAGCGATACGACCGCTCATGGACAGTAGCAAACCCAAACACCATGAATTACAAAGCAATGCGTGGCATTCCACTGCGCTCGCCATCCTAAAACATACGGTATTAAGTCTCATTATGTCCAGTAGTTACGTTGGCTTCAATGTCCTTCACACCGGAACACAAAAATGCGTTTACACTATTATTTGACGGAAGGAATAGGCATTGAGGTGGTACCTACCCAGGCTGCCTTTCACATATGAGAGTCCTACCAACAGTAAATTAGCTATTTTTTTTTTACACTGCCACGGCATAATGACTGCACTGCACCTGATGGTAAGCGCAAATGCCGTCCAGATAGAGTATCGAATGGCAACAGACGGCGGTCCCATGCCATTCGATACAATTATACCGTCCTGCTGAGATGCTTTTTCTCCATAGCATTTAAATTAAGATCAGATTGAAACCCAACGTCCAGTGGCTCTATTTCGTTTGGTAATCTACAGGTACTTATTATTTTTCAGGTTAAGAAAAGCGTATAGAAAAATCAGCAAATTCTCCGACGTGATAGGCTACTTCGCCACTCGAGAATGGAAGTTCAGGAACGCGAACACCCAACAACTCTTCAAGGAGATGTGTCCTGCTGATAAATCAATGTTTGACTTCGATCTAGACGCCCTAGATTGGAGTACTTATTGCTACAACTACATCAGAGGGATTAGGATCTATCTGCTCAAGGATCCCGTTGATACCATTCCGGCTGGGATCAGGAAACATTATAAACTCAAATACACGCATTACTTCTTCTGTGTCGTTCTTGTTGTGTTGCTTTTGAGGCTACTCTGGTCTGTCTTTAGTATGATGTTAGGTATATAAAATAGTTATTTAATTAAATGTAGATATTGCGTCAATGAAATGTATAATTTCCGAAAGATTTCTCTAATTCATCCAGAATCTAAGACTACTGTTTTAGTCATAGAGTTTTTATATTTATTTTAGTTATCGAATGTTGTGTCTTTTTCGCTCGAACTGAATTCAAAAGTCGTTAGAAAGGGACAAAACATGCGATATATAAAATAGGTCTTAATACTACAGCGGACATTAAACAAAATGTATGAAACAACGGTAGCGTTATTTTGTCTCTTTCACTCCCACACAAGACATATTCTCTTCTCGCTCGGTTCCCCTGCGGTACCGATATTTCTATCTCTTTTACCCTCATGCAAGATGCTATGTTCCCTCTCGTTTGGTTTCGCGGTTAGTACGAGCGCACGTATTTTGATCCCGTTGTCCGCTCTGGTATGCCTCGATGTTTTATAATGTTCATATTTGAGGCGCCATAGAATTCTTTATTTATTTTTAATTAAGGTTTAAGGGTGCTTGTAAATATAATGTTATTTTCAATGCCTTGTTAAGCCTCGGGAGTTCCGTTTTAAGTCTGTTAAAAAATATATTTAAAATATTACTGTCTACCACGCTGGCTTGGTTCGAGTTGCTTTCATTGTTATTTATATAGAAATGATGGCCATATAGCTTTCTTCAAAATGCTTTCCTTGATTGTGAAAAGAGCAATAATTATCTATGAACAATCATTTTTTGGAAAATATGTTTTCATTTACCAACAACGGTAAGTTAAAAAACAAAACAATGTTTTTTTCATTCATTTGTTTAGTTAAGCATTTTTTTATAAGCCGACAATGTAAAGCTTGCAAAAACTGTTCAGAACAGAACCTATTATATGTTGTATATAAGCTTGTATATGTCTCAAAACGAAATAGCCTAGAAATGCCTACAAAAAAGTTATATTCATTTTCTTAGAGCTTTGAGTATTTGTAATATAGAGGAAGCGCAGTATATACATTTGCGTCTTCAAAAACGTACGTATTTTCTTGTTCGGAATGTTGGTAGCACTGCTATATTGAAGAATTTAATTAATTATTTTAAAAAAACTACACATTAAGTTAAATTATTACCCGCTAAAAACAATTTTGAGTGGAATTCAATAGCCATAAACTATTCTTTTTATTTTTCAAATAATTCGTGCAAGTTGGACAACCTGTCAAATGTCAGCCAATAGGAAGACAGAAAAAGGTGGCCACCATTTTTATCTACGGTTCTTAAGCACCAAGGCTCCCTCTATATTATAAATACCAAGTTACAGTGGCTTTTTAATTCCAAGGCGCACAGAATATATTGTAAATGTTAGATATAAGGTTTTGCTCATGTATATGTTAAGTTGTTGTACATTTTATACATATAAAGTGATATTATTGCCATTTAAGGACTTTATTTGGAAATATAATATTTTTGGTACATGATTTTTGATTTTTACTTCATTTTACAATACACTTGTGCGCAGCAATCTTGAGTACGCTAGTGTTGCCTGGTCTCCTTTTTACGCTGTTCATTCGCAACGGATTGAGAGTATACAAAGAGCGTTCACTAGACATCTTGCTTTCTCTTGCAGCGGTTTTTTCCCATAGAAACCCATATAAAGAACGGTTAACAAAATTTAAATTGATAGCTCTTCGAGATCGAAGACGTATTTTGGACTTATGCTTTCTTCATAAACTTATAAATAGTAAAATACAAAACAGTTATCTTTTAAATAAAGTGGTATTATCTGTGCCTCACTCTTACCCTAGGTACAAAATTAAGAACATTTTTCATACTCCTTTTGCCAAAACTAATTTAGGTCTACAATCACCTTTGCACCGGATCCTTGATCAGTACAACGTACTCCAATATCTTTATTCAGACATTGACATATTTTCTAATTCCTTTCGGCTCTTTAAACAAAAATTAATTAAGTATAGTTTAAATTAATTCTCTTTTTTTTATTGCTACACTTACTTCACTTACTTGCTGATTTACTTTTTCTTTTATTTTAATTCGGTTTAGTTTTAGGTAATTTTTCAATATATTTATTAATATTTAATAATATCGTTATTCTATTCTGCAGTTAGTTTACTTTTAAGTTTATTATTTTTATGTTGAATTAATTTATTGTATCATAAATTTTTATTATGAATGTTGTTTCACGCCTATAATTGGCATGTAGACCAGGTCTAAAATTATATGAGTTTAATGTGCATGTTTTGTCTATTTTGCTGTTGGTGTGTCTTATGATAATAAATAAATAAATAAATTTTTTAAAGGGCTTTCGACTGCTGTATGAAGAAGCAGTCATTTAAGCATAGTCGAATGGCAGGAGATAAATGCTTCGATTATATAGTCTGGACCATGGACGGAATTGCGCTTGCCAGGTGCAGTGCAGTCATTACCAAGACCAGAATGTAGTCTTGCGTGATAGTTATATATAAATAAGTATTATATCTTATTTGTATAGATATGTTATATCCTCGTTTTGTTATAAAAGCCCCGTTTACGCATGGAGAGTTTCTCGCATCGAATATACGAGTATCGTAAGGATATAAAAAAGTAGCATCGTTTAAACGTTTGTCAGAACACGATAATCTATTTTTATTTTTTTTTATTTTTTGTTACTACGGCGGTTATGTCGTGCGATAATCGCATACGATTCTCGCCGCGAGAAAGTACCCGTGTAAATGGCGCTATAGCACCTACCTCATATCATCTCTGCATCACCTTGGTTTCGACTGGTAGTTAATGCCCAGGCATTCAGCCTACCTATACATAATTTGTATAAAATGTAAATAAATATATATAAAACGTTCAAGTGTGGAGGACCTCTCCCAAATATATGGCTTTAAGGTAGAGGCAGTTGAGGAAGCCGGCACAATTGTGTGTACTGGCAGGTCAAGAAATTAAAAATAATTTTGATACTAGTATGATGAAAGGTCAAATAGGTCAAGAACAGGTCACTGTGGAAATCATTAGGAGAGGCCTATGTTCAGCAGTGGACTTCCTTTGGCTGATGGATTGGATTGGATGATGTAAGGACTACACAGTACACTGGCACTGACGGTAAGTGCAGTGCAGTTGGAATGGCGCAATTTATAACAAGGGGATAGGAAAAAAACAATGTCCAAATACATATTTATTTATATACAAATACATATTCTTTGGTTTAACATAACATTCAAATTAAAAAGTCGTTGAATTCAATTCGCACTATTTTAGTGTTTTAAAAAACTGTAGTATTTAACTACAAAAATCTGTACAAAAAAGAAACTATTTAAAAAAATACTGAAAATAACGAGAACATGATTAAAGAAAAAAAACTGTGATTTAAAATTGGAATTTCTCAAGTATTATAATTTGTAGAAATTAATTATTATGTCATTAATCTACAATATATTAGGATACACATATTAAAACTTAAACTAAACTAAAAATTAAAAATATACACCGTTAAATCCATAACCTATTATGTTACATCCTGGACACAAGTCCTTTGAGTCTCCTCGTTTTACATTCCGGATCGTAGCCCTTTGACCACTATTGTCATATTTTTCGAAAAAGTCAAAAATAATACTAAAATTATTTCTGCCTTCATTGTACCATATAGTAACTACAATACTAAAACTTAATTCTGTTACATACACTGCAGGGACCATTTATATTTGACACTCAATCCCGTAACATCTTGTACAAATCATAGGTCTGTGTATACTGGACGTTAAGGATTAGAAAGGATAAAAGGATAGGATAGGATAGAGTGGGATAAAGTTATAGAAAATTAGATATAGAGAGCAAATACGGCCAGATTACTTATAATAATTATTGTATTTTTATAAGTATTAATTGTGGAATATACTAACCATCTTCATATTCGATGTCAAAAGGTCAGCTTCTATAGAAATACAATAATTGACTCTTGGCCTTTAATTAATGTCTTAACCTGGAATAGAACCTATAACTGACCGAAAATTGATACCAACAATCTAAAGCAGGGTTCCTCAAAGTGGGGTACGGAACCCCTACGTGATGTTAGCTTGATACCTTAAAACTTTTTATTGAATAAATGCCTTACTTTCTTCAACGGTCAATTTATAATTTCTTTGGAAGGGGAACCCCGTTGGATTTAATTAATTAGTAAAGCTGCTATCTCAAAACTTTACCAGGGGTTTTTGGACCCAAAATTTGAGAAACCCTGGTTTAATTACATAATTGGCCTAAAATTGTCAGAAGGGACACAACAAAAATTAAAGGTAATATTGTAAACAAGTGTACGGGTGGGGTGTTCAGAGCCCACCAGTGGGGCGGTGGATTAGTGGACGACGGAGAAGAACATCTGCATGTAGTAGTACACGAAGTAGGAGGCCAACATCACCAGCATCACCTGCACGGCCTTGTCCAGGTAGTACAGCCTGGAACACACAAGAGTTTATTAGAAAGGTAACTAAAGCCCCATTTGAATTACTGATTTGAGTATTTTGTTTTGGAGGTTTCACTGATACCTATTAAGTAGGATAGGTATTAGTAGATCACTGTTTCATTAAGACAAATGTAATTACATAATGTTGTGTTAGATTTACGCGATTGTTACACATTGAAATAAAATTCTTAGGGATTTTATCGCGAATTTGATTTAGTTTTTAAGAAGATGTGTGGGTACCTTGTAGTCGATAGCGTGAAGTATGTAAGGGTACAGCAGAGAAGTAAAAGCTAGTACACAGATAGTTCACAGTTTATTGTTCACCACACACACTATAGAAAAATAGTCAGAAGGGTCGTAAGCGACAGTTCACACGTACACACAAAGAACAGCAAACAAGCACAAAAGATGGAAGACACATATATACAGTAACTACTACGTAAGTTAATTATAAGCCAGTGCGTACTGAATTAAAGCGAGCGAATAGCGAAAACAGCTGGTCTAATCAGATAGCAACGTATATCAGCGCGGGTAGGGTCTGACTGGTTAACCATTTGCTCCGCGCGTTCGGTCGAGTTCGGCGGCCCTCGGATGTGGTTCGGGCACCCGAACCACACGTCATGTGCAGTGAAGCTAGCCGAACTCGGGCGCACAGTTATTGTAGTAGCCCGTAACGCATTTCCAGACAATTTCGGAAACGACCAGTTGTGTCACTCGCGTCAGTGAGTTTGTCAGTAATTTATATGTGTGTACGAGTGTAGATATGTATGTATGTATGTTTGTATGTTTGTATATATGTATGTATGTATGTTTGTATATATGAATGTATGTACGTATGCGTGTTTGTTTGATGTGAATGTATGTTTAAATGTGAATGTGTACATGTGTGTTTATTTATGTGGGTGAGCGTCCACACATTTTTTAATTTCCCGACGTTTCGATCACTTTACAGTTCTCGTGGTCACTGAAAATGTAAAAAAAACAAATAAAATTCGCGATAAAATCCGTATTATTTGTTTTATTTGAAATCTAATTACTTTAGGCTGAATTATTATCTTTACTTTAATATAAATTGTATCTCCTATATGTTCTTTGTTTGTCTAGTTTTAATAGAAATAAACTATTTTTTTTATTTACACGGGGAGAATTTCTTGCGGCGAGAATCGTAAGCGATTATCGCATCACATAACCGCCATAGATTATCGGTATCTGACAATTAAACGATGCAACTTTTTTATATCCTTACGATAGTCGTACCTTCGACTGCCTCGGTGGCGTAGTGGTACAACGGTATGATTGCAAAGCTGAGGTCTCGGGTTCGAATCCCGGGTCGGGCAAAGTGATATTGGATTTTTCTATTCATTATCAGCCCGGAGTCAGGAATTTGTGCCCGATATGGCGATAGGCTCGCCCCCTATCACATCGTGGGACGGAATATACAAGGCGAAACGTGGGTGTTCTGGTAGCACCTCTGCCTACCCCTTCAGGGAAAAAGGCGTGTGTTTATGTATGTATGTATGATAGTCGTACCTTCGAGGCGAGAAACTCACCCCGTCTAATTGGGGCTTTAGGGTAATTGTAATATAATTATAGAGAGAGCTTCAAACACGTAGATAAAAATGGCGGTGCCGGGCCACCATTTTCTGCCCTCCTATTGGCTGACATTTGACAAGTTGTCCAACATGCACGAATTATTTGAAATTAAAAAAAAAAAATAGTTTATGGCTATTTATGCCGCTCAAAGTCGTTTTAGACGGAAAATATACTTTCGGTTATTAACGGAGTATATAGTAATTTCTTTTTAAATGATTCGTTCAATTCTCACTGATATAGCAGTGCCACCAACATTACGAACCGAAAAATATCTACGTATTTAAAAACGCAAATATATGACAGCGCTCCCTCTATATTTATATTCTAAGAAAAGTTATTAAGACCCATCATAGTGACTACCTCGGTGGCGCAGTTGCACTACGGTAAGTTTATAAAGCTGTGGTCTCGGATTCGAATCCCGGGTGGGGCAAAGTGATATTGGATTTTTCTATTAATTATCAGCCTGGCGTCGGGGATTTGCTCGATATGGCGATAGGCTCGCCTCTGTCATTGTATCTAGTAAATACGTACTGTTTGTGAAGCCTCCTCGCCTGCGGGAGGGTGGCAGGGTCCTCCTTACAGCAGAACTCCCGAGCACCCTTGATGTAATTCCGGATGTACGTGCTCCAGTGGATGTCCTGCCAGAATAAATACAATCAACAATTACTCACTGATGCACAGTAAGAAATTCACACGTGGTAATGATCCCATATTATATTGAGCCACAGCAAGGCGAGGGTTAAGTTGTAGAAGAAACTACGAGAAAATATTTTGGCCTCGATTTGAGAAAATTACTGTTGAAATCAGGCCAGTAACAAAATGTAAGACCTGGCTTACTCTAAACACATGATGATTTGATTCCATTTAATGCCACTACGATCAAGTAAAATAGGATCAAATCGTCTACTACTGTAGAGTTATGTAGTAATTGTTCTGTATCAGCCCATATACGTCTCACTGCGGAGCACGCGCCTCCTCTACAATCGACTGGGGTTAGACCATATAGTCCACCACGCTGGCCTAGTGCGGGTCGGCGGACTTTACATACCATAGAAATTCATACAAATCGCCATAGTATGTAGGTTTCTTCACGATGTTTTCCTTCATCATTATAGTGCGTGATTGAATATCAAAACACATGACTTCAAAAGCCAGAGGTGTACGTCATTTGAACCCGTGACCACCGTGAAAGTGTTGGTTTCGCGGCTGGTCCGTTACCAACCCCCACGCACTAAAGAATCATCATCAGCATCAGTTCTTCACGTCCACAGCTGGACATAGGCCTCTGCTATGGCACACCACTGGGCTCGATGGGCACATCGTCTCCAACCACTATCAGCCATCTTACGAATATCGTCGCTCCACCTGGTAACTTAAAGCCCCATTTACACAGGGAGAGTTTTTGCGGCGAGAATCGTATGCGATTATCGCATGACATAACCGCCATAGATTATCGTGTTCTGACAAACGTTTACACGATACGACTTTTTTATATCCTTACGATAATCGTATCATCGAGGCGAAAACCTCTCTCCGTGTAAATGGGGCTTAAGTACATTTTATATTTTTCCATTGTAGACTATTATTTCATTTACGCCTTAGACTGCCCTTTCATTCTCCCATTTATATATCAGTTCCATGGTTGCCGCTAAGAAATTACCTATTTTGCTAAGGCCGCCACGTGTACTGTAATTTTTACTGTGTAATTTCTATGTAAATTGTATCTCTGTAAATGCATTAAGTGGTCAGACGACCTAGTAAAGGGCGCGGGACAGGACATCCAGCGGATGCAGGCTGCCTCCAACAGGTCACTGTGGAAATTATTGGGAGAGGTCTATGTTCAGCAACGGACTTCCTTTGGCTGATGGATGGATGGATGAAGTGCAAAAAAGGATTAAATCAATCAATAAAGTACATAAAGATGATGTAAGTAATGATGGTACACACCTGTACATCCGTATAGAACATCTCGTTATCCTCCTTAGAGATTTCGTGTCTCAACGCGAGGAAGTTGTCGTTCTTGAAGTGCCACGCCTTGGTGGTGTAGTACTGCAGCACCTCCAGGCCGTAGTTGATGCGCTTCTGCATCTTCACCATGCTGGAATGGAAGTATTTAAGATTCTAAATTATGTAAAGATCGGCAGGAAACCTTGTGGTGGTATAGTTCTTTCTGAAATAGAAGCATTTATAGTTTTAAACAATGATTAAGATGAAAATGATGACGAATGGCAAGATGGGTCGACGACATTGGTAAAGTCGCGGGCCGAATCTGGATACGAGTGAAATAAGATAGATACAGGGTATATCAAGGCTGCTACCGAAAAGGAAGCCAGGTGGTAGTTTTAGTGACTACAGACACGATACAAATAAACATTTTGAAAAAAAAACACGACGATTTTTTTTGTAATATTTAATTATTGTGTTTGGGTGGTAGTGTTTTAGGAAAATGTATGTATTTACCACCCAAACACGATGATAGGAAAAAAAATAAAAAATCATCGCTATTTTTTGCAAAACTTTTAGTTGCATTGTGCCTAAAGTCACTAAAACTACCACCTGGCTTCCTTTTCGGTAGCAGCCTTGATATACCCTGTATAATATACCCAGCAGTGACTGACAACTTGTTAGAAGCAGTAATTTTTTAATTTTACCAGCAATGTACTGATTAGTACAGACTACATTCCTTCCATTCCCCTGTCCTTTTTCTTTCTATTCTCTTATATTTTAAAAGGCCGATACAGAATGTACGATCCGCGTGTTGTAGATTTTCATGTGCAGTAATTAATTAACACAAGATTAACCGTTTGCCCGTTTTGTAGATCCTTTACTTTCCAGTACAAATCTCCAGCTTTACTAAGAATAGTAGGCAATGACAAGCAAAACTAGACTCAAACTTCACACTCACAAGGTCTTCTTCCCCATGAGGAACAGCAGCAGATCCACGAAATACGCTGGGAGTAGATGAGTGAAGAACAGAGCGATTTGGTGCTGCAGCTTCGAGGTCTTGGGAGAGCCTCCTGGATACCACAGGCACACGGAGAACGGGTACTCCTGGACGTGCACTCGACCTGGGTAGGAGATGAAATGAAACATCGTGAGGAGACCTGCATACCATAGCATAGAGATTAACAGCGAAATGTAAAATTAGGCAGATTTCAAAAATGTGGGGTATGTATTGCCTACAACAATATTAATTAACACTAACCCTTTGCCCTTTTTCAACAGTAAAATGAATTTTATTCACAATAATTATTGTTTACTTTTTAATTAGGTCTTTTACTAAAGAGAGTTTTTTTAGTTTTAAAACTATTATTAATTATCTACATTTATTATGGTTTCTAGGTTTATCAAGTGTAATATAAAAAGCAGAAGGAATTAATTTATTGAGAAATGAGTAAACGAGTGCCCAATAATGGGAATAACAAAATGAATACCTTACCCATATCTAAAGCCTCGCCCCACGTGATCGGGTTGATGCCAGACTGTGTTATATTGCAAATGCGAACTTCTTTTGGTCTGAAACAACACATTTTATGTAATTCACTAAAATAAATGAAAAGTAATAAATAATAATAATAAATACACCCAACAATCACATACATAGTCCTGACACCACATTAAGATCAATTAAGTCTTGTGTCGTGAGCATCAGAAGCTACGAGAGACTTTTCGGTGTCACAAACATCCAGACCCGAGACAAATACTTGTGGGCCTCACAAAAAATTGTCTAGGTGCGGGGATCGAACCCGCAGCCTCTCGTTTCACAGGCGGCCTCTAACCAACTGCGCCACGGTGGCTGTTGAAAAGTAAATACAATGATATTGGCAAAAACAATTATTGACATAGATATGTTGGCGGACCATATCGAGAGGGGAGCGGGAAGGAAAAGGGATTGGAAGAGGAAAGGGGTTTTCGACATCCGGCAATTAATATGCTCATATGTATATCGAAAGAGGAGACGTATGCTCTGCATAACGAATATATTTTTTTTTTACACTGGCACGGCATAATGACTGCACTGCACCTGATGGTAAGCGCAAATGCCGTCCAGACAGAGTATCGAATGGCATCAGACGGCGGTCCCATGCCATTCGACACAATTATGCCGGCCTGCTCAGATGCTTCTTCACACTACGGCGGAAGGACCCTCGATTATAGGAAGGAGGGAACACGTGTGACGGCAAACAATTCCACAGCTTCACAGTGCGGCACAAAAAATATTTTTCGAACTTTTTATTATGAGCTGGAGACTGTCCCGCCCTCACACCCGCCACTGCAACTCCTGTGTCGCAGGATCAACAGCACGCATTGTAATAACACAGAGCATTGAAGCTCAGCGCTTCTCCGGAAATGTCTAACTTGTCTTTAACTTGCAATTAAGTTATCATAAAGTATTATATTATGAGCTATAATACAAGAAATGACCATCTTACTTATCCATGCCGGTGGTGTAAGCCAGTATGATGGTAGCGTTGACCGCCATGTCGACTGGTACCACGTCAGCGAGCAGCGAGTCGTTGCAGTGCATGGTGCGGATCACGCCTGCAACATATTGATTTAGCGCCATCTGTTGTTGAGTACCGTAAACACTGGGTGACGGTAGATGTAGAACGATACAAGTCTATTCGTCTATTCATTCCTTTTTTTTTCTTTTGCGATCAAGAAATTATCTGCAGTAAAGTTCAATAATTTTACTTTTTATTGATTTATTGCTTTAGAATTTAGATGGAACTAAATAAAATTGAGTGTCAAAAGTAGACGAGCAATTGTCATTGGATAGGTCATGTTAAAATAGTTATAGGTAATATTTTAATTCATTACAGAATCATCAACATGGGAAAAATAAAATTCCGAGCGTCTAATAAGTGCCCACAGAAGTTATCTGTGTAAGTACCTAAGCAATTTGATGAAAATTATGTCGTTTTAAAGTTCCAAAAGACTACAAACTATTTTATTTTGTAATTAATAATTAACCGTAGTTATACTGTGTTTCTTGTCACAGTAATGAGGTATTCTACATGTTTTTAAATAACGAATAAAATAAAGCAGTAAAAGTTTATAGTATCTATATTTTACCTTTTCCAGCACCCACGAGGAGTCCAGTAGGTCCGTTCAGATTGTCCACCCAACCAGGGACGGGCTCTTTGTGTGCTGCTGTCACTGTTAACAAATTATTGAGGATTTCATTACTGGTGGTAGGTGTCACCATCACTCTAGGTCACTGTGGAAATCATTGGGAGAGTCCTATGTTCAGCAGTGGACTTCCTTAGGCTGATGGATGGATGATGATGGTAGGTCTCTCATATGTGAGGGGACGAGTAGGTATCATCGCAATGTCTATTTCTCCCGCCAAAGCAGTGTAAATGCATTGTTATGTTTCCGTTTGAAGGATATTGTAGCCAGAGTAACTACTGGACGTAATAAGACTTAACACCTTATGTCTCAGTATGGCAAGCGCAGTGGAATGCTAAGCTTTGGTTTGGAATTCATGGTGTTTGGTTTTGCTACTGTCCACGAGCGGTCGTATCGCTTACCATCAGGGGAATGGCATGCTCGTTTCGCCATTAATAGAATAAAAAAATGATGGACTGATGAATTAAATAAGGTTGCGTGTGCTCTTTAGTAAAATTTTGCAACAGGTGTTTGTAGAAATTTTTGGGGAAGGTCTATGTTCAAAACACCACCTGTGTGAAGAGGGGGAGCGCTTAAAGGTCCCTTGTGTGAGTGTGTGTAGACGCCACCGCTTTGTGTATTTGTCAAGCAGCGTGTACTGCAGTGTTCATGAAGCACATTGTAGTGATTACTGCACAAGAGACTTGAGTATTGTGTGTGAGCTTGTGTCGTGCAGTCAGTAATGAGGAGTGCGTTGCTGGTTATGTGGCGGTGGGTCGCGCTACAGTCAAGTGTTTAGTTCGTGTACTAACCGATAGATGGCCGGGCGATGACTATGGGGAACTTGCCGGCGTGTTGTGACACCAGGTCTTCTGTTAGGGACTTCGTGTACGCGTATGTGTTGGGCTGCGGTTCTATAAGCCTGGAAAGAAATAAAAATTCTTCAATGAGATTTACTACAAAATAATGTGAACAAAATGTGAAAATGAAAATGAAAATAATTTATTAAATTCAGTAAAATGTTCAACATTATTTAGATTTAGTCATTTTTTGATCTATCGGTTGAGACAGGGGTATTCACGAGAGAAGAACGGGCAAGAAACTCTAGTGTTGCTCTTTTTAAAACCAGTTTACAATACAGTGATTATTACAAAGGTTACAAGTTGGTTTGAATCAGAGCACTTCATTAATAATTTGTTATAATTTGCAAGTAATATATATATTTAAATACAAATATGTTTACGTTATATTTCATATGGCTGAGTGAAGCGGAGTAGTCCAGAACGAAGAATCGCAGTATACTCTCGTAGTTTCTAATACACGACAAAAGACTCGATCTTAGTATGGCTTTAGAACTATGTATGTGATTGTTGGCTGTATTTAGATACAAAATACAGCGTGGACTAAGGTTTGATCTACCGAACTAGACCGTAGAAGGTCCTATGTCCAGCACATCCTGAGCACTTACTTGGGCTGCATGTGTGCCAGCAGCTCGTCGTCCATCCAGCCGGCGCAGTGCATGACGTGGTGCGGGCGGTGCCGCGCAGGGTACAGGCGCTCCTCCAGCAGCTCCACCTCGCAGCGGCAGTACGACGTCGACACGTGCACGAACACCTGGGGCAGACGGTGAGGTTACATACATACATAAACACACGCCTTTTTCCCAGAAGGGGTAGGCAGAGGTGCTACCAGAACACCCACGTTTCGCCTTTTATATTCCATCCCATGATGTGATAGGGGGCGAGCCTATCGCCATATCGGGCACAAATTCCTGACTCCGGGCTGAAAATGAATAGAAAAATCCAATATCACTTTGCCCGACCAGATTCCAACCCGAGACCTCAGCTTTGCAATCGTACCTAAATACCACTACGCCACCGAGGCAGTCACCGAGGTAAGATTACACCCGGAAGAACTGACAACTCACAAAAGACTAATTTAAATTGATTTTTATAGCTCAGATCCAGATGGATCTGAGATTAGATAATGGCGAGACGAGCATGCCATTCGCCTGATGGTAAGCGATACGACCGCTCATGGACAGTAGCAAAACCAAACACCATGAATTACAAATCAATGCTTGTCATTCCACTACGCTCGCCATCCTGAGACATAAGATGTTAAGTATCATTATGTCCAGCAGTTACTCTGGCTACAATGTCCTTTAAACCGGAACTCAGCAATACGTTTACACTAGTGTTTGGCGGGAGAAATAGACATTGCGGTGGTACCTCCCCAGGCGACCTCTCGCATATAAGAGACCCACCAATAAATTGAAGTGTTTGTACTGTGTTGTATTATATCAGCCCATTTACGTCCCACTGCAGGGTACGAGCCTCCACTACAATGGAGAGTACAATTGAGAGTGGTTAGGCCATGTAGTCCAGCACGCTGGCCTAGTGCGGATTGGCGGACTTTATATACCATATAAATTTATACAAATCGTTATGGTATGCAGGTTTCCTCACGATGTTTTCCTTCACTGCTATAGTGCGTGGTGATTGATTATCAATAGGTACACACGTGACTCCGAAAAGTCAGAAGTGTAACCTGGGATTTGGACTGGCGACCGTAAACATGTTAGCGACGACGTCTGCTCTGTTACCAACAGACCGCTACGCACTTAATTTACTCAATTTGATTACGTAAATTTGAGGGTTACCTGATAGTTGTTACTGTCGATAAGTATTGAAAATTGAATTACTCATTCATAACTGGCCTCTTAAATGGGAAAGAAAATAGAACAAAAGGGAAAGGGATTTTTTGTTGTTGTCTCTTTTTCGCTGCGATCTGTCGCCATTGGGACATTTAACAGCTGGTTTAGCGAGTCAGTAAACTATCACGCTCTGTATGCGACCAGTATCGCAGCGTACCATATTTTAACTTTATTTGAGTGTGTCTTGTGGCATTCTCCGCTTCAATCGACGGATCGCTGGGTCTTTTTTTTTATGGGATATTGTGTTTCCGAAATTTTTCAAACTAATCGCAATACAAAAGCTGATACTTCATAGGATCTATTCCGCTATGAACATTTGCCTCACTAACGTTCTCTGTTTTCAAATATAGATGTCGCTATAGCTTACCTCTAAGTTCTTGATTCCGTCTGCCAAAGCGAGCACTTTCTTTGTGCCCAATGTGTTCATATTCACTGCATCTCGGATGAACATGTCGAATCTGAAATGAACGACAATAGCTTAAATATTTTTATACTGGTAAGATAAGGGTGGTTAATCGATGGTCCGAAAAGAAACTCGAATTTTCGGACTTCGACGTCTGCAGTACGTTTTTAATTTTCCACTCCTAAAAATCAACACTATTCTCTGTAATCATTATTCACTCCTTACTGAGTCTATAGTTAGGACGTACGATAGAGGATTCGAACATTTTGTGGAGTACCTAGGCACATTCGTACAGTTTTACGTGCGACATCCGAAGTTTGAAGTTTCGATTCGGATTATGTAGTAACCCCCTAGGTCACCAGTCACTACAATGCATATGATGACCTCAAGGTAAGTGACCACAGTACAGTAAACAACCCATAGTGAGCCACGTAAGGATCTTGCGTTTCTGACTTATCCTGAGTGCAATTTGACCAATTCAAGCTAGCATAGCTGTCACATAGAAAGAGATTTTTATCTCCGTGGATACTATATTTGAATTGAACTGCATTTCCCACAAAGTGAACTGGAGATGAGAATATGTCAATACTTTTAACGCCATCTATCGGCAAAAGTAAAAACTAAATCACGCATTTTTTTTTCAATAACCAAAAATCTTATTACTAGATGTCGTTACCTGACACACGCGGCGCAGTGGAAGACAATCTGGCATTCATTGTGTATCAGCTCCCTGTCCGCCGCCGAAATACCCAGATCCTCCGCCAAGATGTCTCCGGGAACCACCTGAAGCTTCTCCAGGCGTTTGGGACACTCTTTGTTGATTTTGTCGAACACCTGCAAATGTGAAGATAAAACTGTTAAGTACTATTTAAGTAACCGATGTTATTAGAGGCATCACACAAAACAATTTACAACATTTACACACAAAACTCTCATACATAGTATTAAGAACAAACTCATAAATAAACATAAGTAAAAGATAAAAGTTACGTAGTGTAGAAGTCCGTCTTTTGACCTTAAGTTGTCACTTGGCTAGTACCTTAAATTGGATCAGAATAGATTTTTAACACTTTCATAGTGATCGAGAAACGGCAAACATTTAACTCTTCTATTACCAATAATAGAAACAATTCGTTCTTATAAAATTAACATATTTAACTTTCTAAACTCTAATACAAAATATCAGATAACATTTCGCTAACCAGCGCCATCTACCACAAAATTTAAAGAACTAAAATTCACTTGACCACAACTAGATGTCGCCACTCACCCGAACATTAAGGAACACATCAAGCCTTTCTTTACTGTTGTGTCCCTTCTTCGGCCTCATGAGGAGATATATTTTCTTCACATCAGGACAGCATCGAAGCAGTTTCTCTACAAGGACTTTGCCCATAAAACCAGTAGCTCCTGTTATGAAGATGGATTTATTCGCGTAGTATTGTGCTACGCTTAGCGAGCGCGCCATTTTGATTTTCTTATCTGTGAAGAAAAGAAAAATATTATTTTAAATATTTTTTTATGTGATGCAAAACTATATTATGTTTTAAGTCTAGGTTTTTGTGTGACCGAAAAGTGTCTTGCGCTGTATTCATAGACAGTTTTAAAACTCATTTTAAATATCAAGTGTTTTATCTTCGCTCAAGCTGATTTCAAAAGTTGTTCGAAAGGGACAAACATTCAATAACTAAAATCGGTTTTAAAACTGTTTATGAATTGCATTTCAAGACGTCCACGATACAAAACTTTTAATATTATCTTCGTATTGAATCAGAAATATATGTGTGACTTCGGGTATATTTATTCATTTATTTGTTTTCTCCAAATATAATATGAACTTAATGTCGGCCTAATTCACTGCGCTTTTATTAATGACAACATTTCAAATTAGGTAATTTAAGCCAAATACAAATTTACGGAGTTTATCGTTGCAACTAACAATTACAAACCGGATAATTTTTGTAATTCTCTTTTAATGTAAAACATAATTTTTAAAATAATTTACGTTTAATGTGGGCCCAAAACTGGACATTCCTATTGGTATATAATGATGGATATCAAAAAGTAAAGCAAGGTCAACTACGGTGCGAAAGGTTTGCCAAAATTTTACTTTCAAGGTTATTGCTCCAAATATTATGAAACATGAGACTGTGTTTCAATCAAGCCAAATACATCTCGGAACGAATGTAAAGATTTTATTTGTTTAAACTGTTTTTGCCTGCCTCGGTGGCGTAGTGGTACTACGGTACGATTGCAAAGCTGAGGTCTCGGGTTGGAATCCCGGGTCGGGCAAAGTGATATTGGATTTTTCTATTCGTTATCAGCCCGGAGTCAGGAATTTGTGCCCGATATGGCGATAGGCTCGCCCCCTATCACATCGTGGGACGGAATATACAAGGCGAAAGTGGGTGTTCTGGTAGCACCTGTGCCTACCCCTTCTGGGAAAAAGGCGTGTGTTTATGTATGTATGTAAACTGTTTTTGGGCAAAACACCCCTTTCCTCTTCCCTTCGACGTGAAACAACAGCTTTGCTGTCGCGTTTCGTTCAATGAGTGAGATTGTCGGAAGCCCAATACCCCTTTCCCCTTCCCATCCTCTTTCCCTCCCGCTCCCCTCCCGATTTGGTGGTCCAGCAACACATCTATGATCCAAGCGTTGGAAGTTCATGGTTCATGATCACTTACCATCAGGTGACCTGTTTGCTCGTTTGCCGGACCTATGCTATAAAAGAACGTACCTACTACATGTATAAGTCATTAAGCAAATATGGTAAAATTAGGAACTACAATTAATAAAAAAAAACAGTTCGCATCATTTGACATAATACTCATACTGCAAACAACAAGCATTTCAACGCGTAATTGAATAGTATAATAACACCGCGAGTAAACAAAGAAAACAATGGCACATAACACAGATTAAAAAGAAGAAATGGCGGTCTTATCGCTCTATGCAATGTTTTACAATCGTGAGATGGATATAGCAAAAGGATAAAGAGTTGAGTGCAAAATATATTTTTTTCCGACATATTCTGGAGGATTACTCTATGAACCGCAACGAAATTAATTAAGTCCGTAGTGATAAATTTTACACTTTTAAAAATCATGATACTTATCATTCATTCCGAACTAAGTCTATGGTTATGACGTGAGATTGAGGATTCGAACATTAAGTGGAGTACCTAGGCACATTCGTACAGTTTTACGTGCGACGTCCGAACATTCGAGTTTCGTTTCGGATCATACAGTAACCCCTCTGAAACTTATGAGACTTTGCCTTTTAAATATAATTCTAGCTCAATACGAATACCACTCTAGGTTTATTTTACAGACAAACAGACAACAAATGATATTACAAGGTCGCTTTTTCTCAATTTGGATACCCTAAAAAGGTTCGAACCTTCGACCTTATACTAAAAACTCAGCTCCTAACTAGGTCATGCCATAACAGTCGGTATGCTCATTAAAGAGCCATCACAATGTTAATCATGTAAAAGTAATAATTACGCAACTAAATTAAGTGCTCATTAAACCAAAATTAAAATACGCGGAAAGAATTTTAATTCGCATTACCGGCCTGCTAATTTGAAACTATTACACATGAAATTTTAGAAATTGTGTTGCGTTTTCGATTGCCAGGTATACTTTAATTGACACATATTATATTTTGTACTTATCTATCCATATAGCCGTACGCAGCGGTTAAAGAGCCGTCATAGTTATTTTATTGCAATGAATGGCTCGCGAGCATGCCATTCGCCTGATGGTAAGCGATATGACCGAATCACAAACACGAATCACAAAAGCAATGCATTCCACTGCGCTCTCTAACCAAGACATAAAATGTTAAGTCCCATTATGTCCATACACTCTGGCTACAATGCCCTCCGGAACACAACGGTGCATTTACACTACTGTTTGGCGGGAGTAAGAGACATTGCGCTGGTACCCAGGCGGCCTTTCAGATATGAGAAACCTACCAGTGAAAATGATTTGTGTCGCGTTTCGGGCGTTAAATCGCCGCTACATAAACTCACGCCTATGTCCCATTGGGGTAGGCAGAGACTATTGAGCGCCAAGTGCAACGGTCCATACATAGCTCTTTTGCTTCATCGACTGTCATTATTCTCTTCATACACGCTCGTCGGTTTCGTGGACTCTAAATCCTTTACTTACTTTTAAAAAGTTTTGACCAGATAGAAAATTTTATTAAAATAATTTATTCAGTCATTTTTTCAGTTCCATGCAGTAATTTTTTGATGAACCGGGTGTTCGGAAAAAGGTTTTCACTAGAGAAGAACGGGCAAGAAACTCTAGTGTTGCTCTTTTCAAAACTAATTTCTAATACAGTGGTGACTACAAAAGTTACAACTTGGTTTGATTCAGAGCTCAGTAGCTGTTCAGAAATGAACATACATAAAAAAAACATTAATTGAAAACCCGTTCCTTTTTTTGAAATCGGTTAAAAAATAGGTATGATCACAGGGAGACTGGCAAACAAAGTCTATGCTATGGCATTGAGGTGACCCATATACATTGTCTGTATATGAAGTTATATAAATAAAATGATCATGATGCCAGGTAAATGCGTGTATGTTCATGTATATAATACATTGCTACAAAACATCGAGGTCATACGCGTCTTCATTAACACATTCAACATTTTATGGGGATACCGAGCACGCAACGTTTCACAACGTTAAACCGAGTTATTTGGTCGGCCTAAGCCTTCTCAATCAATTTATTGCGATCGTACTCAGCGGTTAAGGAGTCGTCATAGTGAGCCACGTGTGTCGTGTCGGGCTCTGTGTATATCCGGATACAATCAGGCGTCATTGTGTCGAGAGATGAATATGGAATTATAGCTTTTGGGTTAAGCCTATATATATAAATATACACCCAACAGTCACATACATAGTCCTGACCCCACAGTAAGATTGAGTCTTATGTCATGTATCAAGAGCTACGAGAGACTTTACGGTCTCACGAACACCCAGACCCGAAACAAATGCCTGTGGAGCACATAAATATTTGTCGTTGCAGGGATCGAACCCGTGGCTGCACGAATGAAAGCGTCTAACCAAATGCTTCACGGACGCTTTATATTCAGCATGTAGTAACCGCTTTTTGTTGCGCAAAGGACTTCCATATCTAAAAATTGTTTTTAAAGACTTAGGTTTAACATTTAGTTTTCTGAGCAGAATTTCTCTAATATGTAAGTTCTTAAAGGATGTTTACTTATACACTCTCTGTGTATTATATTATATATTATATCTATTATGTATTAACTGACAAGTCGAGTAAGTAAGAGCTTTTAATTGTCTACGTGATCAATAAAGGAGTTTCGTTTCATTTCAGCCTTATTGAATACAACGTAAACATATTTGTATTAAAATATATGTACATTACTTGCAAATTATAGCAAATTATTAATGAACTGCTCTGATTTAAACTTGTAACTTTTGTAATAATCACGATATTGTAAACTGGTTTTGAAAAGAGCAACACTAGAGTTTCTTGCCCGTTATTCTCTAGTGAAAACCGCTTTCCGAGCCGGGTGGTAGATCAAAAAATGTCGGAATCTAAACAATGCTGAACATTTTAATAGATTCAACAAATTATTTTCATTTCATTTACCTAATAATACGCATATTATAAAAGTGATCATATTTTATCCAAAAGTGCGTGGTGGTCTGTTGGTAACGGACAAGACGCGGCTGCCTACATGTTCACGGTGATCGCGGATTCAAATCCCAGGGCACACCTCTGACTTTTCGGAGTAATGTGTGTATTGATAGTCAATCACCACGCACTATAACAGTGAAGGAAAACATCGTGAGGAAACCTGCATACCATAGCGATTGGAATAAATTTATATGATAAAAGTCCGCCAACACGCATTAGGCCAGCGTAGTGGACTATATGGCCTAACCATTCTCAATCGTACTCTCAATTATAGAAGAGGCCCGTACCCTGCAGTGGGACGTATAAGGGCTAATACAGTACAGTACCCTACACATAATATTTCAAAAAGTCAACTGAACCACGTTTTGAACCCGCGACCGCCTCTAGCAGTCCTATCGTGACACTAAGCGATTGTTCCATCATAATAAATGTATTTATATGTATGATACACACGGAAAGACATCAGACATCTGTTCACAAAGAACACGTGAGCGTAATAGTAATTTTATTAGCACTCTATGCTTTATTATTGTTTGTTGTTGTACACTGCCTCGGTGGCGTAGTGGTACTACGGTATGATTGCAAAGCTGAGGTCTCGGGTTCGAATCCCAGGTTGGGCAAAGTGATATTGGATTTTTCTATTCATTATCAGCCTGGAGTCAGGAATTTGTGCCCGATATGGCGATAGGCTCGCCCCCTATCACATCGTGGGACGGAATATACAAGGCGAAACGTGGGTGTTCTGGCAGCACCTCTGCCTACCCTTTCTGGGAAAAAGGCTTGTGTTTCTGTATGTATGTATGTTGTAGATACTGACTACTGGCGTGATGTGTGGCGAAACGAGAGACCGCGGGTTCGTAGTTAAACGATTTAATTATTAAATTATACTTTATACGTGTATAGGGTGTATCAAGACTGCTACTGAAGCCAGGTTGTAGTTTTAGTGACTACACACAGGACGCAACTAAAAAATTTTGCAAAAAACGCGACGATTTTTTTGTAATGTTTTAAATATCGTTGTGTTTGGGTGGTAAATCCATAGTTTTTGTTAAAATTATAATTTAAAGCTTTGTGTTCTATAGCGTTGTTAAAATAAAAAGACGTACATATTTTTTTTTAGGAAAATGTATGTATTTACCTCCCAAATACGATGATAGAAAAAAATACAAAAAGAAATCGTCGCTTTTTTTGCAAAAAATTTAGTTGCATCGTGTCTGTGGTCACTAAAACTGCCACCTGGCTTCGTTTTCGGTAGCAGTCTTGATATACCCTGTATGTGCTGATACAGAAACTAGAGTGGACATTAAAAACAAAAGCATTGCGCGCGTGCTAGCCACGCGTGACTGAGCGGGAGGGAAAACAATGTTAACACGAGTAACAGAGAGAGAAATAACACCGCTGTCACAAACAGCGCCAGCCTCCGTGGCGCGGGTTCGATCCCCACACCGAGACAAATGTTTGTGAGGCCCACAAGTATTTGTCTCGGGTTTGGTTGTTTGTGAGACCGAAAATTCTTTCGTAGTGTCTGATACACGACACAAAACTTAATCAATCTTAGTGTCGGGTCAGGACTATGTATGTGACTGTTGGGTGTATTTATTATAATTTATAAAACATTATGCTCGTGATGTCCCCTCCTTAATCTCAATGCCTAGAACCCTGAGCGACATACAAAACCTAGTGGTTACAATGATCTTGTAACAGCATAATACTTGGTCATTACACCATGACTAGAAGTCTTCGAGTAACACCAAACGCTCATTACTAGAAACTGCAGAGTCATTGCAGTTAAACTAGGTCTCATACATACATAAACTCACGCCTTTAGCCCAGAAGGGGTAGGCAGAGGTGCTACCAGCACACCCACATTGCCTAGTGTTTTCTACGATGAGATAGGGGGCGGGCCTATCGCCATACTGGTCACAATTTATGGAATCTAGGTTGATAAGGAATAGAAAAATTTGATATACTTAGCCCGACCCGGGGTTCGAACCTTAGACCTCAGCGTTGTAGTCGTACCGTAGTACAACTGCGCCTAGGAGGCAGTCCGCTAGGTTTGACCTAAAGGAGTCAGTCCCAAAGTATTTCTCCCGCCAGCAGCAGTGTAAATGCACTGTTGTGTTTCGGTCTGTAAGACATTGTAGCCAGAGTAACTACTGGACGTAATGAGACATAACTTCTTATGTCTCAGGATGGCGAGCGCAGTGGAATGCCAAGCATAGCTTTGTAATTAATTGTGTTTGGTTTTGCTACTGTTCATGAGCGGTCGTATCGCTTACCATCAGGCGAATGGCATGCTCGTCTCGCCATTCATATTAATAAAACAACACTCGTCTGTGTTTGGATCATAGCGACCTCTCGGATCACAGCCAGCGTCAGATCCAGCCACGGAGACCCAACTTCACATACCATAATGGTTTCTAAGATTTACGCGAAAGTTACACATTGAAATAAAACGAATTCTTACGGATTTATCGCTAATTTGATGTAATTTAATGACAGCCTCCGTGGCGCAGTTGGTTAGACGCCGGCTGTACGAGAGGCCGCGGGTTCGATCCCCGCACCGACACAAATGTTTGTGTGAACAAGTATTTGTATCGGGTCTGGGTGTTTGTGAGACCGAAAAGTCTCTCGTAGTGTCTGATACACGATACAAGATTTGATCTTAGTGTGGGGTCAGGACTATGTATGTGACTGTTGGGTGTATTTATTATCATTTATTTAATTGTTAAATTTTTTACGAGTAATTTCCCTACGTTTCGATCATTTTAGCAGTCGTGGTCACGAAGCGGACCACACACCATAGATTTCGACTTGCCTCGTCATAATTGCAAACCCGGTGAAGTTATACAATTTTTTACTCCAAAATATCGTAGAATATAATGTATTTTTAGTGATTAATACGTTATTGTTGCGTAACGTGGCCTCGGAATGTTCCGAAGCGACTTTCTCTAACACAGTGTCGAAAACGAGCCGTGGGAATGCATTGTACTCAATGAATCGTAGAATTTAATTGAAACATTATTGGTTCGAGTCCCTGGTGAGGTATTTTAAGACGTGAATAAGTCAGTCACTACGCACTATAATGGTGAAGGAAATCATCGTGCGAAAACTGCATACTGCGTTTGTAAGAATTTCTACGGTATGTAAAGTTCGCCAACCCGCACTAAGCCAGTGTGGTGGACTATATGGCCTAACCCCGCTCAATAATACTCCAGATTGTAAAGGAAGGAAAATATATGGTCTGATACAGATGCAAAAGTGTCTACAATGTTAATGAAAGTGTAGACCTGAAGGAACATCTACCGTGAGGTTGACAAAGATTTGTAAAAATCGTGATTTTAGTTTCCAAGACCTTTGATGAACCTGTATAGGTACGATTCTTTTTACGGCTCAGGTAAGTTCCCGAACCGAATTGAAGTTCAGCTAAGCGGTGAAATAGTCGTATCTATACGGGGTGGTCAAAAATCGTGAAAACTAAAATCAAAATGTTTGTCAAAAAATCATCTTTTTTTTTCAAATTTTGCAAAATGTCACCTGGGGTGATGAGAAACAGTAGGGTTAAATTACCTTATGCCAATACCACCCTGTATATTAGAAACAGCTTTTGAAAGTGCTAGGATCCAATAAATCTGGTAAAAATTAAAAACCCGTCTCCAAGGCTGCTTGCTCAACCATTTTTGATGAAATTCTGCGAAACGGAGGTCACTGTCTCTATACCCAATACTTTCGAAATCTGAGGGAGAATTAAAAATATCGCTTTATATAGTAGGCCTTGAAATTCTCGAGCGTTGACCGACATAATTTTTGCAACTAAAAAGATGTAGGCATTTTTATATGTTTTGATGGTTTAGTCAAAACCGGATGCACAGATGAAAAATCTATGTGTGGCGAAATTTGAAACTACAAATATAATATTTTTTTTAAATCTGACGCATTGTTTGAAATATGTTTTTAAACAGCTTCTGTGGCGCTGTTGTACTACGCTATGATTACAAAGCTGAGGTCTTGGGTTCGAATCCCGGGTCGGGCAGTGATATTGGATTTTTCTATTCATTATCAGGCCGGAGTCAGAAAGTAACCGATATGGCGATAGGCGCGCCCCCTTTCACATCGTGGGACGGAACATACAAGGCGAAACGTGTCCTTGTTGCACCTCTGCCTTCCTTTTGGCAAAAAAATATATGTATGTATGTATGTTTTGATAATATTACCAAGCATTTATACTCGTAATCTAATATTATTAACATGTCCAATATAATAAAATGTGAAGAGAGGAAAACTGTTCTTAATATTTTTACAACAGCGCTTTCCGCGGCAGAAGATTGTAGACAACTAGATTGGTTTAGCAGCCAATTGGGATATCTCCCAATAAGACATACGAGTATTAAATTTGAGAGCCTCCGTGGCTGCGTGGTTAAACACTGGCTGTACAACGAGAGGTCACGGGTTCGATCCCCGCAACAAGACAAATATTTGTGTGAACCACATGTATTTGTTTCGGATTTGGGTGTTTGTGAGACCGAAGTCTCTCGTAGTTTCTGACACGACACAAGACTCGATCTCAGTGTGGGGTCAGGACTATGTATGTGGCTGTTGGGTGTAGTAATTATTATTTATCATATTTTTTTGATTTTCATTCATATCGTTTACATGAACGCATCCCAATGTTTAATTTGAAATTGTATCTTTGTTATTGTTTAATGTACTGTAACTGAATTATTGCGATGACTGGGGAGACGAGCACGTCATTCGCCTGATGGTAAGCGATAAACTCATGGACAGTAGCAACACCAAACAAGAATTACAAACCAAAGCTTGGCATTCCACCGCGCTCGCCATCCGGAGACATAAGGTGTTAACTGTCAAGTCTCATTATGTCCAGTAGTTACGCTGGCTACAATGTCCTTCAAACCGGAACACATCAGTGCATTAACACTGCTGTTTGACGGGAAAGACATTGCGGTGGTACCTACCCAGGCGGCCTCTCACATATGAGAGACCTACCACCAATGAATGTCGGTATTTTAATTCGATATTTATCGATATCGATATTTCTATGAACTTTGCGACCCTCGTAACTATTGTCTGCCTACCCCA
This sequence comes from Theretra japonica, assembly GCA_033459515.1. Lineage (NCBI taxonomy): Eukaryota > Metazoa > Arthropoda > Insecta > Lepidoptera > Sphingidae > Theretra > Theretra japonica. Next base: position 6,261,164 of record CM065952.1, read on the forward strand.
ACGAGTTATAAGCACGAATATGTCCTTATTAAAGTATTATGACGCCTGAGTAATTACTATGGGAAAACAATATGATCTAGTTCTCACAGAGCCAACAGTTTTTTTATTATTTCATAACTAGGATGTAATAATATTGCAGAATTAAATTATGAGCAAACAGGTTACCTGATGGTAAGTGATCACTGCACATGAACATCCACAACGCTGGATTGTATTGCCAGCCCATCTGAGGGGGGAGGGAAGGAAAATGGATGGGAAGAGGAAAGGGGTATTGGGCATCTGGCAGTCTAAACTCGCGTAATTGCCATGACCTTAACCAGTGTAAGGTGGTGGCTGTCCAGGCGGATACAAACATACCATTTAAGTATCTTAAGTTCCTAACACCAAGAGGGTATTGCACTATGATAATTTTTCCTCATTATTTTTCTTACAAACACATATACCATTAAAATAAAACATATATGTGAAAAGACTATTAATGTAGCTTGTAACACGAGGTAAATAGTCAATTTAAGAAAAAGAGTGTTAGCGTAGTTCATCTTTCCGTCTCTTTCACACGCGCGCATTGTAATGCATATTAAGACTAGTGACGTCACTAGTTTGGTTTTGCGTCCCTTTTCGTTTACTCCCACTGCAAGATTACAACGTTCGTAACTTGTTTTGCTAAATATTGGATATGGATGGATGCCTTTTGATAAATATAATAAAAAAATGTAGTCCTATTGCAAAAACATACATACATGAACACACGCCTTTTTCCCAGAAGGGGTAGGCAGAGGTGCTACCAGAACACCCACGTTTCGCCTTATACATTCTGTCCCACGACGTGATAGGGGGTGAGCCTATCGCCATATCGGGCACAAATTCCTGACTCCGGGCTGATAATGAATAGAAAAATCCAATATCACTTTGCCCGACCCGGGATTCGAACCCGAGACCTCAGCTTTGCAATCGTACATTAGTACCACTACGCCACCGAGGCAGTCAACAACAAGCATCAAGGCAGTGATAATCATGTTATCAACCCGCAAAGTTAATACAATAGCTTCTAGCATGGTTGTATTAAAATATGACGTCATGAACTATCAACTCGGCTCACTAGATCGTTGCTTATGTAACTGAAAAAACAACCGAGGTTTAATTAATCGTTCATAGTCATGCGTGTGTGTGGTGATCTGATGACAACAACTTTCAATATAGTTACGAGTTGTCACGGAAATTTGACAGACAGTTGACAGCTAACTTCATCATGTCGATATCTTATGCGCATCCAAAAAAATTACCCTCATTTGCAGTTGCACTTCGGTATGATTGCGAAGCTGAGGTCTCGGGTTCGAATCCCGAGTTGGGAAAAGTGATATTGGATTTTTCTATTCATTATCAGCCCGGAGGAAATTGTGTTCGATTTGGCGATAGGCTCGTCCCCTATCGAAACGGATAATACAAGGCGAAACGTGGGTGTTCTAGTTACACCTCTGCCTACCTCTTCTGTAAAAAGGCGTGAGTTTATGTACGTACAATACCCAACAGACATACGCTAATCCTGACCCAACACTAACATAACAATTCTTGTGTGTATCAAAATCTACGATAGACTTTTCGGGCTAGCCCAGACTCGACACAAATACCAGTGGATTGGACAAACATTTGTTTTGTGCGAGTATCGTAGCCTCTCGTTCCACAGTCTACAAGCCTTTTATTTTGTATCTATTTGCACATTTGCCTATCTCATTTTGTACGTTATAAAGTATTATAGCAATTTATATTAACATAGATTCGTGGTGGAGTGGTATATATTTTGGTACAAGGTTATTTGCGAAACGTTCGCGTTCATAACTGAGAATCTATGAGTTTGACGACGGGGGGAAAGTGGGGGTACGTAACATACATTCAAAAGCTTTAGGCTCGCTTGGAGCAATAAAGGCCCAGTTGCAACTTTTGTCGATAACTTTGACTTTGAAATGTCAATTCTATAAATTAGCAATGTGAAATATGAAATACTTTACCAATGTATGGCGATGACATTGTCGAAATTAACGTTATCGTCAAAGTTAGTTTATGCAACCGACTCTTTTTTCTTATGGGGAAAATACTCTTTGGATACCCGACTATCCAAAATAGACCAGATATGCCGGACTCCTACCGGCTAAAAAACCCCATGTCTCCATCTGCACTTTAGAGGCACTTTGGGACCTCAATATGCAACTAACCCTAAGTTTATTTTGACGATAACTCTGATAATGTCAATGCCATATACTGGGGGGCTACTGTATGATAAGAAACGAATTTCTAATATTCGGACGTTCGACGTCTGAAGTTATAAGTTTTCCACTTCTAAAAATCAACACTATTCTCTATGATACTTATCATTCACTCCGAACTAAGTCTATAGTTAGGACGTACGATAGAGGATTCCAACATTTATTATAGTACCTAGGCACATTCGTACAGTTTTACGTGTGACGTCCGAACGTTCGAGTTTCGTTTCGGATTATAGAGTAATCCCCACGATTTTCTGTCGCCGAATGCGATGTAGCGCAAAGTAACAAAACGGTAAGCTTCCCCCTCGATTTTTTTTATTATATTGAATATGTTATTACTATTGCATTACGAATTTAAATGCTCGTTGTTTACAGTAAGAATATTACGTCAAACGATGCGAACAGGTATTTTTTTACATTTATTAATTGTAGTTCCTAATTTCGCCACACGCTATAATTGAAAGACTATTTAAACATGTAATTGGTATGTTTTATTTAAACCATAGATCCCGCAAACGAGCAAACAGGTAACCTGATGGTAAGTGATCACTGCACATCAACATCCACAACGCTGGATCATGGATGTGTTGCCGCCCATCATATCGGGAGTGGAGCGGGAAGGAAAAAGGATAGGAAGAGGTAATGGGTATGGAGCATCCGGAAATCTCACTCACCGAACGAAACGCGACAGCAAGCTGTAACTTCACGTCGGTCTCCTGTGAGACAGCGGTACCGCCCCGGACAAGCCTGCCCATTCATGCTGAGTCAAGGCTGACAACAGCGTGGCTCTACCACTAATTTCAAATGTATGACGTTAAAGTTAAAATTAAGATAAAAGTTAGTTCATGCAACTGTTAATGTAGGGTTTGTCAATCAATTTAGGTTTTCGGTAGACACAGGAAGCGTCAATGTCTCGGGGACAGTACTTTTCGACATAAAAGGCCTATATACTTCTGTACACCTCTGACGATATGTCCACAAAATTTCATGAAAATCGGTTAAATAGTACCGAAAGCCATAAAAGTGAAACAAATAATTGCATTTGTAATCCATACTAATATACAGGATATATCCATACTGCGAACGGAAACGAAGCCAGGTGGTAGTATTAGTGACTTCAGATACAATGCAACTAAAAATTTCGCAAAAAAAATATATTTTTGTTGTATTTTTTACTTATCGTCGTATTTGGGTAGTAAATACATCGTTTTCCCACAATAATAATGCACACCTTTTTATTTTAACAGACACAATGGTACGCTAAGATTTAAATTACAATTTTAGCAAAATCTACGGTCCAAACACGAAGACAGTTAAAAAAATGCAAAAACACCTGTCGCTTTATTTGAAAAAGTTTTAATTGCATTGTGTCTGTGGTCACTAAAACTACCACCAGCTTTAATTTTCGGTCGCAGTCTTGATATACACTGTAAATAAAGTTGAAGAGCTTGTTTGTTTGTCCGCGATAATCTCAGGAACTACTGATTCTAATTGAAAAAATCTTTAAGTGTTGGATAGTCCATTTATCTAGGAAGGCTATAGCGTACATTTTATCCCAGTAAAAAATTATAGCTTGACTTATTCCGGGAAAACTTTTTGACGCGGACAAAGCTGCGCGTAACACTAGTATTAAAACATTTCTGGGTATTTTTAATATTGTATCAATTATCGCGAATTTCCACTATTAATGGAAACAATAATTAAATAATACGCGTCAGTCGTTAAATAGCAGTTAATTTCCATAGGAATTTATTAAAAGCCGGAACTCAGGTTAATTATTGTCATTATGACATGACGCGTAATACACAATGCAATCAATTTATACCTAAGGCTATTATTGATCGCTAGAATTTAATAATAACAAGTACTCTTTACTTAAAACACTACATTGTAAATAACAAAATGAAAGATTTAGGCCCTCGTTCACCATCTTCAAGTGAACTGTCTGATTAGTTACCTTTTGAATAATGTTAATTGCCAAGTAAAAGTGCCGAGTATCTTCCGTTGATTTCACAAGTGAAAACGAAGTATCGAGTAACAACGTGCTGGTTAAGTGAATGACATAGGAAATTGAACGAATAATTCGTTCAATATTACGTCAAATGTCCCCGCCCTGCCTCGCGCTGAAGTGTCAACGTATTTTTTTCTTAAAAACTAAAAAAGGAGGTTAAGATTTGAACCTTATTTTAATCATCAAGTACTAATTGGCAGACGATGTGGCCAGTAAGGAGTACCTTATCAGTAGATAAGTGTTATTACTGCAGCGTCTTTAACTGATGACTAGCCTACTCGACGCTTTACTTGGGGGCGGTGAACGAAAGCCTAATACTAAAAATTAAAGTGCTCAAACTTAGCGGTCTTATCGGGCGATTTTGATCGCGAATTCGATTACTTAAGATAATTTTGTAACAGAGCTTTTCTGAACACAGTTAACTCAATCATTTTGGCAACTTCCGTGGTGTAGTCGATGTGTAGTAGATGGGCCGGCAACACATCCATGATCCAAGCGTTGTAGATGTTCATGAGGAGCAGTGATCACTTACCATCAGGTGACCTGCTTGCTTGTTTGCCGGATCTATGCTATAAATAAAACACACCAACTACATGTTTAAGTCGTTTGTCAACTATGGCATCTGGCGAAATTAGGAACTATAATTAATAAATGTAATTAAATACCTGTTCGCATCGTTTGACATAAAATTATTTCTGTAAACAACAAGAATTTAAATTCGTAATCCAATAGTAATAACATATTCAATATAATAAAAAAAATTGAGAGGAAAGCTTACTGTATCAGCTAATATACGTCGCACTGCAGGGCACGAGCCTACTCTACAATCGAGAGTACCATTGAGAGTGGTTAGGCCATATAGTCCACCACGCTGGCCTAGTGCGTTAAATAAGTAATTTCGACCTACATAGTTTTAAACTAAACATTGATTCGTCGGCAAGCTTGGATCAGAGGCTTACGTAAATCAAATCGCGTTTTGTAGAATCCATGCATTTCTGTGATTGCATATAAGCCTTGGCTTCGATGTCCGAGTTCAACCAGCCTTGGCCTCCATGCATAGTCTTAAAAGACATTGGGAAACAATTTTGCGAGCTTAATTATTAACTGGTGGTGGGTTTCATATGTGAGAGGCCGCCTGGGTAGGTACCACCGCGATGTCTATTTCTCTCGCCGAACAGCAGTGTGAATCAACTGTTTTGTTTCGGTTAGAAGGCCATTGTAGCCAGAGTAACTACTGGACGTAATGAGCCTTAACATCTTATATCTTAGGATTCCGAGCGCAGTGTCATGCCAAGCACTGCCTTGTAATTTATGGTGTTGTTTGGTTTTGCTACTGTCCATGAGCGGTCGTGTCTTACCATCAGGCGAATGGCATACTCGTCTCGCCATTCATAGCAATAAAAAAAATTGTGACTACCTTGATGGCGTCGTTGACCGTATGATTGCAAAGCTAAGGTCTTGGGCTCGAACCCGGGTCGGGCAAAGTGAAATTACATTTTGATATTGATTACCAACCAGCCCGGAATAAGGAATATGTGCCCGATATGGTGATAGGCTCGCTATCACACCGTGGAATGGATCACGCAAGGCAAAACGTGGGTGTCCTGATAGCACCTCTGCCTACCCCTTCTGGGAAAATAGTGTTGGACACAACCACAATGGGCACAAATTCTTGTCGACGGTCTGGTAATGAATATCAAAATTCAATATCACTTCCCGACCCGGGTTTTCCAACCCGAGACCTCAGATTTACAATCATACCGAAGTACAACTGCCCCACCAAGGCAGTCATTTTCTTTTCCTCCCACTATGAGGAAACAGCGATCTTTGTATTGTAAATAAATAAATACACCCAACAGTCAAAGAGTCCTGATCCAACACTAAGATCGAGTCTTGTGTCGTATCAGAAACTACGAGAGGCTTTTCGCTCCCACAAACACCCAGACCCGACACAAATACTTGTGGTCACCTCAAACATTTGTCTCGGTGCGGGGATCGAACCGGCGGCCTTAGGTCTCACAGCTGGCGTCTAACCACCTGCGCCACGGAGGCTGTCGACCCCTCGCGATGGTTACCTTCACCATAAAAAATCATTCTACAACATGGGCAAAGCCATGTTGCACCGACCTGTTCGTCAGTCTTCGTGGCGCAGTTGGTTAGACGCCGGCTGTGAAACGAGAGGCTGCGGGTTCGATCTCCACACCGAGACAAATGTTTGTGTGAACGACAAGTGCTTGTCTCGGGTCTGGGTGTTTGTGAGACATAAAAGTCTCTCGTACTTCCTGATACCCACGACATAAGACTCGATCTTAGTGTGGGGTCAGGACTATGTATGTGACTGTTGGGTAATTATTATTTATTTACTTGATGTAACAAAAGGTATGAGAATTAACCTCATTATAAGTTTTTGTATTAATATTGATCGTTGATATACAACGGATTATAAAGATAATTTAATGCCAAATTAGCAGACAGGAAAAAGATGAAATTAATACCTACATGTTTAATTTAAATTACTGATCTTAAATTTCAATTGAACGTCATGGTTTGTTAGTAAGGAATTTGCGAACTTATGAATCGGTTGCGGGTTCGAATCTACACCTCTGATTTTCCAGAGTCATGTGTGTATTGATAGTCAATTACCAAGAACTTGAGCGGTAAAGGAAAACATCGTGAGGAAATTTTCACACCATATAAATGTTTAAAAGAATTTCTATTGTATGTAAATTTCGGAAACCCGCACTAGGCCAGTGGTGTACGGCCTAAGCCCTCTCAAACGAACTTTCGATTGTAAGGACTCCCGTGCTTGTTTTTCCAACCGAAAAACTGTATGCATTTCCCTACCTGGCATTCAAACACACGACCTCACAGTCCACAATATAAACACATTTGACAAAACATTGACCCAAATATTATTAAAACAAATTATTGCAATACAAATACAACTCGAATCGAGTTAATACATATTTTCATTTATTAACAAAAACTTGGGCCTTTAATTTTATTGGTCCCAGTTCAATGACCTTACAAGGTCTATTTATCTGCACTTAAAGGATTATTTTTGTCACTAAAGTATTAATATAAATAAATAAATACACCCAACTGCCACATACACAGTCTGACCCCACACTAAAGCCCCATTTACACGGGGAGAGTTTCTCGCCTCGATGACACGATTATCGTAAGGTTATAAAAAAGTTGTATCGTGTAAACATTTGTCAGAACACGATAATCTATGGCGGATATTTCATGCGATAATCGCATGCGATTCTCGCCCCGAAAATCTCTGCCCGTGTAAATGCCACTTAATATCGAGTCTTGTGTCATGTGTCAGAAACTAAGAGACTTTTCGGTCTTTCTTCTAAACGACGCCACGCAGGCTGTCAAAAGCGCAATAGTATACAATCGAGAGATAGTGATGCGCCAAGGCCATCGATTTGAACTTTTATAATCGAGTAATCGATCCACCGCGCCCACACGTTTAGCATAGCCAAACGATTAATTTGTGAACGCGAAAACATTGCGAAAATGGCACGAGTGTTGTAATGTAGCCGTGAACCACAAGGGCCGTATGCTTCTATACGCCTATGCTGCCCTAGTACTTTCCATTCAAGGAGTGTACACTTTTTGACATTTTTTTGTTCATAATTGCACCACAAAATGCACTTAATGATGTTGCAGTGCAGTCCGAAATGGCCGACATAATTTTGCCGGCCTGACTGTGTCCGGAATTCGAATGTAAACAGGTGAACCAGTAACGGTAAAGCACAAGTTTAGTATCTTACGGCCTTATCTTAAAACCTATTTTAGTTACCGAACGTTTTGTTCCTTTCGAACTTTTGAATTCTGTTTGAGCGAAGAAGACAAAACATTGATCACTAAAATAAGTTTTAAAACAGTATTAAGGACTTTAGTATCAAGAGCTTCCATACATCTATGCGACCCTGGTACTTCTCATATATGAATATATACTTTTTAGTTGTTTTCGTTTTTTATTTGCACCGCATAATGCACCTTATGGTAGGTGCAGTACAGTCTACAGAGTCTGCACCGTCCTGGTCGACAAAATAATGGCGGCCTTATCAGAATTTAAAGAGGATGAACCCGAAACGCAACACACGTTTGTCATATGGCGATAGACTAATATGAACTAGCACGGGCGTCATCTACAAACGAGAGTTCGATTGAGTAGGCTTAGGCCATACACCACGCTGAAATATTATGGCGGATTTAACATACTGTACAAATTCTTGCAAATCTGTATGACATGCAGATTTCCATACAATGTTTCATCCATATGAATGATTTGGGTATTTTGGTAAACATAAGGTTTATATAATGTTTAATTATAAAACTAAACGATTTAATTCCACCTACATTTCGATATGAATAATTGATTATATATACATCATACATATCATTTTAAAAAATTACTACATACATATTAAAATATCACTTTATTCAATTAGAAAGATAATTAATTCAAATTTATATCCGTATTAATTTTGAATAAGTATTAAATATTTGGGACGCGGGTATTTAAGAAAATATCTAGTACAATTGATATTTCGTAATTATTTATCGCTTCATTACGAAATAATTAATATCCACGGACTGTTACTGTTTTATTCTTTTATTGGGACTAATGCCATTTCGAAATTACAAAATTTACATTTTATAATTATTACACTGTTTAAATCTTTGACCCGCACTTAAAAAAAATAAAAACAATTTTACATCATTAGGCTTTTGCATGCATGCATAATTTTTAAATTGTATAAAAACGTGTTATTTTAATCAACAGGGCATAATTACCGTTAAAATATTTTTAATTTACAATTTAAAAAAAGGACCTACCTTTCCCGCCAAAACACACAACACTGTCACGTTTCGAACACGAATTTAAAATGCAAACTTTTTAACACGACGCGGTCGGAGCAAGGGTCGCGGACAGAATGCCTAGTGGTACGACCAATGCGTTCACATCACACATGACAATCGCCTGACTTAATGGGAGGATACCCCCTCTATCTTCCAATTATAAAGTCCATCTTTGGTCGCGTCATAGAAAAATAAGGCCCACCCGCATTAGTGGACTGTGACACATTTTAATTGAATTGTAAATTGTAAAGGAGCTTTGAATTAAGACGCTTATTTGGGTTGATTTATAAATACAAAATATTTTTATTTTACTTTTTGACATAAATATTATTGTAATATTTGATGTGAAATGCCATACCCCTTTCCTCTTCCGCTCTATTTTTCTTCCCGCTCCCCTCCCGATTTGAGGGGCCAGCAACATCCATGATCCAAGCGTTGAGGATGTTCATGGGCGCAGTGATCACTTGCCATCGGGTGACCTGTTTGCTCGTTTGCCGGACCTTTGGAATGTAAAAAATTTGTTACTTTATTTGGTTTTATTAAAGTAATTACGATTATATTCTGAAATAATTGTAGGTAAAAAAATGTTATTCTATAGACATTTATGTATATTATTAGTTTATTGACAAATAAATTTAAGTTAATTTGAAATGTATTTAAAATTCGCTACTCACTGGTATTAGTCCTTTGACCTTTTTCCTTTAATTTGATCCTTATCGAATGGTGTCAAAATACATGGTGTTTTTTTTTCAAGTTCACCGGATCGATTCCTCGGTAGTTATATTGATGAGTATGCAGTTTTAGTTTTCTTCAAAATCGCACTCGTGACTCCTTTTAGCAATTTTCGCTATTCTTCATACTTTCGTATTTGGCCATACACGCCTATTTGAAAAATTCACCCTGTATAATAATGATTCCCGAAGTTATTAGTAAACTTACAAAATGTCTATAACCATTGTAAACATATTAGGGATTCATTAATCCTTACTTGTTAGTATTACATATTTTAAATGCGAAAGTAAGTCTGTCTGTCTGTCTGTTACCTTTTTACTTACTCAAATTTTAAATGCGAAAATAACTCTGTCTGCTACCTTTTCACGCCTAAACCAAAGAACTGATTTTAATGAAATTTAATACAGTGATAGATTAGACCTTGAGAAAGAACATAGGCTACTGTTTATTGAAGAAAAGGCTTGAAGGGGTTGAAATAGGGGATGAAAGTTTATATGGAAAAATCTAAACCGTTGAAGCTATATGTGAATCTTTGCACTTTAGTTACTCATTTACAAACAAAAATATCTGCATACTTGTTTTCTTTCAGAATTGAAAATAATGGCCGCCATTTTGATGTTTTTTGTTATTGATTCGATTGGTCTCAAAATTGATATTTGAGGCATCTTTGTCCGAACAATCTAAATTCATAGTCGACTTTTTTTTAAATATATTTCTTCTTGAATTTGCTTGCTTGAATTGCTACAAAATAATATTTGGTATAGTATGCTTTGTTTTTTGATAAGAGGCCTCAGTGGGTGAAATAAAGGATCCTTATTATGAACAATGATGAAATTTGGTGTAAGAGCAGCTGACACCCTGGATTAACACATATCTGTATCAGCCCATATACGTCCCATTGCAGGGCACGGGCCTCCTCTACAATCGAGAGTGGTTAGGCCATATAGTCCACCACGCTGGCCTAGTGCGGGTTGGCGGACTTTTACATACCATAGTTTATACAAATCGCTATGGTATGCCGGTTTCCTCACGATGTGTTCCTTCACCGTTATAGTGCGTGGTGATTGACTATCAATACACACATGACTCCGAAAAGTCAGAGGTGTGCCCTGGGATTTGAACCCGCGACCACCATGATCATGTTGGCAACCGCGTCTGGTCCGTTACCAACAGGCCACCACGCACTAACACATAGGTTACTTTTTATATCCAGAAAATTTCGTGTTCCGGTGGAGTAAGGAATTCAAATATACTTACTACTTTTCAAACTCGAATGGATGGCACGGGACAAGAGAGGACAGGATTGCATGCTTTTCATCATGGGATATAATGAGACGGGACAGAACCAGATATAACGGGACGCGATGGGAAAAGTAATATAGTCGATGAGACTTAAATATTAAACAATTAGTACTCGAAATAATATGTTGTTGATATGGACTGGACTCAAAAACTATCTGCACCCGGGCGAAGCCTGGTTGGGCCAATAGGTGTAATATTACTTTTGCAAAATTTTTAGCTGCATTGCATCTGAAGTCACTAATACTACCACCTGGCTTCGTTTTCGGCAGCGGTCTTGATATACCTTGTATATATGCCTGTCTTTGTTTATTGAAGCGTAGAATTGTATCGACATATTAATGATGGCTATCTTAACCTCTTGTTAAAGATAGATAGGATACAGAAACCGGCCGTAAGCCCTCAATGAAACTTTCGGTAATAGAGAAGTCTCGAGCCCAGCTCTGATTGTGGGCTGATACAGTACAGTACAATAAAATTGCATGTAGTAATTAAATAATTTGATTCACTGAATTGTATAATTAATTAATTGCAAATTATTTCTGCCATTAAGATCGTTGCAGATAATCACTTGGTGCTATTAATGCGTGCGTGAGTAGCGCCATCTATTTTTAAGACTGACATCTTTTGCAGGAATTTGAAAAGGTCTTAAACTTGTTTATTGCATAAGTCCGGCAAACGAACAAACAGGTCACCTGATGGTAAATGATCACTGTCGCCCTTGAACATCCACAACGCTGGATCATGGATGTGTTGTCGGTCCAATTGGGAAGTGGGCGGGGAGGAAAAAGGACGGGAAGAGGAAAGGGGTTTTGGGCATCCGATAATCTCACTCACCGAATGAAACGCGACAGCGTAAATGTCGCTTCACGTCTATTTCCTGTGAGATAGTGGTACCGTCCCAGATGAGCCTGCCCTTTCATGCTCAGTCATCACTGACAACAGCGTGGCTCTACCACTTCCAAAAATTAACTTATGACTGAATTTAACACTGAATTTAACTAACCAAACAAATATACAAGGCGAGGGTGAATGGAAGAGTCGGTAGGGGTCGACCTCACCGAACCTACACCATCCAAATCGGTGATATCCTCAATAAGGGCCAGGTCAAAAGCATCCTGAACCGACGGACATGCATGAAGAGATTGATGAATGTGGATGAAGCGAAAGTAGTAGGTCAGGATCGAGCAAAGTGGCGATCCATAGTCTCTGCCTACCCCTATGGGATACAGGCGTGACGATTATTATATGTATTATGAATTTAGTAGCATCGTGTCTGTATTCACTAACACTACCTGGCTTCGTTTGCGGTAGCAGTCTTGATTAGGGTTGCCACCCGCACTTTATTGTAGAGTATTATACGTTATTTCAGGTAATCGTACTCTATACTTTATGTGAACAATAAATTACACGAAAATACTTTATTTGTTATGATTTGGTTTCTTTGGGATTTTGAAAAGTTTAGTCATATGGATTGTTTCGTTAAGCGAATCAATAGCAAATGACGAGACGAAAGAAATTAAACGTCTTTAAATTTGTTAACTCGTTTTTAAGTTATCTACATACATAATACATACATAAACACACGCCTTTTTCCCAGAAGGGGTAGGCAGAGGTGCTACCAGAACACCCACGTTTCGCCTTGTATATTCCGTCCCACGATGTGATAGGGGGCGAGCCCATCGCCATATCGGGCACAAATTCCTGACTCCGGGCTGATAATGAATAGAAAAATCCAATATCACTTTGCCCGACCCGGGATTCGAACCCGAGACCTCAGCTTTGCAATCATACCGTAGTACCACTACGCCACCGAGGCAGTCTTAAGTTATCTATTTATTTTAATTTAAAAATAAACTGCAAAGATGCTGTACAATTGTTTAGTTATAGAGATACTAATTTGATACAAATCGTAAAAAGTAATAAAAATTAATTGTACTTTATTTTAACACTATGTACGTTTTTTCCTACCTATAATAACCAATGTATAGAGCCACCAAGTTATCTGTTCACTCGGAAGTTCGGAATCGTCGCTAGTGAGGAATTGAGTATTGCCACTTTAAAAAAATCTTGAATTAGATTAGAGTAAATTAGAGAATTATATACACAGCTATGTATCTTATAAAATACGGTACAAACGACACGGTAATATAACATTACCGTTGCCAGTGTTTTGGTAAAAATAATAATGTGCATCTGCAGTAATTACCATATATCTGATAACACTGGTTTAGTTCCAATTATGGCCACCTGAACAGATAAGTTGGTGGCTCTGTACTTTATCTGCAAGAAAAAAAGGTGGCAACCCTAGTCTTGATATACCCTGTATATCAGAGTTAATTATATTCCTGTTAATATAATTTTGTAGTTAATTAAGTTTTAGTACCTATTGGACTCATGTTTTGTTTTTTATTTTAGTTATGCCATTTTGTATTAAGAATAATATTACGCTTAGCTTCGAGATTGTCATTCACAGATATTAAACGTTTTTGTTGTATTGTTATGTTTTCACTGTTAAGATTTCAATAATTTTATTAATTTAACCCTGATTTTAATGTTAATTCTGTCTAGAACTTCACAATTATATTATTTACAAGCTGTGTTCATCGTCCTGGAGGTACAATTGGGAAGTGTCACAAAATGTATTTTATTAGTGATAACATTGTTGTAATTTCTGTTGAAGACATACATACATACATAAACACACGCCTTTTTCCCAGAAGGGGTAGACAGAGGTGCTACCAGGACACCCACATTACGCCTTGTATGTTACGTCCCATGTTGTGATAGGGGGCGAGCCTATCGCCATATCGGGCACAAACTCCTGACTCCGGGCTGATAATGAATAGAAAAATCCAATATCACTTTGCCCGACCCGGAATCGAACCCGACACCTCAGCTTTGCAATCGTACCGTAGTACCACTACGCCACCGAGGGAGACTGTTGATGAACTTTAATAAATAAATAAATATAGAAGCTAAATTCCGTATCACGAGGTTTAACTTCCCAGTTCCACTGACGTCAATATATACGACAATGTATGGAAAAGCAAAAGGAAGTATCACAGATCTATTTATATTTGTACAATAGTTAGTTCGCACATTAAAACCGCACAATGTGCAATCACAATGATACATTTTATTTTATTTTTTGTATTCCCATTGCAATGATAATAAAATTTACTGGTTACCACCAGTATAAGTTGCACCAATCTCCCATGAATGTGAAAACCCTGAGGCACTCAGGGTAGGTACCACCGCAATGTCTATTTCTCTCGCCAAACAGCAGGGTACAAGCATTATTATGTTCCGGTTTGAAGGACATTGTAGCCAGAGTATAGTAGGACGTAATGACACTTAACATCTCATGTCTCAGGATGGCGAGCGCCGTAGAATACCAAGCATTGGCTTGTAATTTATGATGTTGTTTGGTTTTTGCTACTGTCTATGAGCGGTTGTGTCGCTTACCATCAGGCGAATGGCATGCTCGTCTCGCCATACAGTGCAATAAAAGGACATAATACAATGCGCTTGATGTTATGTTCAGTGTAGCCCAGATAAATAAATACACCCAACAGCCACATACATAGTCCTGACCCCACACTAACATACAAGTCTACTGTACACTCTACGAGAGTCTTTTCGGTCTCAACACCCAGACCCGAGGCAAATACCTGGGGATCACACAAATATTTGTCTGTGTGGATCGTAGCGGGCCCTCGTCACAGCGGGCGACTAACCATCCGGGCACTGAGGCTGTCAGAGTGTCCACCGAAGTTAAGGATTATTTCTAGTGGACATTGGACACAATTATGCACTCCTCCTCTATAGTCTATGCACTATACTTGCGTAAATTCATTTTAAAACCTGACAGCGTTAAAAAGTTTCAAAACCTATTTTAGCTTTCGAATGTTCTGTCCATTTCGAACGATTTTGAATTGAGTTTGAGCGAAGAAGACAAAAAATTTGATAGAAAAAATAGGTTTTAAAACTGTCGATGAATAAGGCCTTAAGAATTAGTCGCTCCATCAATTTGGTAGGAGAGCGAGAGGAAAAGGATCGGAAGAGGAAAGGCAATCTTACTCACCGAACGGAACGCGACAGCACAGCTGTCGCTTCACCTCTATCTCCTGTGAGGCAGTGGTACCGCGGACGAGCCTGCCCATTCATGCTGAGTTATCGCTGAAAACAGCATGGCTCTACCACTTCCAAATTTTTACAAATCGCTACGGTATGCAGGTTACCCTACGATGTTTTCCTTTATAGTGCGTGGTGACCGGCTATCAATACGCATGACTCCGAAAAGTCATGCTCGGTATGCGTTAAAATTAATTGGTCATTGAATCCATGCAAAAAATATTTCATTAAACCCAGGACTTCACGGTTCAAAGACCATACGCTGCCAATGGAATATCATTAAGAAATATGGTGAAATACGCATAGAATGAATGTTTGTGACGACATGTGAGTGTAGTACAATAATGCTTCGTCAGCATTACATTGTGATCATCTTTAACACCAATTACTGAGGAACCTGTAAACTGCGATTGTTTTAGTAGACGTACTCCTATACTGTCTCTGTGCAGTTGTTTTAACTCTCTCTCTCTCTCTCTCTTCAGCCACAGGAAGTCCACTGCTGAACATAGGCCTCGCCCATGGATAGCCACATAGACTTGTTGGAAGCGGCCTGCATCCAGCGACTTCCTTTGGCCTTGACCAGGTCGTCCGTCCACCTTGTGTACTAACTACTAGGTACAATTACAACGCTCAGGTCTCTTCGAATCACGGGTCGAGCAAAGTGATATTGGGTTTTACATTGTCAGCCCGGAGTCAGGAATTTGTGCCCGATATGACGATGGGCTCGCCTCCTATCATATTGTGAGACAGAACAATGTGTACGTGAGTGTTCTGTTAGCGCCTCTGCCTGCCCCTTCTGGGAAAAGGCGTGTGTTTAGGTATGTATATTTGAAAAGCTTTAGGGTTCTTTTTTTTTATCAGCCCATATACGTCCCACTGCTGGGCACGGTCCTAATCTACATTCGAGAGAATCGATTGAGAGTGGTTAGGTCATATAGTCCACCACGCTGGCTTAGTGCGTGCGGGTTGGCGGACTTAGATACCGTAGAAATTCTTTAAAATCGCTACGGTTCTTTACCTAAGTGTTTTTACAAGACTAAATGACTACATTGTTTATCGTGGTAAGCGCAGTGCATTTATTAATAAACTCGGATGAGCGAAGAATTAACTTTAGTTCAAGGCTTTAGAATTCACGTGATTATTTTCATTATATAAGTGCGTGGTGGCCTGTTGGTAACGGACCAGGCGCGGCTGCCTACATGTTCACGCTGGTCGCGGGTTCAAATCCCAGGGCACACCTCTGACTTTTCGGAGTCATGTGTGTATTGATAGTCAATCACCACGCACCATAACGGTGAAGGAAAACATCGTGAGGAAACCTGCATACCATAGCGATTTGTATAAATTTCTATGGTATGTAAAAGTCCGCCAACCCGCACTGGGCCAGCGTGGTGGACTATATGGCCTAACCACTCTCAATCGTACTCTCGATTGTAGAGGAGGCTCGTGCCCTGCAGTAGGTCGTGTATGGGCTGATACAGTACAGTACAGATTATTTTCACTATTAATTTAACTATAATTTTGAATAATGTAACTATAACACGATGGTTGCCTAGCCCTCTATGCAATTCCGTGTTTATTAATAAAGTCTTGAATACCTCGCTATTCAAAATAATCGGGACAATTCTAAAGCCTTGGACTAAAGTTAATCCTTCGCTCATCCGAGTTTATTGATAAGGCCCATAGAATATCCACCAACGGCTATCTACTATCGACACAATAATGTCGGCCTGACTGTACAAAATTACTGTTTACTAAATTGAATGTTGTAATTTGGGTGGCAATAAAGAGTTATTGTATTGTTGCAACAAAAACTTAATAGATCAAAGGCACCTTTGATGACGTACGGGTATTTTGTTGTTTCAAAACACATCATTACGGAAAATTTAATGTATCCTCCACCACCGAAATATCTATTTCTTCCGCCAAACAGCTGTGTAAATGCAATGTTGGGTTCCGCTTTGAAGCATTGCAGCTAGAGTAACTACTAGACATAATGAGACATAACATCTTATGTCTCAGGATGGCGAGCGCAGTGGAATGCCAGTATTGCTTTGTAATTCAAGGTGTTGTTTGATTTTGCTACTGTCCATATCCGGTCTTATCCCTTCCTATCAGGTGAATGGCATGCTCGTCTCGCCATTGATCAAATACGTAAGTATGTGGTCCCATCGTGCTATAAAAAATGGAGACCTATTTATTCATCAACAATTTGCAAACTATTTTTATACCCATTTGAAATATAATAACTGTAATGCATCTGATTTAAGAGTGGATATAGCCCACTTACCACTAAAGGGATCGGTTATTAGATTCTTATTGAGCCTACGCATTCAAAATTCATAATTTAATAGGTATTTTCATAAATAAGAATGAAAAATATTTTTTACTTTAATGTACTAAATAGCGCCATCTAGTAGTTCATTACACCGACTTAAATTAAAGCATGCATTGATGCTTGACGTTTAATAAAAACAACATAGATAGCGCTAAAAGCGGTAAGTTTACATATTAAACGTTTTTGCTGTGTATTAATAGATGGCGCTATAAACATATGAACATTATGAAGAAGTTTTTCTTGAATTAATTAGTACATTTAAAAAAAAAAATTAAATCAATCTGTCTTTCATAATGAAATTAAGCAATTTGTATTTCGTGCAATAAATTGCCATAATAAAGTTAATTATAACACTTCGATGATGATATATTTGATTCGATTTCTAATATATTCAATGTTTTTTATTTAAATTTCTGTTTTCTAATATACTAATAGAAGCAATTGTATATGTGGAATATATTATAAATAATATTATTTGACCTTAGATTATTTTTAAAATAGAGGGAGCCATGTCATACATTAGCGTCTTTAAAAACGTATATATTTTCTTGTTCGTAATTTTGGTAGCACTGCTATATTAGTGAATATTGAACTAATCATTTAACACCAAATTCCTACAAATTACGAATTTAATGGACCTAATTTAATTTTAATTTTTTTCGTTTTTCGAATAATTCGTACATGTTGGACAACCTGTCGAATGTCAGCCAATAGGAGCGCAGAAAAAGGTGGCCCGGAACCACTATTTTTATCTACGTTTTTGAAGCACCAGCGCTCCCTCTGTATTAAAAATACTCTAAGCTTTTGCCGCAAGGCAATGTAGGAACATTCATTTATGTAATTCTGTTATCAATAACAACACAAAAGCTTTGGTACCTTATTATGATACAGAGAACGTTAAATTGTAGTAAGTCGTAAGAGATTCTTGTGCATTCGGATTGCGACCATCATACACGATGGTAGAAATATCTTATTTTGTTATATCAGGGTTCAATAAATTGACCGGATCTGGAGGGCTACTCTATTAACCGAACTGGTGACTGACTTTATATACACACTTGACTCCGAAAAGTCAGAGGTGTGGCTTGGGATTTGAAACCGCGACCACCGTGAACATATCGTCAGTCGCGTGTGACGGTTACTCTATGAACCAAAACGAAACTCGAATGTTCGGACGTCGCACGTAAAACTGTACGAATGTGCCCAGGTACTCCACAAAATGTTGGAATCCTCTATCGTACGTCCTAACTATAGACTTAGTTCGGAGTGAATGATAAGTATCATAGAGAATAGTGTTGATTTTACAAGTGGAAAATTAATAACGTACTGCACACGTTGATCGTCCGAACATTCGAGTTTCGTTTCGGATCATAGAGTAACCCCCTGAATTGCGCCACGGAAGTTCCGTGCCGCAGTTAATTAATCGTCGGCTGTTAAACTAGAGGCCGAAGGTTCGAACCCCGCACCGATACAAATATTTTTCGGTTTTTAAGCATTGACATATTTTTTTAATATTGACATCGTTTTTAAATGGGTTTTAAGTGTATGAGTAATAACAAAATTTAGCTTATTTTCTGATACTCACGACGTTCATTATACTTGTATGTTTTTATATGACTAATGAGTATATAATGAAAAGTAGTTACGAGAAAGTATGCCTCGGTGGCGCATTCTGTGTTTGCGCAGTTGTACTATAGTTCGATTACAACGCTGAGGTCTTGGGTTCGAATTGGGATTTTTCTTTTCGTTACCAACTCGGAGTCGGAAGATTGTACCTTATATGGCAATAGGCTCGCCCCCTATCACATCATGGGTCGGATAACACACGGCGAAACTTGGGTGTGCTGGTAGCACGTCTGCCTACCATTCTGGGAAAAGGCGTGATGTGTTTTTGTATTTATTATGAGTATTTAGAGAAAGTATTTGTGTAGTTGTAATGTGCCATACTAGTAGGTACGGCATAATGTAGGAACTTGTAGCAGGGAGGTGAAAGTAAGCACGGTTCATTACACTAGTGATGGGACACTGTCGATGAACATTGTCGATATATTTTTACTGTCGATGGTCAGAAATTTAGGTTAGATTAAAATAAGTTATAAGTCATAAGGCTAGATTGTTAGTCAAATGATGTATTACTTGTCAATTATGCCAGAGTATATTATTGCAAAAACATACTGTCGATGGTCACCACAATTGCCGACACATAAATAGCAATAGGTTGCTACCGGCAATTTGACACTGGTGCGAAATACAAACTGGAAAAAAGTCTTAGTAAATTATTTACCCCTACAAGGAATTGAACCTAAAGGTATGTCTTTCACGTTCTGTTACACCGCTACCCAAGTAAAAGTACAAGCAGTAACAACGAAAGGAAACATTACGTGTTTTTAATACGAAAAATATATGCATGTAGATAAGACCCCGGCGTTTCCTCCCTAAATTAGATTTTTACACTTACTATACAATTAATGACAAATTACAATGTTATCAAAGGACTTCCCATTCCCTTCTCTTATCAATCAATTTTATAAAATTCATTTTCATAATAAAATAATTATCTACGGAATTCCCAAGATTCTTTTAATTGCAATAGTGCGGCAAAAGAGCAAACAGGTCACCTGATAGTAACGATCACTGCACGGCCGCCGAGGGGTTTGTAGTCAGTATGCCGGCGTAGATTCTTGTTAGGGACCCGGCCACAATATCCGTGCCGGGTTGGTAGGCCAGCGACACCGACATATCCTTTTCGGTCTCCTCCGGTCTACCGAAAGCATTTACGCTTTAAAGCTTTACAGCTTTTACTCTTGACAAAAACAAGTGATCACTGCACATGAACATCCACAACGCTGGATCATGGATGTGTTACCAGCCTATTATTTGAATCAAGGATTATAATGGAAAGAGTCAAATACAATATTGTTTTTAGGATTTATTGCATACGTAAAAACAATTGACGACAATGCGCCTGACGGTGCGCAGTGCAGATAGAGTAGCCACGTGAGATGTTCATCTCTCGACACAATGACGCCTGATTGTATCCGGATATACACAGAGCCCGACACGACACACGCGGCTCACTATGACGGCTCCTTAACCGCTATGGATGGTCTATATCCGGACGGATGCAAATAAACACTAAATTTTTCAATTTTTATATACATTATAGGCCTTATTCATAGACAGTTTTAAAACCTAATTTGGTTATCAAATGTTTTGTGTTCTTCGCTCAAGCTGATTGTAAAGTCGTTCTTAGGGACAAAACATTTGAGAACTAAATTTTATAATAGTGTTAGAGCCACGCTGTTGTCAGTCATGACTCAGAATGAATGGGCAGGCTCGTCCGCGGTACCACTGTCTCACAGGAAATCGACGTGAAGCGACAGCTTTGCCGTTGCATTTCGTTCGGTGAGTGAGACTGCCGGATGCCCAATACCCCTTCACTACCATAATTTTTCCTTCCCGCTCCCCTCCCGATTGGGGCAGTAACACTTATAATCCAGCGTTGTGGATGTTCATGTGCAGTGATCACTTACCATCAGGTGACCTGTTTGCTCGTTTGCCAGACCTATACAAATAAAATAATGAATGTTTGTTTTAAAACTGTCTATGAAATCCGGTCGTGTTTAACCTCTCAGTATCGATAGTTTCGGTATCTCTAAATTCCGGTTGTTACGGGCATGTAGGCAATATTACGTCAGAACTCGATTCATTCAGTAAACAGTGTTACACGATTTAAACCTAAATGCTTGGCAAATAGAGGGTACTTCGCTCTTTCGCAACACAGTCGTATCCGAATCGCAACTTCTTTTATAATGGTTTTTGGAGCCATGCTGTTGTCAGCCGTGACTCAGCATGAATGGGCAGGCTATCCGCGGAAACACAGGCGATGGACAGCCGACAGCTTTACTGTCGCGTTTCGTTCGGTGAGTGAGATTGCCGGATGCCCAATACCCCTTTCCTCTTCCCATAATTTTTCCCTCCCGATTTGATGGGCTGGCAACACATCCATGATCCATCGTTGTGGATGTTCATGTGCAGTGATTACTTACCACCAGGTGACTGGTGGCTTCTTTGCCTGAACTATTTATTAAAAAAATAAATAAATACTCCCAACAGTCACATACATAGTCCTGACCCCAATAAGATCGAGTCTTGTGTCGTGTATAGCTACAAGGGACTTACATTAAAATAACCTATGTAAACTTAATAATTAATTTTAAATACTTATGCTAATTCCTCGTCTCTTCTAAGTTTATGCCATGCCCAACATTGTCCACATGTACTCAAATAATTTTGTAACATCTCCATATACACGTGGTGTGCAATAGATGAATTGAATTGACTTTTCGGTTTTACAAACACCCAGACCCGAAACAAATACATGTGTAGATCATACTAATATCTGTCTTGGACCGGGGATCGAACCCGCGGCCCCTCATTTCACAACCAGCATCTAACTAAACAGCCATGGAGCCTAACTCGCGTTCTAGAATCAGTATTTAGCATACACACAGCAATGAACAAGGGAGAGGAGTCATGAATGTTTCTGAGTACTCTATACTGCTTGGACAGCAATGAACTTGGTAAATTCAGATCCATTCTTATCATATCATATGATATATGCATTCAACATTTATACCGTGGCATAACAACCTCCGTGGCGCAGTTGGTTAGACGCCGGCTGTGGAACGAGAGGCCGCGGGTTCGATCCACTTAGATAAATATTTGTGGGATCCACAGGTATTTGTTTCGGGTCTGGGTGTTTGTGAGACCGAAGTCTCGAAGATTCTGATACACGACACAAGACTCAAATCGTAATGTGAGGTCAGGATTATGTGTAATGTATGTGAAGTGCGTGGTGGCCTGTTGGTAACGGACCAGACTCGGCTGCCTACATGTTTACGGTGGTTGCGGATTCAAATCCCAGGGCACACCTCTGACTTTTCGGAGCTATGTGTGTATTGATAGTCAATCACCACGCACTTTAACGGTGAAGGAAAACATCGTGAGGAAACCTGCATACCGTAGCGATTTTAAAGAATTTCTACGGTATGTAAGTCCGCCAACCCGCACTAGGCCAGCGTGGTGGACTATATGGCCTAACCACTCTCAATCGTACTATAGATTGTAGAGTAGGCCTGTGCCCTGCAGTGGGTCGTATATGGGCTGATACAAATGTGACTGTTGGGTATTGTATTAGCCCATATACGTCCCACTGCAGAGCACGGGCCTCCTCTATAATCGAGAGTACAATTGAGAGGGGTTAGATGTAGTCCACCACGCTGGCCTAGTGCAAGGCGGACTGGACGGCATTTGCGCTTACCATCAGGTGCAGTGCAATCATTGTGCCGTGCCATGATAAAACATAACTTCACATAACATAAAAAATATTACAAATCGCTATGGTATGCAGGTTCACGATGTTTTCCTTCACTGTTGTAGTGCGTGGTGATTAAAAATACATACATGCTAACATCCCGCACTAGGCCTAGGTGGAACTCTCGATTGTAGATGACGCCCGTGCCCTGCAGTGGGACGTATTTAGGCTGATACACACATAACCGAAAATTCAGTGGTGTGCCCTGGGATTTGGACCCGCGACCACCGTGAACATGTAGGCAGCCGCGTCTGGTCCGTTACCAACAGGCCACCACGCACTGTTGGGTGTATTTATTTAATTATAATCGCAATCCAAGATATAAATACACCAAACCGAAGGCACCTTGGTTCATCGTCCCAATTGTGCAGCTTTCTTCACAGATTGCACACAAGTGTATCAGTCGGTCAGTCGGTTCAAACCCGTTCCTTACGTAAGCACTGAACCAATGCTCCGTAGATTGTGATATTATTATACAACTATATTTTCTATGGTGTAAAGTACTTTACCAGGTTGTCTGACCACCTAGTGGGACGTCCCACGCCGCGCTTGCCGCTTCGTGGCCTCCATTCGAGAATTTTAGCCCCATCGGTTATCTGTTCTCCGTGCTATGTGCCCCGCCCATTGCCCTAGTAAAGGCTGCGGGATGTTGCTGGATGCAGGTTGTCTACAACAGGTCACTGTGGAAATCATTGGGAGACGCCTTCTTTCAGCAATGGACTTCCTTAGGCTGATGGATTGGATGGTAAAGCATTTTAATGGAGACTCTCCCTCACACCCGCCACTGCAACTCCTGTAAGCAAGGTTCTACAAGCATTAATGACACCGAGCATTGAAGCTCAGCGCGTCTCCGGGAATGTCTAACTTGTGTTTAATCCGCGAAGAAATCAATCATAAAGTTAAATTAGTCGCAAATACTTTTGTCCACTTCCCTCCGTATTTGCGGGTGACAAAACAATGAACTAAAGAGATGAATAACCTTTTATAAAGACTTTTACAGCCAGACAAGCCAGTTGTAAAGAACCACGGATCAAATCATTATTACATTTTAATTGGGACTTAATACGTGCGTGGTGGCCGGAGTAAAGGAGCGGTTGCGGCTAAAACGGTGGTCACGTATCACATCTCTGATTTATCGGAGTCATCATGGTCAATTAACATGTTAATTGTAAAGGAAAACATCGTGAGGAAACCTGCATGCCTGATTCTGAAGATTTTTTTCGTTGTGAAGTCCGTGAAACTGTGGACCAATGTGGTACGGTTTAAGCCCTTTAAAATAAAAATATTGTGTTAACGAGAAAGATTTTTAAATTTTAAATTTTAATTTTAACTTCCTGACGTTGCGAAGCTTAGAGGTTTCAATCAGTTCAGAGACATTACTCAAGTCTTTTGTGCAGTAATCACTACAATGTCCTTCACGGAACACTACAGTACACACTGCTGCTTTTTTATTGCAATGAATGGTTAGACAAGCATGCTATTCGCCTGATGGTAAGCGATACGACCGGTCATGGACAGAAGCGAAACCAAACACTATGAATTACAAAGCAATACTGGCCATCCTGAGACATAAGATGTTAAGTGTCATTATGTCCAGTAGTTACTCTGGCTACGATGTCCTTCAAACCGGAACACAGTGCATTTACACTGCTGTTTGGCGAGAGAATATTCGACAGCCTCCGTGGCGCAGTTGGTTGGACGCCGGCTGTGAAACGAGACGCCGCGGGTTCGATCCCCGTACCGAGACAAATATTTGTGAGGCCTACAAATCTTTGGTCTGGGTGTTTGTGAGACCGAAAAGTCTCTTATAGTTCCTGATATCCACGACACAAGACTGAATTGATCTAAATGTGGGGTCAGGACTATGTATGTGACTGTGGGGTGTATTTATTTATTTATAAATGGACATTGCGTTGGTACACTCGCATACGAGGAACATACCACCTGGTGTACCATTAAACATGGCTGCCTTATGTTTTAGCCTTATTGCTATTACATTGAGAAAGCAAGTTGATAATTCTTAGAGCCATTTTCCTCATGGCTTTTGGAAATACCAAAGTCGCAATCTGTAGCTTTTACGCGAGGAGTCTACTAGCAATAAGATTTGAGGAAGTTGACTTGAGCAAGTTACTTCCCTCGTGCAAACGCTCGCGCAAGTGTACTTCTGCATTTTAAACCCCATTTACACACGGGGAGAGTATCTCGCCTCGCAGATACGATTATCGTAAGGATATAAAAAAGTCGCATCGTGTAAACATTTGTCAGAACACGATCATCTATGGCGGTTATGTCATGCGATAATCGCATACGATTCGCGCCGCGAGGAACTCTCCCCGTGTATGGGGCTTTAGTGACTTGCCGAACTTGCTGCAAGTCTTGCGTGTATGGAAATTGCAGTCAGTGACTTAAGATGCATCCTGAGATATAAGATGTTAAATCTCGTTGTGTCCAGTAGTTACGCTGGCTACAATATCCTTAAACCGGAACACAACAGTGCATTAACACTGCTGTTTATCGGGAGAAATAGACATTGCGGTGGTACCTACCCAGGCGGCCTCTCACATATAAAAGGCCTACCAACAGTAACTTGTCATAAGAGCCGTTGAATTGCCTACATAAACAATAAACGAATAAACGAACACATAAGCCTACCGCCTATTTTCCAGAAGGGGTAGGTAGAGGTGCTACCAGCACACCACGCATTATTGTTTTCTCTATTGTTTCACTCTCGTTTCGCCTTGTGTGTTCTGATGCGCCCCAGGATGCGATAGCGAGCTAATCGCCATATCGATCACATTTCACAAATTCCTGACTCCGGGCCGATAATGAATAAAAAATAAAATATGACTGCCCGATCTGAGATTCGAACCTGAGACCTCAGCGTTGCAATCGTACCGTAGTACAACTGCGCTTAGGTTTTATGCATATCCGGATATAATCGTTATAAGAGATTTCGCATCGAATGTATGTAAGTACAGATAGAGGAACGACATAGGATGAATATTTCTAGCTGATCCACATTATAATGCCGGCCTGGATATTCACAGAGCCTGACACGACACACGTGGCTCACTACGACGGCTCCTTAACCGCTGGGTACGGCCGCTAGTCGACGAATACGAATATTTCACCACTAGCGGATCTTTTATGTAACAATTTTATATGGTAGAGTCACGCTGTCGTCAGTCATGACTCAGCATGAATGAGCAGGCTCGTCCGCGGTACCACTGTCTCACAGGAGATCGACGTGAAGCGAGAGCTTTGCTGTAGCGTTTCGTTCGGTGAGTGAGATTATCGGATGCCCAATATGCTTTTCCTCTTCCGATTCCTTTTTCCTTCCCACTCCCCTCTTGATTTTAAGGGCCGACAACACATTTATGAACCAAGCGCTGTGGATGTTCATGGGCAGTGATCACTTACAATCAGAGGTTTTTTTGCTCGTTTGCCGGAACTGTGCAATAAAAAAAACATGAAAATGAAAATAATTTATTGAGTTGAGGAAATACAAAATGTTTCGATTCAGTAATCTTTTCCTCACAACCCAGTTCGGAAATTGGTTTTTAACAGAGAACTGGCAAGGAACTCAAACATTGTTCTTTTCAAACTCAGTTTACAAAAATACAGTTAAAAGTGCCTCATGACCTGTTTGTAATGGACCAGGGGGCTACTCTATGATCCGAAACGAAACTCGAATGTTCGGACGTTCGACGTTTGTAGTAAGTTATGTTTTCCACTTCTAAAAATCAACACTATTCTCTATGATACTTATCATTTACTCCGAATTAAGTCTATAGTTAGGATGTACGATAGAGGATTCCAACATTTATTATAGTACCTAGGCACATTCGTACAGTTTTACGTGCGACGTCCGAACATTCGGGTTTCGTTTCAGATCATAGAATAACCCCCAGACGCGACTTACGATATGTTCACGGTAGTCGCAGGTTAAAATCCCAAGGCACACCTCTGACTGTTCGGTGTCATTTATGTATATATAATTAGTCACCAGGTATTTTAACGTTGAAGGAAAACATCGTGAGGAAACCTACATACCTTAGCGATTTGTAAGAATTTCTATGGTATGTAAAGTTCGCCAACCCCACTAGGTCAACGTGGTGGGCTATATGGCCTAACCCCTCTCAATCGCTTGTGTTTCGGGTTCCGTGCTCAGCAGTGACCGATTCTCGGCTGGTACTGTAAGGAGCAGTCAATAACATGACGTCATAACATTACCAATTTAAATCCCTTCTCTGCCTACCCCAAGCGGATATAGGCGTGATGTTTTAATGTCGTAGGCAATTCGAGGGAAAGGGTATTTCGTAAAATGCCAGTTATGACTCTTTCCTAATGCATGGTTTGCGCTAGGCGGGACACACGGGCTGGTATTGCGTTTTAAACGCAGCGGTTTTAAAAACGCTGGAACTATATCCAAAAAGAGGGATTTATAATGACAATTAATTAATTATTATTGCACAAAACGGGTTACAATCGTGAAGGTATCACATTACTAATTATATACATCGTTTTTCTTTCTTTCTAATTAATTTCTTTCAAACTCCTATTAACTTTAACATTATTTTATTTATTTTTTATTTTAAACTTGATTAATGTAATAAATATGATCCACGAACGAGCTTCCCCACTACACAAATACACGGCCAACCCGCACTAGGCCAGCGTGATATACTATATGGCCTAACCAGTAACCACTCTTAATCGTATTCTCCATTGTAGAGGAGGCCCGCATCCTACAGTGGGACGTATAAGGGCTGATACAGTACAGTACAGTACAGTACGAGCTTTAAGCATTGTACAAAGGCGGACTTAATTATATAAACCAGGGGCAATTATTCATGGTCCGTAGACATTTTTGGATAGCTTTCAAACATCAGGTGTTGAAATCCTTTGGACTTCCTTGGATGCTGGCTGTTTCCAACAGGTCAATACGAAAATCCTTGAGGGAGGCCTATTTCTCCTGTCAAACAGCAGTGTAAATGTACTGTTGTGTTCCGGTTTTGAAGGACATTGTAGTCAGAAAAACTACTCGATATAATGAGACTTAACATCTTATGTCGCAGGATGGCGAGCGCAGCGGAATGCCAAGCATTGCTTTGTAATCCATGGTGTTTGGTTTGGCTACTATCCATAAGCATATCGCTTACCATCAGGCGAATGACATGCTCGTCTCACATTCATTGATATAAAAAAATTACGCGGCTACAATGTCCTTCAAACCGGGACACAACAATGCATTTACACTGGTCTTTGGCGGGAGGAATAAACATTGCGGTGGTACCTACCCAGCCGGCCTTACTTATGAGAGACCCACCACCAGCATTTTACAATAATGTTAAAGTTAAATAAGTACCGAAGATAATTTATTTGTCATTAACATGACCCAAATAAAATAAGTACTCCTTTCAAGTCGATTCACTTGTGTCATTACAAGTTAATGCTGTAGCGTGTTGCGGTTTCGGCAATGTCGCCTATTATAGTTATGAAACTGAAATACATAGCAATTTGTATTACATTGAGAAACGGCGAGAAATCAAAATTACTTTTTTATGTATATCTATTTGACAGGCTCCGTGGCGCGATTGGTTAGACGCCGGCTGTGAAACCAGAGGCCGCGGGTTCGATCCCCGCACCGAGACAAATATTTGTGAGGCCCACAAATATTTGTCTCGGGTCTGGGCGTTTGTAAGGCCGAAAAGTCTCTCGTAATTTCTGATACCCACGACACAAGACTTAATTGATCTTACTGTGGGGTCAGGACTATGTATGTGACTGTTGGATGTTATTAATTATATATATTTATTAATTATATATATTTATTGTTTATTAATTATATATATTTGTCGCAGTATCGGTCATTATTATGAAAATGAAACATAAATCTACTGACGAACATTTTTTTTTGTGCGCTTGTCAGAGTCGGGATGACAATTTCTATGAGAGAAAAATCGGGACACATGTTTGGTTTTCTTGATTTGCAAGGATTAAAAGAGGTTCTGGGAGTGTCCTTACGTTTCGTATACAATTAATTGTAGCATTAAACGAACGTAATTAAATGTCAAAATTAATCTGATATCAAACGTAGCATGATGAGTCATTCAAATTCCCCAAAAAATCAATGATAAGTATGCTGTATTGCACTGTATCAGCCCATATACGTCAATGATAGGTGTACTGTACTGTATCGGCCCATATGCATCCCACTGCATGGCACGGGCTTCCTTTACATCGAGAATCCGATTGAGAGGGGTTAGGCCATATGACCTGGATTATATTCCACCACGCTGGCCTAGAGCGAATTGGCGACTTTACATAGGTCATAGGTGTATTTGATATAAATCTTTTTTATGAATGACTACTGCTTAGATACAAGAAGTCCTCTACTAAACATAGACATCCACAAAGACCTATTAGAAGCGAGCATCCCACGACTTTTACAACTTTAGTTAGATCGTCATAAAATTTTGCTGCTTTCATAAAATCTATAAGAACTTAAAAAAACAAGTTCTTAGTTCTTACAGTACATATTTATTTATTTATTTATAAATCCTTTAATTGCACACCACATACATTAATAAGATTTTTAAAAAGAAATCCAGTTTAAATAAGTATATACATACATAAACATCACGCCTTCTTCCCAGAGGGGGTAGGCAGAGATGTTACCAGGACACCCTCGTTTCGGCTTACGTGTTCCGTCCCATGATGTGATAGGGGGCGAGCCTAACGCCATGTCGGGCACAAATTCCTTACTCCTTGCTGATAATTAATACAAAAGTCCAATATCACTTTTCCCGACCCGGGATTCGAACCAGAGACCTCAGCTTTGTAATCATACCTTAGTACAACTACGCCACCGAGGCAGTTTAAATAAGTGCGCATTATTTACGTTATTTATTGTTCCCAATACTTTTACCATATTAAGTTCACGTGTATGTTTTCCTCAAAACCGCAGCGCGCACGTCCGCAAAACCCGTCCGTATGTTAACAAACTGTTACCGAGGCTTATACGCCGACCGCGGCGCAGTGAACGCCCGACCACCGCGACGGACAGCTGACTACCAGCTACCAGCTACCAGCTACCAGCTACCATGTGTGTGTGATAGTGTTACCAGGATACCTATAACAGGTGAGTCCTGACTTTCAGAACATTTGTAACTAATAATAATAAATACGACTGCCTCGGTGGCGTAGTGGTAGTACGGTATGATTGCAAAGCTGAGGTGTCGGGTTCGAATCCCGGGTCGGGCAAAGTGATATTGGATTTTTCTATTCATTATCAGCCCGGAGTCAGGAATTTGTGCCCGATATGGCGATAGGCTCGCCGCCTATCACATCGTGGGACGGAATATACAAGGCGAAACGTGGGTGTTCTGGTAGCACCTCTGCATACCCCTTCTGGGAAAAAGGCGTGTGTTTATGTATGTATGTAATAATAATAAATACATTCAACTGTAACGTAGTCTTGAAGCCCTAGTCTTGTGTCGTGAATATGCTATGAGAGACTTTCAGTCTCACAAACACCCAGACCCGGGACAAATACTTGACCTCAGAAACATTATCAGCCCAGATAGGTCTCACTGCACCGCACGAGCCTCCTCTACAATCAAGAGTACGATTGAGTAGGTGCGGGGATCGAACCCGCGGCCTCTCATTTCACAGCCGGCGTCTAACCAACTACGCCACGGAGGCTGTCCATTGCACATATCACATCAAATAATACTTTATCTAGACAGTACCTTGGGATGCAACCAGGCCGACAAAATTGTGTCAACCGGTTTGATGTACATCTCATTGTGTACCATCACGCGCATTGTAGTTAAATTATCGTAATGTATATAAAAAGAGAAGAAAAGTCACTAACAAGGCTCAAAAGTACCCTGAAAAGATAAAAATTAACGAATTTATAAAAGTGAAAGCTAAATTATGTCAGTGTGCAAAATGGAGAACCGTAGTACACAGCCTCCGTGGCTGGGTGGTTAGACGCCGGCTGTGAAACGAGAGGCCGCGGGTTCGATCCCCGCACCCAGACAAATGTTTGTGCTCCGTAAATATTTCGGGTCTGGGTGTCTGTGAGATCGAAGTCTTTAAAAAACACAAGACTCGAGCTTAGTGTGGGGTCAAGACTATGTACGTGATTGTTGGGTGTATTTATTTAACATTCTTTCCGGGGTGGAAGACAGGGGAAGGGGTGTACGGAGAGGGGAAGGAGAGGAGAGGGGTAAACAAGCTATCCATACAATGAGCGTAATATCAAAACATCACATCATATAGTGTAGACAGGACTTCTCTCCCAAACATAAGCCTATACGCAAAATTCCACAATGCGTTTACAATGAAGTGGGTTCAAAAATGAATGTTTTGATTACCGGATATCCCTTTCCTCTCCCCATCCTTTTTCTTTCCCGCTCCTCTCCCGATTGGTCTGGCAATTCATCCAGGATCCAGCGTTGTCGATGTTCATGTTCACTTACCATCAGGTGACCTGTTTGCTCGTTTATTTATTGAGGAAAAAAACTATGCACCTAGTTGAAAGTTTATATATCCCAAATACGCTGGTGGTAGGTCTCTCATATGTGAGGGGCCGCCTGGGCAGGTACCACCGCAAATGCACTGTTGTGTTCCGGTTTAAAGGACATTGTAGCCAGAGTAACTACTAGACGTAATGAGACTTAACATCCTATGTCTTCTCCCAATAGGCAATTTCTTACGGACAAGAGTTTGATGGATATTAAAATGATATATTATTTTTAGAAGGTAAATAGTAAAAATGAAACTACTAGACATTATGTCTTGTGTTTCAGGCTGGCCAGTATTGCTTTGTAATTCACGGTGTTTGGTTTTGCTAATGTCCATGAGCGGTCGTATCGCTTACCATCAGGCGAATGGAGTTGCCCTTCCCCGATAGACAGACTAGTCGCTAATCGAATCGGATTTCACGCTAAGCCCTGAACCCTTGTGTGGTTCTCTATTACAAGTTTCACACAGTTTCTTAGAGTTGGGATTTCTGATATAAATTGCGGTGTTTATGAAATTTTACAGCCTCTGTCCCGGAGTTGGTTAAAACACTGTCTTTAACTAGAGGTCGTAGGTTCGATCTCGTTTCGAGTCAAATAGTTGAGGATAGATTCATACATAGGGAATTTAGGTGTGTGTTGTGACAATAAGTGTCTCGAATTTTATGATACACATACATACATAAACTCACGCCTTTTTCCCATAAGCGGTAGGTAGAGATGCCACCAGGACACCTACACTTCGCCTTGTATGTTCCGTCCCACGATGTGATAGGGTCGAGTCTATCGCAAAGCTACCACTGTTAGAGAATTTATGAAATTGGTCATAGTGACGCACGTTTGCCGCGTTTCAGGTCAATTATGTGTATTGTGTGCATATATGTTTGGAAGTGGTAGAGCCAGGCTGTCGTCAGTAATGAATCAGCATGAATGAGCAGGTTCGTCCGAGGTAGTACAATTGTCTCACAGGAGATCGACGTGAAGCGACAGCTTTGCTTTCGCGTTTCGTTCGGTGAGTGAGATTGCCGGATGCCTAATACCCCTGTCCTCTTCCCATACTTTTTCCTACCTGCTCCCCTCCTGATTTTAATTGCCAGCATTACATGTACGAACCAAGCGTTGTAAATGGTCATGGGCGGCAGTGATCACTTACCATCAGGTGACCTGTTCGCTTGTTTGCCGGAAATATGCAATGACAAAAAAATATATAATAGTTACAACTAGGCCGGTATAATTATGTCATCGGTGGAAACTCTACACAGCGTCAAAGAAGTTTTTTTTCAAACTGGCAGGTCAAAACGACGTTATACATCTTATGGCAAATACAAAATTGAGATTAAGCATCCACCAAGCTGAACAACCTCACATTGACAAAATTTTGCCGGACCAATCGCATCGTACTTTATAGTACTGTACTGTACTGTATCAGCCCTTATACGACCCACTGCAGAGCACGAGCCTCTACAATCGAGAGTGCGATTAATTGTCGTACTTCATAGTGCCGGCATAAAAAGCGTCAATATTATGAATATTAGAAGCATGTCATATGTTAAGTTGTTCTCATAACCGCCATGTTGTGCAACGCTTGCAAAACATTACGTCTTTAGAAAGTTGCCTTGACCTATTGAGATGGACGCAGCCTCCGGTTTCTACCTGCAACCTGTTTCCTCTCTAGGTTGTCGCGGGTTCGATTACCGCTGTTTTGTAAGAATTTCTATACATACATACATAAACACACGCCTTTTTCCCAGAAGGGGTAGGCAGAGGTGCTACCAGAACACCCACGTTTCGCCTTGTATATTCCGTCCTACGATGTGATAGGGGGCGAGCCCATCGCCATATCGGGCACAAATTCTTGACTCGGGGCTGATAATGAATAGAAAAATCCAATATCACTTTGCCCGACCCGGGATTCGAACCCGAGACCTCAGTTTTGCAATCATACCGTAGTACCACTACGCCACCGAGGCAGTAAGAATTTCTATGGTATGTACTATGTGTAGTCTGCAAACCCGCACTAGGCCAGCGTGGTGGACTATATGTCCTTAACCCTCTCAATCGTACTCTCGAGCGTAGAGGAGGCCTGTTCCCTGCAGTGAGACGTATATAGGTTGATACAGTTTTATAGTACAACTTGATTATATTAACATATGTTTAATTTTATGTGCAAAAAAAGTTCAAACGGCGGTCTTCTCCCAATAGGCAATTTGTTACAGACAAGAATTTGATGGATATTAAAATAATTTGTGTCCGACCGAAACTAGTTTTTCAGCCGAAATCGAAACCGAAAATTGTTAAAATTATATAAAATACGATTATTTACTAAAATAAAGAATTTATACATAAATAAATTATATAAAAATTAATTGAATCGCTTTGGTGTATCTCTGTCAAGGAAATATATGTGGTAATTTCTATTGACCTAGAATCGTGTTATGCAAAAAGCGAGATCTTATGGTCAAGGGGAAATTTTTAAATTATCTAAAAACTGGTTCTAATTTTGAAAATCATGTTTACAAACCGTTTGATTGTGAATCATTCTTCATGATTGTTACCTATTTATTAACCGACTTAAAAAAAGGACGAGGTTCTCAATTCGGTAGAATCGTTTTTTTATATATCTATCTATCTATCTGTACATATAATAAAGCTGCTAATCGATGTCTGTACATGAAAGATATTTGAGAAAAAATATTATGAAGAGGGGGGGGGGGTCTGTAGGAACGTAATAAAACCAAAAAAACAATGACTGTCGGTTTTGCTGTTGTGCGCGATTAACTCAGAAACGGCTTAAAGGATTTCGTTGTTTGGTGTAGAGGTAATTAACATCCTGGATTAACAATTAGGCTACTTTTCATCCCGAAAAATTTAGTATACCCGTGGGATGAATTCAAATATAAGAGTTACCTTTTTATACACAAGAGGATGGGACTGGGTTACAAGGCTTGAGTGAGAATCATTGGGACAGGGCGGGTTGTAATGTGATAAATTTACAACACCAATATTAAGTCTTTCCCCATAGGCTTATTTAAGTATATTTATCCGGGGTGGCATCGTCTAGCGTCCGGAAAAAAATCTGTATGGCAAACACATGGATAAACCTTTAGCTTGTACAGGTCTATATGTTTCCACAAGTTTTTAATAAAATTATTTATTCTATTGTTACAGATATTGACAATGGACATCAATTACATGACCACCGAGAAAATGGATCACTACCAGTAAGTTGACATATCATAATAAAAGTAAATAAATAAATAACGGTGAAGGAAAACATCGTAGCGAATTTAAAGAATTTCTACGGTATGTAAAGTCCGCTCGCACTAGGCCAGCGTGGTGGACTATATCTAACCCCTCTCAATCGTTCTCTCGATTGTAGAGGAGGCGCGTGCCCTGCAGTGGGACGTCTTTGGGCTAATACCGATACAGATAATAATAAATAAATATAACAATAAAATACATTACAGATGGTACGTCCCTAGTATGCGAGGGTGAGCAGGCGCCACCGCTTCGTGTATTAGTCAAGCAGTAGTGTGTACTGTAGTGTTCATGAAGCACATTGTAGTGATTACTGCACATTAAGAAACTTGCGTAATTAATGTCTCATAGAAAATCAACTAATATTTCAGCAAATTCACTTAAATTCTTAATGAATTATACACTAGAACGTTCCTCCGAAATTATTTCATCGAGTGGTGGTAACTGTATCAAAATCCGTTCGGTAGTTTTTTAGTTTATAGAGAATATACAGACAGGTAAAAAAAGGTAGACAGTCGCGGCGGAGGACTTAGTCTTAGTATACTTTAGATAGGCTTCCCTAAGATCTCCAAATCGACCAGTTGGCAGCGGCCTGTATCCAGGGAGAGGCCTATATAAGATAGATAGATATACAGGGTATATCAAGACTGCTACTGAAAATGAAGCCAGGTGGTAGTTTCAGTGACTTAAGACACAATGCAACTAAAACTTTTGCAAAAACAGCGACGATTTTTTTGTATTTTTTTTTCCGTCATCGTATTTGGGTGGTACATACATACATTTTCCTAAAAAAAATAATGTACATCCTATTATTTTAAAAAACGCTATAGTAGGCTTTAAATAATAATTTTAGCAATTAGCTAAAACTATGGATTTACCACCCAAACACAATGATATTTAAAACATTGCAACAAAATACATTGCTTTTTTTTTCATAATTTTTAGTTGCATCTTGTCTGTAGTCACCTAAAACTACCACCTGGTTTCATTTACGGTAGCAGTCTTGATATACCCTGTATACTTAAGATAACCCTGTATCTTTATCCCAGGAAGCATCTGGAACTCCTGAACGGCAACGACCCAGCAGCCATAAACTTGAACGAAGGCAACTGCGAACGCCTCGATGACGCGGAGTCCATCGCCAGCTTCTACGAGGGTTCCGTGATCCTGGTCACGGGGGGGACTGGGTTCGTGGGCAAGGCTCTCCTGGAGAAACTCCTCAGGAGTTGTCCAGGGATAGACACTATATACGTTCTGATAAGGGCAAAGAGAGGCCTGACTGTGGAACAAAGGTATAAGGAACTGCTGAAGAATCAGGTTAGTCACTTTTGAAGTATTTTACTTCAAGTTTGAAAGGTTATTCAAGTTTGTGCTGATCATTTTCTGTCAGGTAAGTTTGCTTGATGCAATGAAATTGTTACAAAAACCAGCAAAGGCTTTGTGCCAGGCGGTTACGTGGACGTATAACGGGGCGCTCCTCGCCCTGGGATGACCGGTGCCTCCCAATGCATGTGAAGGTCACCAAGGGGTTTTTAGTCAGTAGGCTGGCGTAGGTTTTGTTAAGGTCCCAGCCCGCCTACAATCCGCACCGTGCCCGGCTGAAAGCCAGAGACACTGACATATCCATCTCGGAGTACCGAAAGAATAACTTAATAGTTTTCCTCTTGGACAAAAAAAGTTGGTAATGGGTGGGGTTCAAAAAGAAAGCAGGAGTCTAAATCAGTAAATAATTTCTCTGTCCGGGGCGTGGTACCCGCGACCACCAATTCGGCAGTCATCAGGTTTACATCAACTAGCCAGCACGCTCTTATATCCTGTCGCCATACTGGACACAATTCTAGTCCTTGCCAAGTCAAAGCAAAATTATCAAGTGTACAAATTGTGCATCTTCATATTTTACATAAACAAGAAAATATAACTCAACCTTCTATTCTACTCAACA
This sequence comes from Theretra japonica, assembly GCA_033459515.1. Taxonomy (NCBI): domain Eukaryota; kingdom Metazoa; phylum Arthropoda; class Insecta; order Lepidoptera; family Sphingidae; genus Theretra; species Theretra japonica. The sequence goes on from CM065952.1 coordinate 6,297,931, forward strand.
AACAATATCCCAACTCGAAAACGTCATATCAACATAGCACATCTCCTCAGGTGTTCGACAGAATCCGCGCACGCTGGCCGGACCGGCTCAGCAAGCTTTACCCGATCACGGGCGACGTCGCTGCCCCTAACCTTGGAGTCAGTACAGAACAGCGCGACCTGCTGAGTCGAGTCACCACGCTGTTCCACTCGGCAGCTACTGTCAGGTTCACTGAGCCGCTTGGCGCTGCTACTACGCTTAATGTGCAGGGGACAGCGTCGCTGCTGAAGCTGGCTAAGGACATGACTAAGCTGAAGGTAGGGGTATAACTAAATTCTGATTCAAGTTTATAATAGTGCCTACATCTTAACATTCACAACTTTACGTTGAAGGAGAAGCAATAATGATTTTTGTAGCTTATTGTTCATCTTATGAGCGTTAGTCGTTGTATTAATGAGCTTTTGGACCAAGCAAATCTCAAAGCTACCTACACTCACGCAGCTTCCATTCAAGGCTCAGACATAGACATACAAACAACAATTCCTTTCGGGTCTGGGTGCTGTGAGACCGAAAAAACTTCATGTAGTTTATTATAACCACACAAGACTTTATCATCATCTGCCTTTTATTGTCCACTGCTGGTCATAGGCGTCCTGCAAATTGCGCCTTTTCACCCTTTTTTCGGCTTCTCACGTCATCTGCCAGCGACCTTTCGCGAATCGTCACTCCACCTAGCTGGAGGGCGTCCTACACTACGCTTGCCAAGACGCAAGACTTGATAGATCTTAATTTGGGCTCAGTATTACTGTGTGGTGTTCCTATTTACCTAGTATTTTTGTTATTTGCTAGATCTATGCCTTCATAAAACTCTTTCCCCGCAGGCCCTAGTCCACGTATCCACGGCGTACAGCAACGCGCCTCGCCCACACATCGAGGAGCGCGTGTACCCCCCACCGTACGACCCTGACAGCATCATCAGATGCACCAAGATGCTGCCCCCGGAGACCGTTGAAGCCATCGCTGATAGTTTGCAGGTATGTTTCAAAAAAGAAAGGGCAAATGGCTTTAGGACAATTTAGACAACCTCCGTGGCGCAGTTGGTTAAACTCCGCCTGTGGAACGAGAAGCCGCGGGATCAATCCCCGCACTGAGACAAATGTTTGTGAGGCTTACAAGTATTTGTCTCGGGTCTGGGTGATTGTGAGACCGAAAAGTCTCTAATGTGGGTCAGGACTATGTATTGATGATTTTCGATTAACTATTTGTTTTTTGGCGTTAATGACGAGACAAGCGTGTCACTAGTTTGTTAAAACACTATCCAATTATTCCATAGAAACGGCAGGACCCCACTTTCTTACGAAAACACATCGTTTCGTGTATTTTAAGGGAAAAACGCCTGCTCATAAACAAAAGCAATACTCCGATCATATCCTACAACTTATTAAGTGCATGGCACTCTGACACAATACTCAAGTCTCTTGTGCATTAATCACTACAATGTGCGTCATGAACACTGCAGTACACGCTGCTGCTTGATGAATAGACAAGGCGGTGGCGCCTATAAACTCTCGCATATGAGGGACCATTTAATCATACATTCATACATAAACACACGCCTTTTTCCCAGAAGGGGTAGGCAGAGGTGCTACCAGAACACCCACGTTTCGCCTTGTATATTCCGTCCCACGATGTGATAGGGGGCGAGTCTATCGCCATAACGGGCACAAATTCCTGACTCTGGGCTGATAATGAATAGAAAAATCCAATATCACTTTGCTGGACCCGGGATTCGAACCCGAGACCTCAGCTTTGCAATCGTACCGTAGTACCACTACGCCACCGAGGCAGTCGTCGAGACCATTTAATCTATTGTATTTTGTTGTTTTAGGGGGATCATCCCAACCCGTACACATTGACCAAAGCATTGGCGGAGTCTATAGTATATGGCCACACGGATTTGCCTGTCTGCATAGTAAGACCTTCAATCGGTGAGTAATATGATCAATAAACGTTTTTATCTACTAGCGGTCGAGCCCGGCTTCACCCGGATGTACGTAGTTTTTGAGTCCAGTCCATAATCCAATAAACAAAATATTATTTCGCGTACTAACTGTTTTATATTTAAACCGAATGTAACCGCCGTTGACTATATTGGACCGTCCCGTCCCATTACATCCCGTTCTGTCCCGTCTCATTCTGCTCCTTGACGAAAAGCATGCAATCCAGTCCTATCCCGCCCCGTGCCATCCATCCGAGTTTGAAAGGGTAGCAAATATGTAAATTTGAATTCCTGATTCATCCCACTGGAACACTATATTCGTGCGGGATAAAATGTTGCCTACGTGTTAATCCACGGTGTCAGCTACCCGTATAACAAATTTCATGGGCAGTGACCTCTTCCCATCCTTTTTCCTCCCAGCTCCATTATCCAGCATCGTGGATGTTCATGAGCGGCAGTAATCACTTACTAGCAGGTGACCTGTTTGCTCACTGCCCATTAACATGAAAGGGGTATTGGGCATCCGGCAATCTCACTCATTGAACGAAACGCGATGGCAATCCTGTCGGTTCACGTCGATCGAGCCAGTGGTACCGCCCAGGACGAGTCTGCCCATTCATGCTGAGTCATGGCTAACAACAGCGTGGCTCTACCACTTCCAATAAAGTCTTTAGCTCAAAGGGATTGTCAGAAGTATTTAAAGGTGCCATAGCTGAAAGGGGTTGTCAGAAGATTTAAACTAAAAAGAAGTCGCGTATTTACTATTTAGAGAGATTGAAAAATACTGCTGCAATTCAATAAATAAAAAAAGTAAGTAATTTAGACTTTTACCATCAGTTGCTTCGTAGTCATGTGTGATATTCAATCATCAGGCACTATAACGGTGTAGGAAAACATCGTAAGGAAACCTGCATACCGTAGCGATTTTAAAGAACCTCTACAGCATGTAAAGCCCGCCAACCCACACTAGGCCAGCGTGGCCTACAGTGGGACGTACATGGGCTGACACAGATATAGATCACAGTCAGTCCTACCTTTTTTTTTTTTTTGTTGACGCGGGGAAACCGAGTTACCGCTATCGTCCCACCTTGGGGGAAAGTGGAGCGATTATGTTGGGTTCACCGGTCTAGGGCATACCAACCAAAACCCCGCGTGGCCCTCTTCGGCACAAATGGAACGGCCCCGGGGACCCGAAGCAAGAACGCCTCAGCTTCTACCGGAACCGTTCCTGCACACTGCCGCTTACTTGCGGCTCTTACTGCTGCTGAACATCTCGGGGTCGCATTGTATCTGTATACAAATGGCACTACGACAGTCCCCCACTGCGTGCCCGCGACCCCCAAATCCCCATTAGTCGCCTTTTACGACAGGCAGGGGATACCGTGGCGGAATTCTTGAAACGCCCCCATACCACAGGGCGAACAGTCAGTTCTACCTACAAGTAGAAACGTAGACATTTATAAATACAATACCCTTGACAGTTCTTCATGGGAACGCACACGTGATGCCGATCGATGGAGATGATTTTTTAATGAATGCGATGGGAAATAGGTCGTAACAACCCACTAGCGATTTAATATTTATATCCAGACGCGATACCGAGAAGTAACAATAACTTGGAGTGCGGTTGAAATACTTTAATTGCTATGATACGATTTTTCAACACACGGTGAAGAGAAGCATCGTGCGTAAACCTTTTATGACATTACGATGAAAACAACCTCTCAATTTTTTTTACCTTAATAATATTTTTCAAACCTAAAACTTAGACTAATAATTACCCAACCCAGCAACTGAACCTTACATCTCACGACTCCATCCATCAGCCAAAGGAAGTCCACTGCTGAACATAGGCCTCTCCTAATGATTTCCACAGTGACCTGTTGGAGGCAGCCTGCATCCAGCGACGTCCCGCGACCTTTACCAGGTCGTCTGACCACCTAGTGGGTGGACGTCCCACGCTGCGCTTTCCGCTTCGTGGCCTCCATTCGAGAACTTTTTGGCCCCATCGGCCATCAGTTCTCCGTGCTATGTGCCCCGCCCATTGCCACTTCAACTTGTTAATCCGCTGGGCTATGTCGGTTACTTTAGTTCTCCTACGGATCTCCTCATTTCTGATTCGATCTCGTAGGGAAACCCCGAGCATAGCCCTCTCCATAGCTCGTTGAGTGACTTTGAGCCTCCTAATAAGGCCCATAGTAAGAGGCCACGTCTCGGTGCCGTATGTCATCACTGGTAACACACAACTATCGAAGACTTTCGATTTGAGGCACTGAGGTATTTTGGACGAGAAGACGTCGCGTAGTTTCCCGAACGCTGCCCAACCGAGTTGGATTCGACGATTGACCTCTCTCTCGAAGTTGGACCTGCCTAACCGGACCACTTGTCCTAAATAGACATATTCGTCTACAACTTCGAGAGTCGAGCCCCCAACTCCGATGGGGGTGGGCACAACATGGACATTCGACATTATTTTCGTTTTGTCCATGTTCATTTTAAGACCCACCTGTTGGGAGACTCGATTTAGGTCTTCGAGCATAGTGCTAAGGTCTTCCAGCGATTCTGCCAAGACTACAATATCGTCGGCAAATCGAAGGTGAGTGATATACTCGCCGTTGATGTTGATGCCGAATCCTTTCCACTGCAAGAGCTTGTAGGCGTTTTCCAGCGCGGCAGTAAACAGTTTCGGAGATATGACATCTCCCTGTCTTACGCCTCTCTGTAGTGGAATAGCCTTCGTGCTCTGATCTTGTACTCGGACCGACATGGTGGCGTTGTTGTATATACACTTCAACACTTCGATGTACCGATAGTCAATGTGGCACCGCTGAAGAGACTGTAGCACCGCCCAGGTCTCGATCGAATCAAAGGCTTTCTCATAGTCCACAAACGCTAAACAAAGCGGCAAGTTATATTCCTCGGTTTTTTGTATAACTTGCCGAAGCGTATGAATGTGGTCTATGGTACTAAAGCCTTTTCGGAACCCGGCTTGTTCGGGAGGCTGGAAGTCATCAAACCTGCGTTCGAGACGATTTGTGATGACCCTCGAAAACAGCTTATAGACATGGCTCAGGAGCGAGATGGGCCTGTAGTTCTTCAGCAAAGTGTTATCACCTTTTTTGAAGAACAGTACCACCACGCTCCTGCTCCATGCCTCTGGCGTTGAGCCCTCGAGGAGGACGGAATTGAAGAGCTTCTGAAGGACTTTCAGTATCGGCATACCGCCCGCTTTCAGAAGCTCTGAAGTGATTCCGTCCTCACCCGGCGCCTTGTTGTTCTTAAGCTGTTTCAGGGCCATCTCAATCTCACACAGGTTGATGTCCGGGATATCATCGCTAAAGTGTCGGATCAACTCGGCTCTCGGGTCTTCGGCCGAGCTAACAGCAGGTTCGGCAACCGAGGTGTAAAGCTGTCCGTAGAACCTCTCGATCTCCCTTAATACCTCTGCCCTCGTCGACACTACGCTGCCGCCGTCCGTCTTCAGCCTAGACAACTGGCTTTGCCCAATAGACAAGTCTCTTGCAAACACTTTGGAGCCTCCGTTCCGCTCAATTGTCTCTTTTATGCTCACAGTATTGTGAGCACGGACATCGTGTCGCAAGGACTTCCAGATCCGTCTATTGAGCCGCCTACATGCTTCGGCGTCATCGGAAGACTGCAGCGCCATAGATCGACGTTCGGCCATGAGGTCAAGAGTGTGGATCGAGAGTTTTTGGGGTCTATCTTTACGGCGAGGTCTAAAATACTTAGATCCCACCGTATGGACAGCTTCTACCAAACCGCTGTTTAGCTCGTCCACTGCAAGGTTTTCTTTGAGACAATCAAAGCGATTTGCCAGCTCAAGTTGAAAGTTCTTGGGGTTTTGGATATGGGCGCGAGTAGGTCGGAGCGTAGATTTCATCAAGCGACGCCTTTCTAATTGGACATTGATGTTCAATGTGCCTCTAACCATTCGGTGATCACTGCCGGTTTTCACCCTGTTGATCACAGAGACATCACTGAACATCCGTCTATTCGTCGTCAAGATGAAATCTATCTCGTTTCTCGTAGAACCGTCAGGACTCAGCCAGGTCCATTTCCTGTGAGGCGGCTTCTGGAAGAAAGAGTTCATCGCAAAGAGTCCCTCTTTCTCCAGAAAGTCGGCCAGCCTCTGACCTCTGAGGTTCCGTTGCCCATGTCCAAATTGCCCCACTTTCAGCTCTGCATCGCTTCTCATGCCCAACTTTGCGTTGAAGTCCCCCATAACAACATTGAAGTAGGTTTTGGAAGTATGTATGGCCCGACTTATGTCCTCATACATCTCCTCTACTTCTTCATCTGGATGTTTCGAGGTCGGCGCGTATACCTGTATGACCTTCAGCGAATATCTTTTTGATATTCTGAGTATAAGGTACACTACCCTGCTCGACACACTTTCGATGGATACGATGTTGTTTATGAGAGACCTGTGGACTCACTCTCACGACTCAGAAATGTATTTGTTAATCATAAGAATGCTTGTTACAGTAACTGCGGCGCATCAAGAACCATTCCCTGGATGGATCGACAACGTTTACGGAGTCACTGGTAAGACACAACTAAAATTATAAGCGCGAATTTAATTGGAATCGGATCAATATCAACAATATCACAAACAACCAAGCAAACTGTCAGTCTCCTATATGGATTATCGAAATACAGTGCCAATCAAATTAACTGAATAAGTTTTGAGCCTGAGCGCATTAATATCAAAATCTAAATACTACAAAATGGCACCCATAGGTTACCAATCCGTCTACTGCCTTCGCATTGTGATTATAGAAGCTAAGAGGCAATAGATAGAAGGTAAACGCAATAGAATCTTGCTAAAAAGTTCAATATGGCGGCCACAATTTTCGAATTTACTTACAAATTTAAATCACCGGAGTATAGGACCCCTCAAACATTGATTTCGGGCGCAATCGAATCAACACCTAGAGTAACTACTGGACATAATGAGACTTAACATCTTATGTCTCAGGACGGCGAGCGAAGTCGATTACCAAGCATTACTTTGTAATTCATGGTGTTGCTAATGTCCATGGGCGGTCGTATCGTTTACCATCAGGCGCATGGCACACTCGTCTCGCCATTCATTGCAATAAAAAAAAAACATACATAGTCCTTTCGTATCTCCCCCAGGGATAATAATGGAGATATCCCGCGGGACCTACCGCTCCGGGTACTGCCGCGAGCGGTACGTAGTCGACCTGGTGCCAGTGGACATGGTGGTCAACTCCTGCATCCTGGCTGCGTGGAGGCAGGGGGTCAAACAGTAAGTGAACCTCCGTTGTATCTACTTACACGTATATGAAGTAAAAGAGATTGTTTATTTGAACGCGCGAAAATCAAGAACTGTATTAGCCCATGTACGCCCCACTGCAGGGCACGGGCCACCCCTACAATGGAGAGTACGATTGACACGGGTTGGGTCATATAGTCCACCACACTAGCCTAGTGCGGCTTGGCGGACCAGGAACTCAGAACAGACCAGGAACTACTGGTTTAAATTGAAAAGTTCGACCTATTACTCGTAGTTTTGAATAATTAATTTGTCGAGGAAGGCTATGGGGTAATTTTTATGCCGGGAATATATATAGTCCGACTTATATCTCGGAAAATCATTTACGCGGGTAAAGCCCCGAGCAATAGTATTGACTAAATAAACCTGATGGTAAGTGCAAATGTCTTGTTTGAGACATAATAATGACAGCCCATGTATGTCAAACGCAGTGTTCACGCATTTAACTGTAACGTTCGCGGTCTGTCTCTATCGTCAGACTGCGGACATTTAAAATCAAGTCAGATGAGCGCACTAACCTGGTTATCCGCTGCGACTGCTGAAGATGCACCAACACTAGTCACGATGTCACAAATATCTTCATTAATTTTAGCTAAGAACTGTTTGGATCACAACAGCTTTCAAACAAAAAAAAAAACATCACAATCGATCGACCCGTTGAGGAACAACAATGCTACAGACAGATACACCGACACACAGACACGTTACAGTTATAAAAACCCTGTTTTGCGTCGAGGATGATAAAACCTACGGGACACGGCCAATTTTACAAAATCATTACTCGTAATATTTCTCGCAATACCAAAGCGGCGGTCGACGCGGCCCGATATAAAGTTTCGTATACCCACATATAAAATTGTAAAAAATGCTTAAATATACAGAAAGTCGGAAAGTAATACACGTGGGTTACTATGAGGGTTCTTAACCGCTGTACGGTCGCTATCCGCGCGGATACAAATATATTATTACTATTAATGGTTAAGCTTTAATCCATCACACAATTTGCATTAGAGAGAATGGAACGAGCAGATCGCTCATGATGCGCGTCCCGCCTGCACATAACCAGCAACAACGCTTACTACTCATTACTAACTGCACGACACAAGCTCACACACACATTACTCAAGACTATTATTGTCACTACAATGTGCTTCAATGAAAACTACAGTAAACACTATAGGCAAAAATAATTGTACCGAATGCAAGAAGATTATTTCTTTAAATCGATACTTCTAGCATCAGGTTTAATAAAGGGCCTTATGCCAGAACTCATGAGGAGCATATTATAATCAATATTCTTCTATTCTGCAGACCAGGTCGTTGTCCAGTCTACAACGTGACTTCAGGGTCCATCAACCCGCTCCAATGGGGACAGTTCACTAAACTCTGCATCAAATGGGCCAGAGAGAACCCTACCAAGTAAGTACAAAGATGTAACCAATGTTGTAGATGCATGCTTTCAACAGGTAGATGTGAAAATCATTTGAGGAAGCCTATGTTCAGCAGTGGACTTGTGGATGAGGAGATAGGAGTACAAAGTATTAGGTCTTGAAGCGACATGGGGTAATTAGCGCCGCCCGTGCACATCTACAACTCTTGGATTATACTAGCATTTGCTGTCAAAATAGAAGGAGACACGAAGAGGGATGGACGGTGGAAACAAATCTTACGTTCTATGTAATCAGGCCGTACGTAGCCACTCCAGCATACAGGCCTTCTCATGTTATAATTTATAGTCTTGTACAAGCTTCATCCAGTACATCCGGGCACACCTCGCGAGATCATCTGGCCAACGAACTGGTTAACTGCCTTCAATTCTTTAGGCGTTTGTAGAATTCGGTTTAATAACTGCCATTGAAGATAAATTGAGTCTCATCATCTCATCATATCAGTCGACATTTATCCATTGCTGAACACAGGCCTCTTCTCTACTGAACCACTTTTCTCAGTCTTGCGCTTGTCTCGGCCACAATTTGCCTTCAAACTAGCGGGTGGTCTGCCTACATTCCTCCTGGACTCTCTAGACCACCATTCTGTGACCGCTTTAGTCGAGATAGGTGACCTACAGTTCAGCTGAGGTCTTGCCCAATACTCTTTTACTCTTCCCATCCTTTTTCCTTCCCGCTCCCTACCGATCTGAAGGGCCGGCAACACCTCCATGATCCAGCGTTGTGGATGTTCATGGGCAGCAGTGATCACTTACCATCAGGTGAGCTGCTTGCTAGTTTGCCGGACCTATGCGATAAAAAAGTCTTAACCATCTTATTTGTTGCAGGTATGTCATGTGGTACCCGAACTTCTCATTCACGGAGTCGCGGTTTATGAACACGTTCTGGGAGGTGACGTGCCACTTCCTGCCCGCGTTCCTGTACGACCTGCTGCTGAGGGCCCAGGGGAGGAAAGCGATGTAAGTACATATTAATATACAGGTTATATCAAGACTACTACAGAAAATGAAGCCAGGCAGTAGTTTTAGTGCCTTTAGACACAATGTGTTTGAAATTGAAAACTAAAGCCTCATTTACACGAAGAGTGTTTTTCGCGGCGAGAATCGTATGCGATTATCGCATGACAAACGTGACAAATGTTTACATGATGCACCTTTTTTACATCCTTATGATAGTCATATCTTCAAAGCGAGAAACTCTCCCCTTGTAAATGGGGTTTAGTCTCCCCGTTTTACGATACGGGTCTTTTTACTGCTCAAATATGACCCTAAACCGAATCAAACTGAGATGCAATTTACACCGTAAAATCTTAGCATAAAATATAATTAAATACCACGAAGTATAATAACTTGTCTAATTTCGCAGCATGATGAAACTAGCCCGGCGGTTCAAAATGGCGGCCGCGACTGGCGAATACTTTGCCAACAACGAATGGCAGTTTGGCGTGTCTGAGCTCTCCGCGCTGCACAGCGAAGCCAGTGCCGCCCCGGACTCGAACCTGTACCCCTTCTGGCCCAGCTGCTTCTCCTGGGACTCGTATATAGGAGCCTATATGATGGGGATAAGGAGGTTTATATTGAAGGACAGTACGGAGTCTCTGCCGCATGCCAGGACTAAGTTGAAGAGGTTATTTTTTTTAATATGTAATAACCTATATCTATGGTAATATTGAATTCCGTGGTGGCCTATCGTTAAAAGACCGGTCGTTGTTGCCGAAACAGTGGTCGCGAATTCAAATCGAAATTTTATTGAGAAGGGGACTTAGTCGACCACGCCGGCCTAGTGGCGGCCCTCACATGTCAAAATCTCTATGGTATGCAGGGGGGTTACTCTATGATACTAAACGAAAATCGAATGTTCGCACGTTTAACGTCTGCAGAACGTTTTTAATTTTTCACTTCTAAAAATACACACTATTCTCTATGATACTTATCATTCACTCAGAACTAAGTCTATAGTTAGGACGTACGATAGAGAATTCGAACATTTTGTGGAGTACCTAGGCACATTCGTATAGTTTTACGTGCGACGTCCGAAGTTACAAGTTTCGTTTCGGATCATAGAGTAACCCCTCAGATTTCCCCAAAATGTTTTCCTTCGTTAAGTGTGGGCCAATTTTTCAGAGTTATGTCCTGAGATTTAAATTCACGACCAGCGTTTGGCAGCAACAAGCCGGCCCAAACGTATTTCGATGATTTACTAATTGTTTCTTAATCGTTTCTTGGATTTACGCGAATGTTACACAATGAAATAAAACGAATTCTTACGGATTTTATCGCGATTTTGATTTAATTTTTACATTAAAAAATTTCTATTAAAGAATGCGAAAATTCAATCAAATTCGCGATAAAATCCGTAAGAATTCGTTTTATTTTAATAATTCTTTCTTTTTTCTAGGTTGTACTGGGTGCACAGGATGTTCCAGGCGGCGACGGGGTACTACCTATTCAGACTGCTGGCTGGGCGCCTGCGATAACAACTGTCTTTATTACACCAAGTTTAATTATTGTACAGTTGTAATGCTTAGAGTACCAAACAATACCCTTTATTAAAGTTATACTTGTTTTGGCGCGTTTGGTAAAAAATATGAGAGTTAAAACGCGATATGAAGTTACATAAGTACCAGGAACGCATGAAGTTGGCGGAGATATTTTTGTGTTAAAAAATCTGCTGTACTCTTTCGGTACCCTAGATGAGGCTGGAAGGGGTTTGTGAGTATTCCTGGCCTTTCAAGGGTCCTTAGCTAACCCTACGCCAGTGTCTACTAGACCTCAAATAGTCTTGTCATATTGAGGTTTACTGGAGCTGACATTTTGACCATAATACGTATGTAATAAACACGCATGAAACCAGAGTGAGAGGGAAGATAATGTTAGTAGGAGTAAGAGAGATAGCAGCAGATATTGCAATTTGTGCGCGCGTTCCAGCAACGGAACCCGAGCGAAATGGAATATAATGTTGCTGAGTGTGAGTGAAAGAGACAGCTATAGATATTGCGGTGTCTGTTTTAGTTACAATTTTGTTCCCAGTGTCTCTATGTTTTAGATAGATACTATTTGATTTGCTTTAATTTAACTTCAAATGTTCATGACAATGTTAATACTATCAAAGATTTAAAATTAATAAGCAGGAGTCATGCTAATTAGATCTATTATCGTAGGATTTAATATAAAATATAGACCATAGGGGTCAATATGGACCAATTTGGGTATAAATGGGGTTCATAATTATTAAAATTAATTAAACACAGATTATGTTATAAGCACTGAAAGCGTGGCAAACCAAATGTTACTTTATTTTACATTAATCCCAAAATGGTATGCCCAATTTACACATTGGATCTAAAAATATGGACACGTACCAAAACGAAACTAGTTTCATTATTCAGTCAATTAAATCAGTTTTAACTACGCTCAGTTATAAATTAATTGACAATAGCGTTCTCCAGATATTTGCTATACTTTGCCGGATGCCTAATATCCGTTTCCTTTTCCCATTCTTTTTCCTTCCCGCTCCCCTCCCGATGGTCAGGCAACACATTATGATCCAAGCGTTGTGGATGTTCATGTGTAGTAATCACTTACCATCAGGTGGCCTGTTTGCTCGCTTGCCGGACCTATTGAATTAAAAAAAGAATTTTCTGTGTCAAATTGCCTTTTTGCCATTTACACGGGGAGAGTTTCTCGCAGCGAGAATCGTATGCGAATACCGCATGACGTAACCGCCATAGATGATCGTGCTCTGACAAATGTTTACACGATGCAACTTTTTTATATCCTTACGATAATCGTATCTTTGAGGCGAGAAACTCTCCCCGTGTAAATGTGTCATTAGAATGTTGTTGAAAATCGGCTATTATAATGTTTTATTTTTGATACAATTAATAAAGTTTAAATGGGCATACCTGTTTGGGATAATAAATATAAAATTGTAAATATACGTAAAGTAAAATTAAATAAAATTGCAATCTATCATTAAGATATTTTATATTCTTCGTGTATTGTATAGAATTTCACGTTTTAATGTAATCAATTTTGTAATTAATGTCTTAGATGTAATTTAGATCATTTAGTCTAGTGTTTAAAGAAACGGCTGAGACAGGTAACAGGTTTGAATCCTGGGTTTGACTTTTCCAAGTTTCCTGATCGCTTTAACGGTGAAGGAAAACATCGTGAGGAAACCTGCATACCATAGAGATTTTCACAAATTGGTATGTCAATTTCGCCAACCTGCTCTAGGTCTGCGTGGACCATAGCCTATAAACGAGTCCCATAATGGGAACCATATAGGCTGGAAATCACTTAATGTTAAACACACTGCTAGGAATAATTTTGGTCCCAATAGGACGTCATGATATCCTGGGATGGGACGTGGGAGCACCTTCACTGTCTACCCCTCAGAGGTAGAAGCGTGCATATGTAATATAATTATTGGAAATAACGGGTGTTTATAATCTGTAATTATATGATTTATTCACTTTTTCATTGTTTTATTAACACAAACATATCATAGCAATTTGTAATTTCTATGGTATGTAAATACTAAATTCCGCCTGGCACTAGGCCAGCGTGTTGGAGTATATCTTACCCCTCTCAATCGTACTCTCGATAGCAGAGGAGGCCCGTGCCCTGCAGTGGAACGTATTTGAGCTGATGCAGATGAAGAACGACAGCAAATGCACAATACTTATATATTTTTATTCTAGTCCCAAGTTTTCGTAAATTATATTATACATAGTCAGGAAAAAGTCATAAGGTACTTTTCCCACATAAGTAGTGATGAGATAGGTAATTACAAATACGATAGAGCATGTCTGTTCTCTTTTTTGGCCATTCTACTAAACCCATCGTAAATAAATTTAGCAGAAGGATTGCCTAAGCCGAGCTAACACACTTTTGGCACTTGAATTCTATTGAAATTAAGGTATTGGATGGACAACTTATCATTGGTACTTTTTAACGCTACAGTAACGCACGTATTGAGGGTATTTTACAAGGTTTCGGCGAAACGAAATCGAGAGGCCAGAACCATTGACAAAAATAATAACTTTGAGTTGCTAGCGACATCTGTTGACCACAACAGATATCACTTTATAATAAAAGCGCCATCTATATTTCGTAATAAAAAACCAATTTGAAAAATAACACTTTATTTATCACATACAAATATATTTACAACATTCTTTCGCTCAAAATGAAGGCAAGATTACAAGCCAATTAAATTCTAAATTCCTACACCATAATAATCATAGCACTTTACATTCTTAGTCTAACATTTTAGTTTCTACTAACGTACATAAACTCACGCTTGCATCCTTATAAAGGTTGGTCGAAGTTACACTAGCGCCACATACATATATCGAACTTATTTACAGATTACGTTAATACAGGCCCCCCATATATTGTTTTCTTATTTATCTTCCATGTAGACATCGATCGGTTACAAAATTATATGTATAGATTAACATTCAAGATATGTTGGGCATGAATTCCAGTTCCCAATCAAATTTTCAAATCGAAAAAATCACACATACATTGTCAGAATTTACAGCTCATAGTTCATATTAAAGGGTATCATTCGATCATGAAGGCAACTTAATGTAATACATTCATTAGAGTGTATTTTTAAGTGTAAAAAAGTTATATCTTCCAAAAATAACATTAACTACGATTACTCATCAATAGCTTAAACTAAAACGCAATCCCCTAGCAGTCTTAAATTTAAATATACAAGCCATTTCATCAAAATGACAACAATTACAGATGGCGTTACTTTATTTTGGGAAGTGCGACAATTGAACACTGTCATATAATACACACGATTACAGTACAGTACATTGCAAGCTTTTTAACATTTACAGGGATAAAGTAAAGGAAAACTCGTGACAGTTATGTTCGGATGTAAAAACGCAAAGATTCATAGTGTTTTTGCTAAAAAGGAGCAGTATTTACCTCTCCCAGACCATAATGCAAATCTTCCTTTTTTTATTGCATAGGTCCGGCAAACGAACAAACAGGTCACCTGATGGTAAGTGATCACTGCACATGAACATGCACAACGCTGGATCATGGGTGTGTTGCATCTTACTAATAACTCTTTTATTTTGTTAGATATTAATGTTTTATTAACTTTCCACTGTGGGTCTTCAGCAGAGTCAAAATATAGAATAGCGATGTCTGTGGGCGCCATTTTGTGCAGTTTTGAAATTACGACCAACGGTCAGTTAGAAACTTTGAAGTCGTTTTTTCATGCTTTTTTTGTTTGAAATGCTAAAATAACGTGCGTTTAATTCGTATTTAGAATAAAATTTTGTAATATAAGTCATCTGGCAATTTCAGTCAGATCTAAAATATTCCGTTTAATTTCTTGCCCTTGATCAGCTTTATATGTTTATATTTATTGACCACAAGTAAATGTTACTCATAATCACATTTCTAAACTTGAAATGAAGGGTGGGCAGAAGAAGTGAAGTTTCAGAACGCGAGTCATGCGTCGATAGTGACAGCTGTCGGCGTCTCCTGGGTATCAACCAGGAAGCTGTAGAGAGACGACATCCAGCCGCTGAACCAGTAAAGCATCAGGCCCCAGAAGAGCATGCGAGTGATGAGGTCCACGCACCACATGCTGGAAGGGAAATATATAAATTAGTAGTTTTACCAGATCTGGAAAATATGCAAATGGCTTATTTGATGGTAAATAAAAAGTTCGTAAATTCTTTTTTGTGCCGCACTGTCAAGCTGTTGAATTGTTTGCCGTCACACGTGTTCCCTCCTTCCTATAATCCTGGGTCCTTCATCTCAGCAGGCCGGCATAATTGTGTCGAATGGCATGGGACCGCCGTCTGATCCTATTCGATACTCTGTCTGGACGGCATTTGCGCTTACCATCAGGTGCAGTGCAGACATTATGCCGTGCCAGTGAAAAAAAAATACGATTTGAGCAACTCACCTGCCTAGGTGAGTTATCGAAATCTCAAAATGGGAGGGTAAAAGGGTACTAGGTTTTCATAGGTAGGTCTCTCATATGTGAGAGGTCGCCTGGGTAGGTACCACCGCAATGTCTACTTCTCCCGCTAAACAACAGTGTAAACGTATTGTTGTGTTCCTGTTTTAAGGACATTGTAGCCAGCGTAACTAGACATAATGACACTTAACACCTTATATCTCAGGATGGCGAGCGCAGTGAAATGCCAAGCCTTGCTTTGTGATTTGTGGTGTTGTTGTTTGGTTTTGCTGCTGTCCATGAGCGTTTGTATCGCTTACCATCAGGTGAATGGTATGCTCGTCGCACCATTCATTGCAATAAAAAAAGTTCTCCTGCTACCTCATCACCACTAACCTCTGGACTATACGATCTAACTCCTCTCAATCGGGAGAGGAGACCCGTGCCCCACAGTGGGACGTATGTGGGCTGATACAGGTACTTACACTTTCATATGTCTCCTCGCAGCTGGTATGGTGTCATCGTATTCCTTGAGGATGAACACTCGAGCGGACCTGATGCAGTCCTCGAAGTATTTGGAGATATCCAGACCTGGAACATGACAGATTCACAAATATACCAATCCACGTAATCACGCTTTACATGTTTTAGTCGTTTCAGTTTGCAAAACTTTTTTTTTGTGACTTTTCAAAACTTTTCATGTTCATGTATGAAAAGTGGATTTACAAAATATTGTAGGATTATAATTTAGAATGACATAAAACCTTTTTCCCTACCACCCAGATTTTTGAATTAACAGCCACCACATACTTCAATGGTGAAAACATACTTAAGGAACCTGCATAACTTAGATTTACAAGAATTTTTATATGTGAGGTCAGCAACAAGCCACACCTTCAATCGAACACTCTTTTAGGAGTCCCTTACTATTTGTTTCAGGTCTGGGTGTTTGTGAGATCAAAAAGTCTCCCGTAGTTCGTGATATATCACACACGGCATAAGATTCGATCTTAGCGTGAAGTCCGGACTATGTATGTGACTTTTGGGTGTATTATCTATTTATTATTTATTATTTTCATACATACCAACAGCATCAACTTTGTAATCCCGTCTCTCCCGTGGGTTAAGTCGCTGCCTCACGTTCTGCGCGATGTCGGATTTGAAATCCCACTGATTGTTCGTGTAGTATTCGAATACCTCGAAGCCTTTGGTGATGCGGCGCTGCACGCGGCACAGACTGGAAGTTAATAGTTTCGGGATATGGTTAATAGATGGCGCTGTTTGAGAATTTCACAAGATGAATAGTGTTTTAGATAGTTTGTGATATTTTAATATTGACTAACGTCCTTTCATCCAGACCACGACCTGGTTAAGGTTGCAGGAAGTCGCTGGATGCATAAGCATGCATCCAGTTGGAAGTCCAACTAGTCTATGTGGAGATCCTTGGAGCAGTGGACTTCCTGTGGCTGAAGAGAGAGAGAGAGAGAAGTGCGCCAGACTCAGATATTCACTCGTTGAAATGTATACTACAAAAAACACAACATATACACAATACAACACCGTTTGAACGCAGTCATACTTTGCATATTTTTAGGAAGGAACTTATTTAAAGTAGAAAAAAAGTACAGGCTTGATAAAATTATATCTATTAAAAAATTAATATATACATATTGTAAAGGCCCCAGTACACAATGGCCCATGCGGGCCCACTACAGGCCATCGCCATTGTGTACAGGGGGTAATGGTATATGATGGCGGACAATTGTCAATCGTGGCGCGCAATCGGGGAGTTGTCGGTTTTTTGGGCACACTTCAAAGGAATCGTGGCGTAGCGTGGCCTGTGGTGTTTACACAATCGGCCATTGTTTAGTTCGTCACCTGCCGCTGGCCGAGATAGTACCTACACTTTTTGTTGCGTGCTAGAACTAGAATTTTCGATCGACCAAAATGTCAATATCAGCATCCACCATCGCCTTTTTCGCCATTTCTTTTTAATAACTTTGTGACGGTACACACTTCTATAATACTTGTAAACAGTATACAAATAAATAGCCGCAGCCGTAATTACTTCGACGTCCATCGGAAGTGGTTTGCCAGGTAGCAATGAGCCATGCGCCATTGTGTGAACACCAAGTGATCGTGGCCTACAATTGTGCATTGCAAAGCGTGGCCCATCACAGGCCATTGTGTACTGGGGGCTTTAGAGGATGTGAACACCGCGTGTCACGTGTCAATCACGTGACGCAATGACGTAGCGAGTGAAAGGGACGACGATACATTCGGACGGGTTTTGGGTTTTTACGCGGGAGCTCGGATGTGACGGATGGCGGGACTTTAATTATTTCTTAAATGTTATATGATTTAATTCTGTTTGTAATTAAATAATCGATAAGATGATTACAATTTCTTATTCGCTGTTTTTAATAATTAAATGAGCTTCTGATCCTTAAGAATATATATATTCAAAAAACAAAGAATCCGGCGAATTGAGAACCTCATCCTTTTTTGAAGTCGGTTAATAAAAGGCCTACAACGCTTTAGGTATCTGTGTAATGACGAGTTTTCCGCCATTGTTTACGATTATCCCTATCAAGAGGGCTACAAATGTACTACCTCCTACCAGCAACATTCTTAAGACCTAAATACTAATGACCTTATTCATACACAGTTTTAAACCTATTTTGGCTATTGAATGTTTTGTCATCTTCGCTCAAATTGAATTCAAAAGTCGTTCGAAAGGGATAGAAACATTTGATAATTAGGTATGAGGTCTGTATGAGGCCATAAGGACCTAAATACTGAAGATATAATTGCTGAACACTCACACAGGCTTGTATCCGAGGCAGAACAGTAAGGTGTCGATGATCATGGCGGGGATCCAGTGGAACAGCACCACGCAGATGTTGTGGTACAGACGGGAGTGCTTCATCGAACCTCCGGGGTACCTGCGATGGATATCATTAAAAAACACTTGTTTTGAAAGTCCGCTAAAGGCTTACATGAAAATTTGTTAAAGATGAGAGTCTTCTGTGAGAAGAGTACTTCTGGAACCTTCTAATGTATATTATTTGAGTAAGGAATGCAGTACATCAGATGCATTCTTTCAATATGTCGCAGTGGCGAAGCGTCCTTACAACCCGATTCCAACCGGCTTCCCTTTTATATCATATGTGTCTTAAAACTTATATATTCCTTACAATGCCATTAAGAAATTTTAACATATCGTTTAGTAAATAATGGCTACAATTTAAGGACAAAAACGACGCTACAAGTACAAAACACTAGTTATCGTAATTTAATATGACGCGCCATTAGGGCCTTCGGATTGCCGTTAAAAATATGACCCTTCGCCACTGATATGTCGAAGTGGAGATCCTTAGAGGTCTATGTTCTGTAGGCTTCCTGCACATGAAAAAAAGAGGGAGAAAGTATAAAAGGCCACTCACCACGCTACTCCGTTAAGCGGGAGTCTGTTCATGATGATCTCTCGTCCTGCGTCGATCATCTCGGACCACGTGACCTTGATCTCAGCTGACGACGTGAAGTTTATCACGTTCGCTGCTTTGTCGCTGGAATACATAATTAATAATGATAATCCCATAGATTTAGAATGAATAATGAGTGGTGGCCTGTTGGTAACGGACCAGACGCGGCTGCCTACATGTTCACGGTGTCCGCGGGCTGAAAACCCAGGGCACACCTCTGACTTTTCGGAGTCACATATGTATTGATAATCAATCACCACGCACTATAATGGTGAAGGAAAACATCGTGAGGATACCTACATACTATAGCAATTTGTATGATTCCTATGGTATGTAAAGTCCGCTAACCCGCACTAGGCCAGCGTGGTGGACTATATGGCTTAACCACTCTCAATCGTACTCTAGATTGTAGCGGAGACCCGTGCCCTGCTGTGGGACGTATATGGGCTGATGCAGATAATCAAGTCTCCCAAAGTTAGTGGTGCACGACACAAGACGTGTATGTTAGTGTGAGGGTAGGATTATGTGTGTGTGTATGTTTGTGCGCAATTTTCTCAAAAACTACAAATCCGATTTGAATAAAGTTTTCAGTACATAAACGCCCATGTTTCAGGCAAGGTTTTGGTATAAAACTTACCCGTAAGTAACGTAATTCCACACTGCAATCATGATCCCGTTGATGAAGACATCCACAGGCAGATAGTCAGCGTAGCTGTTGCTCTTGCAGTACATGGACCTTATCACTCCTTTACCAGCACCTGACCATCACAAATTATATTTTATACTGACATATATTTTATATAATATGCCGTTACCATAACTGCAGTTCAGATAGAGTATCCACTTGTGCGATGGTTACCACTCGCCGATGTACGCAATAAGTGATCCAGATGTACACAGGTGAAACCGAAAAACAATATATTTGTTAATTTGATGGATTTCTTAACATCATATACGGTGAAGTATATATAGATAGTCACGAAGTGGCTGGAAGCAGGCCGTTTCCAACTGATTTATGTGGCGATCTATGGGGAAGGCCTATGTTCAGCAGTGAACTTCCTGTAGCTGAACAGAGAGAGATATACGAGTGCCGTTATCTGAGGGGAAAAGAATATTAACCAAAGTTTCAGATTTTGTGAGGGCAGAGTCTCTAATAGACTCTGATGTTTCTATGTACTGTAGTTTCAGAAACTACTGGTATTAGTGTCGTAACAGAGGCCGAACATTGATCTAAATAAGCTTTAAAGAAATTCTTACCAATTAGAAGGCCAGTGGGTCCGTTGATGTTGTCTGTCCATCCAGGTATTGGCTCTTGCCATATGGGAATCACTGAAAGACGCATTTCATATTATTAAAATTTTATTAAGACCTAAAAAAGCTCTAAAGAAGTTTCAAAAATGTATAGACCTTAGTCTAAATCTAAAACAACAAGCAATCTTGCAATCTTGCTTGTTGACTAAGAACTGCCGATTCAAATTAATTGGTCCTAAATACCATATTTCTAATACCGACAAAATTGAAGAAAAATTGCAATAGCGGTCTTATCGCCCAAGGCAATCTTACCGACAGTGGGAGGGATATAAGAGAAACAAGTGAAGGTACATTTACCTATGGAAGGCCGGAGCACCATCGCAGGGATGTGCTCCATGGCTTCCACGACCAGCGACTCGCCCAGCGCCTTCGTGAAAGCATACGAGTTGGGCAACTTGTTCAGGATCCTGGAGATAGAAGTACAGAAGAAAATGCATTAAGAAGCTGGTGCATAAGGACTTTTTACGGGACAAATAGTAATTAAATACATTTTGTTCGCGGTGTAACAGAGACGGCAGGACATTTTGTGCGCGGTATAAAAGAGACAACAGCATATTTTGTTCGCGGTGTAACAGAGACATCAGCACATTTTGTTCGCGGTGTAACGGAGACGGCAGCATATTTTGTCCCCTGTGTGGGAGAGACAGTAGCACATGTTGCTTACGTTGAATCTCTGAAAGACATACTTTGTACTGAGTGCCTTGAGGCTGATACAGTACAGTGCCCTGATGGTCTCTTCGTCCGTCCACTCCACTGCCTAGATAATCTGGATCTTGGCCCAAGCTCGTGTCAATATTTCCCTCCTAACAGAACTCTTGGTTCTAGAAGAGAACGGTACTCAGTAGTGTATATATACTAACAGAATACCCTTACGTAGACTTACTTAGGAGTGAGTGCCGTTATGGTCTCCTCGTCCATCCACTCCACAGCCTGGATGATCTGGTGCGGGTCGGCGGGCGGCGGGTACGGCTTCTCCTCCAGGAGCTTTTCGTGCAGGTGGCAGTAGGACGTCGACACGTGGATGAACAGCTGCAAGGGAGGTTAGGAGACTTTATGAACGGTATGTATTAAAAAAACTGGAAAATAACAAAACACACTGCAAAGAACAAAGCGGTGGCACCTACGCAGACACTCGGATACAAAAGACCAAGTAAAAGTATCTGAGGTATTACCTTGAGTTTCTTGCACTCTTTAGCCAATTCCACCATTAGTTTTGTTCCCCTCACGTTCAGCAATACTGCCTTCTTCAACTCTTCATCAAATCTGAAATTAGAATCATTCTGTATCTGTATCAGCCCATATACGACCCACTGCAGGGCACGGGCCTCCTCTGCAATCGAGAGTACGATTGACAGTGGTTAGGCCATATAGTCCACCATGCTGGCCTAGTGCGGGTTGGCGGACTTTTACATAACATAGAAATTAGAATCATTGAGAATATTATGTACTGGTTTGACAAAGACTACATTGCGCCTGATGCTAAGCGCCACAGAACAGATGAATATCTGATTTGTGGTAAGCACAGTGCAGATAGAGTATCCACGAACGAGATAGTCATTTGAGTTGAAACAATTATGGCTGATCGAAATACACAGGAGAACACTAAAGACTTTCTAACATTATGTTGGTCCTACCAGAAATAATAAATACACCCAACAGTCATGTTCATAGTCCTGACCCCACACTAAAATCGAGTCTTGTGTCGTGGGTATCAGAAACTACGAAATAATTTTCGGTCTCACAACACCCAGACTCGAAACAAATACTTGTGGTTCACACAAACATTTGCTCGATGCGGGGATTGAACCCGCGGCCTTTCGTTTCACAGCCAGCGTCCAACCAACTGCGCCACGGAGGCAGTCAAATAGATGCCAATATATCCCAGAATCTGTGTTTTAGTTACGGATTTGATACCATGGAACCCCGTTTCACAGCCACATATGTACCTTCTTACTAATAGGGCCACTAACGCACGAATACAGAAACGCTACTGTAAGTTAAGTAGCGTTTACTTACTACTTTACTTAATCAGAAATGAGGAGATCCGTAGGAGAACTAAAGTAACCGACATAGCCCAGCGGATTAGCAAGTTGAAGTGGCAATGGGCGGGGCACATAGCACGGAGAACTGATGGCCGATGGGGCCAAAAAGTTCTCGAATGGAGGCCACGAAGCGGAAAGCGCAGCGTGGGACGTCCACCCACTAGGTGGTCAGACGACCTGGTAAAGGTCGCGGGACGTCGCTGGATGCAGGCTGCCTCTAACAGGTCACTGTGGAAATCATCGGGAGAGGCCTATGTTCAGCAGTGGACTTGCTTTGGCTGATGGATGGATGGATATACAAACGCCATTTAGCTCAAAAACGGCTCTACTTAGCCAATTAAATTTCCACAGATTAACGAAAAGTTTGTTTTAAATTATGAGTGTCGTAAAATTTGTATTTTGATTAATTTTTTGATACATTAAGCTAGCCCTTTAAATGATAAACAAATCTTGACCGACTTACATCACTCTCAAAGATTAAACCTTTCTAAAATTTGAATATGTGTAGTAATATTTTCAAAATCACTCCACTTTACAATTTTAACTGACTGATGTCTGTATTCATATATACGTACATAAACTCACGCCTTTTTCCCGGAAGGAGTAGGCAGAGGTGCTACCAGGATACCCAAGTTTCGCCTTATATTTTCCGTCCCACGATGTGATAGGAGGCGAGCCTATCACCATATTAGGCACAAATTCGTGACTAGTGACTCCGAGCTGATAATGAATAGAAAAATCCAATATCACTTTGCCTGACCTGGGATTCCAACCCGAGACCTCAGTTTGCAATCATACCGTAGTACATCTCCGCCACCGAAGCAGTTTTTTTTTGCAATTTATTAAATACACAATAATGTGTTTGGGCGGCATACATAGTTTTTGCTAAAATTATAATTTAAAACATCGCGTCTTTCTCTCGTTTCGTGGCGTAGTGGTACTACGGTACGATTGCAAAGCTGAGGTCTCGGGTTCGAATCCCGGGTCGGGCAAAGTGATATTGGATTTTTCTATTCATTATCAGCCCGGAGTCAGGAATTTGTGCCCGATATGGCGATAGGCTCGCCCCCTATCACATCGTGGGACGGAATATACAAGGCGAAACGTGGGTGTTCTGGTAGCACCTCTGCCTACCCTTTCTGGGAAAAAGGCGTGTGTTTATGTATGTATGTATGTATGTCTTTCAAAATCACAACTCATACTAAACTTAATGCAAAAGGAACCATTGGAATCCTCCTCAATTTTGGGGAGTTTTACTCTCCAGGTCCGAAGATATTCGTCAGAACTTAACCGCTTTGAAACAAAAAAAGAATTTTGCAAATCGGTTCAGGCGTCTTTGAGTAATCGGTGAACATACAGAAAAAAAGATTCCGACGAATTGAGAACGCCATTTTTTGAAGTGGGTAAAAAACTTTCTCAAAGCAGCCATTAATCTAAGCCCTGGCTTACCTGATGGTAGCAGCAGCGTGAATGATAAAGTCCACGTCCTGGACGATGCGCTCCCTGTCTGCGTCGCTGAGCGCCAGCCCCGGCTCCCCCACGTCACCGCTGGCGATGGACACCTTCGCGAGGAGTGGCTCCACTCCGCCACGCATGGTGCGGACCTTCTCGAACAACTGGCGAACAGAATATGTATCATTCTTTCTACATCTAAAGGTTCTCTCAGATTTTGAGAACAATCGGACAAAAATACACTTCATATTATATTGTTTAAAGATAAATTATTTGTAGCAGCCCATGTACGGCCCACTGCAGGGCACAGGCCTCCTCTACAATCGGGAGTTCGATTGAGAGGGGTTACGCCATAAAGTCCACTACGCTGGCCTAGTGCGGTTTAGCGGACTTTACATATCAAAGTAATTATTGCAAATCGCCATGGTTCATATTTCCTCACGATGTTTTCCTTTACCCTTACAGTGCGTGGTGACTCTCAATACTCACATGAGATGGTAGATCAAACTATAGTTGTACAAATAATAACAACGTGAATATTTGTTAAAACATATTTTGCGTTGTACTTATAAATTATAGTTTCTCTTAGTCTGCCAAGAGGTGGCGCCACGGCTGTTTTAGATTGCGCTATGGTTTCGTTACAGAGTTTAGTATAAGAAGGGTTTGAACTGAGTATCTACAACAGGTGTTGCTTAAAGTAGGTGTTGCTGAAAGTTTCTTACGCCGCTTCTTCTACTATACATAGCACATTCCGAAGCGGTGGTAGGGCTAGGGAAAACCGACCTTACTCGCGCCTCACTTTAGGCCCGTGCCTCTGCAGTCACACGTTGCCTCCCCTGCCAGCCAGTCTCCTCGCCCCACAAGACTGACGGGTGGGCCGACTGCGGGTCTCCTGCGGTATAAAGATCTCGCTCCGAGTGAGATCAGCGTTCAATCGCGAACCCACTGAAAGTCCGAACTCATATCGGACTTTACCAAGGATCGACACCGTGTTTACGGGTCGCTCGGATTGGCCACAATCAGAGGGCTTAAGCCTAGGTATTGTATCCACAACGTGGGGACTCTGCAACCACAGAGGACTCGTGTTTGTGAAGACTACAGGCGTACCTTCAACATTATTATGCTTCGAAATATGTTTAATATCAATTTTTAAAAACGCAGACTGCCTCGCAAACACCAGCAAGGTAGTACGCGTTGAAATAACTTTATAGTTAATAATATTAATTATAATTATCTATACAAATAATAATCGATGTCGACCGATCGACCGTATGTATACATTATTATTTTGCAAAAACGATATATTTACTACCCAAATACGACAAATAAAAAATTACAACAAATAAATTCTCGATTTTTTGTTCGCGAAATTATATGATGCATTGTGTTTCAAGTCGCTAATACCACCTGGCTTCGTTTTCGGTTGCAGTCTAGATATACCCTGCACAGCCGTGAGCCAAGATGAATTGAAACATATATACCACAGATTAATGTACAAATTGTGATATCCCTCAAGGCGTCTCGTCCAGAAAACTATTGGACTGGAATGAAAATGAGAAGGAAGCCGAAGGAAAAGTCGGGACAATAAAAAAGATACTACAGGTTTTTACAATAGCCTTGATAGTCATTATTTATTCTTCCTATTTATTTTTTCTTTCTTAATAATTAAATGTCAATTTCTCCCGCCGAACAGCAGGGTAAATGCACTGTTCTGTTCCAGTTTGAACAGCGCAGTGGAATGTCAGTCATACCTTTGTAATTCATGGTTTGGTTTTGCTACTGTCCATGAGAGGTCATATTGCTATTTGCTTACCATCAGGCAAATGGCATGCTTGTCTCGACATTCATTGCAAAAAAAAAATTGCTTAGAAGACAAGCCAGTGTCACTAAGAAACTTTTCAGAAACTCTCTCACTTTTTAGAAGTGGTAGAGCCACGCTGATGTCAGTCATGCCTCAGCTAGAATGGGCAGGCTCATCCGGGGTGGTACCACTGTCTCACAGGAAACTAACGAGAAGCGACAGCCCAGCTGTCGCGTTTCGTTCGATGAGTGAGATTTCCGGATGCCCCTTTACACTTCCCACCCTTTTCCTTCCCGCTCCCCTCCCAATTGGCCTGGCAACACATCCATGATCCAGCGCTGTGGATGATGTTTATGGGTGGCAGTGATAACTTACCACCAGGTGACCTGCTTGCTCGTTTGCCGGGCATATGCAATATTTAAAAAAAACTCACCAAGTTTGATCGAGATGTTTTATGTAAAATAATCAACTAATTCGCAATGAACCAACTACATTGACAGCCTACATGATTCTGTTGGTTAGACACCGGCTGTGAAACGCGATGCCGCCGGTTCGATTCCGCACCGAGACAAATGTTTGTGTGGCCTCCAAGTATTTGTGTCGGTTCTGGGTGTTTGTGAGACTGAAAAGACTCTCGTAGTTCCTGATAGTCAGAACACACGAATCGATCTTAGTGTGGGGTCAGGACTACATATGTAATTGTTGGATGTATTACATACATAAACTAACGTTTATTTCCTAGAAAGGGTAGGCAGAGAAGTGCCATCAGGACATCCACATTTCGCCTTGCGTGTTTCGCGATGTGATACGGGGCGAGCCTATCGCCATATTAGTTGTATTTACTTAAGCATAATGATGTATTTGAACATATTTCCCGTGTTTACAAACGCGTCATGCATCGTTTGTAATGTGGCAACGAAAAGCGTAGTGTCTCAATCTGTGTTGAAATGAAACCGGACGCCATGTTGGATGGGCGAGGGAGATAGCGAGACTGTAACTTGTAGTGTGAGAGGGATGGACATAGTAACTGACCTGACTATATTTGTTGCGGTGTGGGCGAGTTTTGAAATATTGTGTTAATATAAACTACCCCATATACGTCCCACTGCAGGGCAAGGCCCCGTCTACATTCAAGAGTACGATTGAGAGGGGTTAGGCCATAGCCCACGACGCTGGCTTAGTGCGAATAGGCGGAGTCCACCTACCATAGAAATTATCACAAATCGCAATGGAATGATTTCCTATCTATTAATGATGTGTGGGATTTGAACCTGCGACCACCGTGAAAACACCAGCCTCATTCATACTCAGTTTACAAACCTATTTTAACTATCAAAATTTTGTCTTCTTCACTCAAACTGAATTCAAAAGTCTTTCGATAGGGACAAAGCATGCGATAGCTAAAATAGGTTTTAAAACTGTCTATGAATAAGGCCGTTTGAGGATAAATTACGGGGGACTTGTCCATATTATTCTTTGTAAAGATGGAGTAACCCGCGTGTTGTAAGATGGTAATCACAACACAATTATGAAACCGGCCTTGACACGGTCTCCGCGCGGAACTCACGTTAGTAAGTTAACTTTAACTGCCGTTTTAAACTTTATAGTTAACAATATAGTTATGCAGTTGATGTACCAATGGGTTCACAGAAATCTCGAGTTCATCACGGGACACATAAATTGGTGCGAATTTTTTTAGTAAATTTTGTTATTATTTTTTTCTTTTTTGAAAATTGTAGAGCCACGCTGTTGTCAGTCCCCACTATCTCACAGGAAATCGACGTGAAGCGACAGCTCAGCTGTCGCGTTTCGTTCAGTGAGTAAGATATATATTTTAAAACGAAAATAGAAAATGGCCGAATGATAGTATGTTTTCGGTACAAAAGTACACTCCAACAGATCACCAATTTGTATCAACAAATTGACAGCTTGAGATTCTAAGTACTGCAGTTGGTTAGACACCGGCTATGAACGAGAGGTCGGGTGTTCAATCCCCGCACCAATTCAAATACTTTTTTCCCGTACCGAAACATAATATTCTAACCAGTTAACTTTTTTTGTTGCATAAATGGCGAGACGAGCATGATATTCGCCTGATGGTAACCGAATTATGAGAGACCTACCACTAGTAAATAAAAGAATGACTATGCAGTCTACACACAAAACCCGCCGACCCGGTGACACAACCCGACGGCCTGTAAGAAAAGCATAATGTCGGCGGCAAGCGCCCGCGCGTGTTGCTCGCCGACATGACATGTCTACAACGCAAGCGCACTGCTCGTCAACGTCATAAAATCTTCCTTATTATATCGAGCCGGTGCAATGTTCAAGCTTCTTTAATATTTAATTTAGGGCAAAAAGTTATATGAACATATTAGTAGGCAAAGCGATTTGCTACAAATGATGTCTACGAATTTTTTTAGGACGCATAGTTTCCGAGATTTCGTGAAAAAGGTGTTTGCACCCCTTTTTCCAAGAAGGCGGAAGGGGGAAAAGGGCGGCAACCCCACAAACTAGGGGTTAGGCTTCTATTGACCCACCACACATGTCAAAATAACATGTCAGTGTATAAATGCAATATTAAGTCCTTAAATTGTAACATTTCTATGGACTATGTCTCCGTCAAAGTTTTCCGACTGATTGAAGCCGTCGGCTAGCTCACCGACAAAATGTCGCCGACATATGAGTGTCGGCGACTTTTGTGTGTAGTGCGCTTAAATGAAACATCGGCAAGCAACCTAACTCTGGACACGTGGAGCGGATATCGCGGCGGCTATGTAGATTCGTGTCGATGGAATAAGTACTCACCTCCCCGTTGAATATCTCTTCTAATCTTTGTTTCGGGTTCTTTCCCTTCTTCGGCCGCACCAGCAGAATAATGTGGCCGATGTCTGGACATTTTCTGTTGACAATACAAATGTATACATTATTAATACATCACAGCGTGGTATGTTATTCACGCGGGTGTGCGTAATTGCGTGGTGCCTAGCCTATTCACGGAGGTCGCGGGTCGAAATATCAGGGCACACTTCTGACTTGTTGGAATCCTATGTTTATTAATTATAATCATATACAAATAAGTGCGTGGTGGCCTGTTGGTAATCGGATGAAACGCAACTGCCTACATGTTCACGGTGATCGCGGGTTCAAATCCCAGAGCACACCTCTGTCTTTTGCGAATCATGTGTGTATTGATAGTCAATTATCACGCACTATAACGGTGAAGGAAAACATCATGAGGAAACCTTGCACACAATAGCGATTTACGAAAATTCTATGGTATGTAAAGTCCGCCAACCCGCCCTAGGCCAGCGTGGTGGACTATATCTAACCCCTCTTAATCGTACTCTCGATTGTAGAGGAGGCCCGTGCCTGCAGTAGGGCGTGTATAGGCTAGGATTTATTGTTTTAATTCAAATAGAAGTGCATAAAGCCTACCTGAGCAGCTTCTCGACCAGCACCTTGCCCATGAAGCCAGTGCCTCCGGTGATGAGCACGGTCCTGTCTGTGAAGGACTCCGCTATCCTGTCCGGCATAGCATCCACCTCCCCTGCTGAGTAGCCCTCACACGACATGCTGGAACTCCTGGATCTATAAATAAATAATATCAATCAATCAATCCATCAGCCAAAGGAAGTCCACTGCTGAACATAGGCTTCTCTCAAAGATTTCCACAGTGAGCTGTTGGAGGCAGCCTGCATCCAGCGACGTCTCGAGACCTTTACCTGGAGAGGGCTATGCTCGGGGTTTCCCTTCGAGATCGAATCAGAAATTAGGAGATCCCTAGGAGAACTAAAGTAACCGACATAGCCCAGCGGATTAGCAAGTTGAAGTGGCAATGAGCACATAGCACGGAGAACTGATGGCCGATGGGGGTAAAAGTTGTCGAATGGAGGCCACGAAGCGGAAAGCGCAGCGTGGGACGTCCACCCACTAGGTGGTCAGACGACCTGGTACATAAATAATAATAAGTAAATAATAACGATCCATGGGGAGGGCTATGTTCAGCTGTGGACTTCCTGTGGCTGAAGAGAGAGAGAGAGAGAGAGAGAGAGATTTAATGAATAAATAATAACTACGTGACCCGTTCAGGGAGGGAGTTCTTAAAAATGCCACGCTTGGTCACAGGTGCGGAGTGCGGTTTTCGTAAAGTAGATAATAATGTCTATAAGAATCGCACGCTTTTAATAAATGTGAATAAAAGAATACTTGTACTTTAGTTAATTAAGTTCCTGATACAATATGTTTATTCTTCATGAAAATATTTTTATTATTTAAAATATATTTTTTTTACTTTCTTTTTGCAAAAAAATATTTTAACCATACTTCTGAATTACTACGTGAAAACTAGAGGGAGAGAGTAGGCGTCTTAACAAATACCAAGGGTGGTCACCAAGGGGGGGGGGTAAACATTGTCACTCTATCCTGACGACAGATTATTTCCCATTCGTGCTATATTCAACGAGCTACAACGAGGTTGTAATTTTTATGTCTATGTTTGTGACGTCAGCCGTCATGTTATTACGTCACAAGTTAGTAGTTTTTGTACACAGCGGCCTCGACCTTTCCATATTAAGACGTTCATCTATTGTTGCAGTCTGTAGACGTTGTATGAAAGATAATGATGTTACTTGTAATTTTACTTCACAAATAACTTGTAATTTTTCCTTATAATTTTGCTGTGGCGTATTCTTGGGCAAGTGGCAATTCATTTGATTATTTTTACTGTACTATATCAGCCCATAAGCACCCAATGCTGAGTACGGGCCTCCTCTGCTACCGAGGGTTCCATAGATGGCTCAGGCCACCACGCTGGCCTAGTGCGGGCGGACTTCACATACCATAGAAATTCTTACAAATCGCTATAGTATGCAGGTTTCCTCACGATGTTTTCCTTCACCGTTACAGTGCATGATAATTGATCAATACACAGAAGACTTCTAAAATTCAGTAGTGCTGGGATTTCAACCTGCGACCACCGTAAACATGTTGCTAGCCGCGTCTGTTCTAACAGACCACCACGCATTGCCTAACTTTAGAATGACTGTATATAAGACTCGTCTCCGACGTCCTAGATACGGTACTTAGCAGTATGTCATATTTGCTAACGTGTTGCAATGCATTTGCTAACGGCGCACAATGCAGGGCCGCTGAGAGAAAGTCTGTCTTGCAATCTGTATTTAGGTTATTACGGTATTTGTATTGATATATAACATCACTTATTTCGCACCAGGGGTAGGCAGAGGTGCTACCAGGACACCCACATTTTGCTTTGTTCCGTCTCACGATAGGAGGGCGAGTCAATCGCTATACCGAGCACAAATTCCTGATAAATAATAGAAAAATCCAATATCAATTGCCCGACCCGGGATTCGAACCGGGACCTTAGCGTTGTAGTCTTCCCGTACAGCTGCGTCAGTAAAATATTATAGCATCGATAATATTGTGGATAATATCATAAACATCAGCAGAAATTACAAAAGAGCATCTCAGCGTATTTTTCCAAGTATTCTGTAATGATGTATTTTTTACGCTAAATTAATTTGCAGTAAAACAGCGTCATAAAAAACCGGTTTGCTTCAGTTCTGACGCGAAGGCAAAGTTCATTAAATTAACATGTTTGTATTGTATCAGCCCATATACGACCCACTGCAGGGCACGGGCCTCCTCTACAATCGAGAGTACGATTGACAGTGGTTAGGCCATATAGTCCACCACGCTGGCCTAATGCGGGTTGGCGGACTTTTACATACCATATAAATTTATACAAATCGCTATGGTATGCAGGTTTCCTCACGATGTTTTCCTTCACCGTTAAAGTGCGTGGTGATTGACTATCAATACACACATGACTCCGAAAAGTCAGAGGTGTGCCCTGGGATTTGAACCCGCGACCACCGTGAACAAATTAACGTGTTACTTAGGTTCTATTTCTAGTGCAGGGTTGTCCATCCAAAACCACGAGGCGCTCTACCAACAATCTTATGAGCATTTTAATGAATCCACAATGCAGTTACTTTTTGTTGGACAGCCTCCGTGGCGCAGTTGGCTAGACGCCGTCTGTGAAACGAGAGGCCGCGGGTTCAATCCCCGCATTTAAACAAATGTTTGTGTGAACCACAAGTATCTGTTTCGAGTTTGGGTGTATGTGAGACCGAAAAGTCTGTCGTAGCTCCTGATACCCACGACGTCACACAAGACTCGGTCTTAGTATGGGGTCAGGACTATGTATGTGACTGTCGGGTGTATTTACTTATTCTAATAATAATAATTAAATTAGTATCTAGTATTTTGTGTTCTGGGATCGAACCTGCTACCTATGTTCTTTTTGTAGAGCAAAGTTTCCAAGTGTTCCTCAGTAATATCTGATAGTGAAATGTTATTTGTTAGTACATGTTGCCGTGTTGGTATATTATGTTAAGTTATATTTTTTCATACAAATAGGTCCGACAGACGAGAACAGGTCACCTGATGGTTAGTGATCACTGCACATGAACATCCACAACGCTTAAGTCATAGATTTGTTTGCCGGACCATCAAATTGGGAGGGAAGCGGGAAGGGAAAAGGATGGAAAGAGGAAAGAAGTATTGGGCATCCGGCAATCTCACTCACTGGACGATAAGCGACAGCAAAGTTTACTTCACATCGATCTCCTGTGAGACAGCGGTACCGCCCCGGACGAGCCTGCCCGTTCATGCTGACAAGACTACCAACGGCGAGGTTCTACCACTTAGCAAAACATTTTGGCTATTCTCTATCTAAGTTACGTCAAATACGTTGTAAGTAACATTCTAAATAATACAAAGTCAATATTTGTGTAGTCTATGTTTGGTGACGAACTGTTTTATTTACTCAAACGAATGTTATGTGAACATTACAAGTAATAGTTTATTTCGCAGGATGACATAATTATGTAGATTTTTTTTTGTATTGTATCAGCCCATATACGACCCACTGCAGGGCACGGGCTTACTCTACAATCGAGAGTACGATTGAGAGTGGTTAGGCCATATAGTCCACCACGCTGGCCTAGTGCGGGTTGGCGGACTTTTACATACCATAGAAATTTATACAAATCGCTATGGTATGCAGGTTTCCTCACGATGTTTTCCTTCACCGTTATAATTATGTAGAATGATGTTTTCATTAGTTTCTAGACTATTTAAGATTACCACAGCCCTTATAACGGTGAAGGAAAACATCGTGAAGAAACCTGCATACCATAGCGATTTTTATAAATTTCTACGGTATGTAAAAGTCCGACAACCCGCACTAGACCAGTGTGGTGGACTATATCTAACCCCTCTCAATCGTACTCTCGATTGTAGAGGAGGCCCGTGCCCTGCAGTGGGACGTGTATGGGCTGATACAAAACAATACAATAAAGCCTGCATGGCGCAGTTGGTTAAACGTCAGCTGTGAAACGTGAGGTCGCTACGATTCGAACACAGAGATTAATGTTTGTGTGATACACTGGCATTTGTTTCGGGTCTTTGTCCCTTTCGAACGACTTTTGAATTCAGCTTGAACGAAGAAGATAAAACATTATATAACTACAATAGGTTTTAAAACTGTCTATGAATAAGGCCGCGGATGTTTAACCGAAAATTCTCTCACAGTTCCATGCATGACACAAGACTGGATCTTAGTGTGGGGTCAGGACTATATATGTGACTGTTAAGTGTAATTGTTTATCATTAATCCCAAGAAGTCTGCTGAACATAAGCTTGTCACATATATTAAAGCATTTATTAATACACACATTAACAATAATAATAAATCAATACACCCAACAGTCACATACATATATAACTACTAGCGGCCCGGCCCAGCTTCGCCTGGGTGCTTAGATGTTTAGACTCCTCTCCACACCAGAAATATCTTATTCCCGTTCAAACTTTTGTACTCCTGAACTCAACCTAAGTACCTACTATCCCTTTTCCTATCGTATCCCATCCCATCTCATCTGGCTCCTTTTCTTTCTGTTACATCCCGTCCCATTATTTCCCATCTACCGGTCTCATCGCGTTCGTCCCACTTTATCCCATTTCATCCCTTAATGCCTAAATAGGCATGTTGACAATTTTTTGGAATTGCTTTTATTTTGTAGATAGGCCTTATATAAACACGAAACTACGACGAATATCATTAAAAAAATACGCAAACACAAATACTTTGCAAAATTCCTGCTAAAACTTTAAAATAAATTTAATTAATTTTATAGCGTCAACAACACGTGGTAATTATACTGTTAAAATGTAGCTTATATGACACGTTCGTAGATTTACCATAGCAGCGCCATCTATTGATTACTTCCTCAACCCAGTCGAAAGGTATCGACATCTGTTAGAATCATTTGGAGTTAACAGATGATTGTGACTGTCAAATAATAACAGACAAATAATTAGCAATAAATTAAAATTGCGACTATAATTTGACATTTAAACTATCCTATCTCTCAAGTTGGATCGAACTGCACATGGTGTGCAAATTTTACTATAATCGGTTAAGTAGTTTAGGAGTCCATTGAGGACAAACATTGTGACACGAGATTTATATATATTAAGATTTGTGGAAACTTTTAAATGGCCGTCTGTTACATATTTAACATCATATTTTCGTATTAAGTGTGAGTTTTTTGAATTGTAAAATAAAATAAAAATATCTTTTCTGTTTTACACTAGCATGACAGTGACTGAGAATCCACGTGAGATGTTCCAATGACGCCTGATTGTATCCGGATATACACAGAGCCCGACACGACACACGCGGCTCACTATGGAAAATAACTTGATCTCAATCGATCGAACCCGCAGCCTCTTGTTTCACAGCCGGCGGTTAACCAACCACGGAGGCTAATTATAAACCCATATAAATGTTAGCAAAATTAACGTTTATAATATTTCACAGTGTTCCACTCTGAAAATTTTGTGTCGTTACGTCAGGGAGAAGACGAAATATTAACGATTTGAACGCGTTGTAATAGTTTGAGTAGTAGTTAGTAAGTGCGTGGTGGCCTGTTGGTAACGGACCAGACGCGGCTGCCTACATGTTCACGGTGGTCGCGGGCTCAAATCCCAGGACGCACCTCTGACTTTTCGGAGTCATGTGTGTATTGATAGTCAATCACCACGCACTATAACTGTGAAGGAAAACATCGTGAGGAAACCTGCATATCATAGAGATTTGTATAAATTTCTGCGGTACGTAAAAGTCCGCCCATCCGCACTAGGCCAGCGTGGTGGACTATATGGGCTAACCACTCTCAATCGTAGTCTCGAATGTAGAGGAGGCCCGTGCCCTGCAGTGGGACGTATTAGGGCTGGTACAGTACAGTAATAGTTGGAAACAAAGATTTTGTATAAGACACACTCTAATACTTTTATCAACCGTTATGTTTACTTATGCTTGCTGTTGTATTTTGAATGCACTGCTTAATTACCGTCTTAAGCCCAGTACATACATACATCAGCCTCCACTGTCCCACTGCAGGGCAAAGGCCTCTCTACCCTCCTTCCATTCGTCCCGGTTCAGGGTTCGATCCTGCCAGTCCCTCTCCCATCTGTCCAACTCATCTCGCGATCTTTTTCTGGGCCTACTGCGATGTTTCGGAGCCGAGTAGCATATATGATATAATAAAGACGATAGCTGATTGTCACAGCCTCCGTGGCGCAGTTGGTTAGACGCCGACTGTTAAGTGAGAGGCTGCGGGTTCGATCCCCGCACTGAAACAAATGTTTGTAATTCCCGATAACCACGACACAAGACTATTGATCTAAATGTGGGGTCGAGACTATGTGACTGTTGGGTGAGTTTTATATATTTTGTTATATTTCTTATTTGCGTTTGCAGATGTATGGAATTGACATTTTGAAAGTCATAGTTATGGCCAACGTGAGTCGATGCTACTAGGCCTTAGTGAGCTACGTGTCGTGTCGGGCTCTGTGTATGTCCGGATACAATCAGGCGTCATTGTGTCGAGAGATGAACATCTCACGTGGATACTCTGTCTGCACTGCACACCTTCAGGCGTGTTGTGGGCTTCCGGCCTTATTCATAGACAGTTTAAACCCTATTTTAGTTATCGAATGTTTTGTCCCTATCGCACGACTTTTGAATTCAGTTTGGGCGATGAAGACAAAACATACGATAACTAAATTAGGTTATAAACTGTCTATGAATAAGGCCATTAGTCGTGCCATTATAAAAATCAGTTAAAATTACTACTAAAATCATACACTACGGTTAATTGTATATTTTAAAACATAATATATAAAAAATTATAACCGTAAAATATTCAAAATAATGTAAATTAAATCATTATGTTCTAACGGTATATAATTTAATTACTAATATTTTCTTTTTGTTATTATGTATTATGTACATAATTTAGCATATAGATCCGGACGTTTCGGGTTGAATCCTCTCACCGTCTGTCAGGCCGACAAAATTCCTCTAATTAATACAGTCAAGACTGCGGCTAGAGTGGCCCTTGGATTATAATCTCACTGTCTTGTTTTTAGGCCAGGTTTAGATGCAAAAACAGTAAGCGTGGAGGGCTATGGCCTAACCCTTCTCAATCATACTCTCGATTGTGGAGGAGGCCCATGCCCTGGAGTGGGACGTATATGGACTGATGCGAATACGGATAAGTTAAGCTGTTCATATTAATGTGAAACTACTTATTGACTGAATTGAATTGATCAGTTAAAACCACATTTAATGGCCGTCATGTACAATTCAATATAATGAAATGTGATAATTTAATTCAATAATTGAACACCAAACAGCAGTGTAAATGCACTGTTGTGTTCCAATTTCACGGACATTATAGCCAGAGTCACTATTTGATATAATGATACTTAACATTTTATGTCTGAGAATGGCGAGTGCAGTGGAATGCCAAGCATAACTTTGTAGTTTATGGTGTTTGGTTTTGCTACTGTCCAAGAGCGGTCGTATCGCTTACCACCAGGCGAATGGCATGCTCGTCTCGCCATTCATTGCAATAAAAAAACACAATATTGTGAATCGTATGACTGGCTGTAACATACAAAGAAGCGAGATTTTTTGCTGACAATACACGGAGATAAAGATTCATATAATGATCATCATGGGCACTTATTAAAACATGTTTTGTTGGAAAATACAGCTTTTTGGTGTTATAGGACTTTTTTATTGCATAGGTCCGGCATACGAGCAAACAGCTCACCTGATGGTAAGTGATCACATCCATGAACATCCACAACGCTGGATCATGGTTGTGCAATTGGGAGGGGAGTGGGAAGCAAAAAGGATGAAAACAGGAAAGGGGTATTGGGCGTCTGGCAATCTCACTCACCGAACGAAACGCGACCGCAAAGCTGTCGCTTCACGTCGATCTCCTGAGACAGTGAGACAGTGGTACCATGGACGAGCCTGCCATTCATGCTGAGTCATGGCTGACAACAGCGTGGCTCTATACTCCTTAACTTAATTTTGGGACGTATGGAAAAATTGTGATTGTAAAATTACTATGCGCGCACACCGACAGCATGATGCACACCGACAAGCAACATGATGAAGGTATTTATGTACCAGGAACGCATGAAGTTGGCGGAGATGTTTTTGTTCTGAGCAGGCAACTTTCTATCGGGGCTATTAGCTTTATCATCATTTAAAACTAAACAGTTTTCACCTTTCAAGTACTAAGGTACTCTATGATCCGAAACGAAACTCGAATGTTCGGATGTTCGACGTCTGAAGTATGTAAGTTTTCTACTTTGAAAAATCAATACTATTCTTTATGATACTTATCATTCACTCCGAACTAAATGTATAGTTAGGACGTACGATAGAAGATTCGAACATTTTGTTGAGTACCTAGGCACATTCGTACAGTTTTACATGCGACGTCCGAACATTCGAGTTTCGTTTCGGATCGTAGAGTAACCTGGTCAGCCTCCGTGGCGCAGTTGTTTAGGCGCCGGCTGTAAAACGAGGGGCCATGGTTTCGATTCCCGCATAGAGAAAAATGTTTGTGTGAACCACAAGTATTTGTATTGGATCTGTGTGTTTGTGAGACCGAAAAATCTCATAGTTTCTGATACACAACACAAGACTCGATGTTAGTATGTGGTCAGGACTATGTATGTGACTGTTGGGTGTATTTATTTAACCTACCAGGCACGCATGAAGTTGACGGAGGCACTTTTTTGTTTATGTACATTATAATAAACCGGTAGAGATGTTATTAATACAACGTGCAGAGTACCGCGTTGCTACAACAATATTATATTATATTGATGGTATCGTGACTGGAAAATTTTATGCCGTAAATAATGAAGTTTAATTCTTATTTTATTTTCTTCGCGTTATTATAAACCTGTAATTCTGCCAATGTCATGTATAAAGAAAACTTAATAAGTGATAATTTTGCTGGTCAATATACAGGGTATATCAAGACTGCTACCGAAAACGAAGCCAGGTGGTAGATTTAGTGATTTAAGACACAATGCAACTAAATTTTTTGTGAAAAAAACGCGACGGCTTTTTTGTATTTTTTTCCTATCAACATATTTGGGTACATACATATATTTTCCTAAAAAAATAATGTGCAACCTTTTATTTTTAAAGACGCTATACTGCACAAGGCTTTAAATTATAATTTTAGCAAAAACTATGGATTTACCACCCAAACACAATGATATTTAAAACATTACAAAAAAAAAGTCGCGTTTCTTTGCAAAACTTTTAGTTGCATCGTGTCTGTAGTCAGTAAAACTACCACCTGGCTCCGTTTTCGGTAGCAGTCTTGATACCCTGTATGAAATATTGTCTTTTCCTTTATTTATGGTATTAAATATGCTCTGATGGTTCCGGAGTCATGGGCGCTTGAGTCCACTGACATCGACCTTAACGTCAAAGCCCGTATAGGCGCTGCTTGGTCTAAGTGGAGGGAGGTATCCGGCATACTTTGCGACCGCCGGATGCCGGTGAGGCTTAAGGGTCTCATCTATAAAAGCATCCTGCATGGTTCTGAGACGTGGCCAGCCCTCAAGCGATATGTGCAGGAGGTCCCGTGGACGTCGAACCAACTACGCAACGGGGGCTGTCAAATTATTCCGGACTACAAAACAAAAGTACCGTAAGTACTAAACATAAAAACTATTGAAAACACGAGAAGTTTGCTGGATACAAAAAACTGAATGCACTGATAAAAACGTCTGCTTGTTTGAGGAAATGAATAAGCAGCTTATATAATACATATGATTATTTATATACTAACTTCAAGGTCGCTTTGATGACCTTTGATATCCTAAATAGTGGGTTGGATTTTCGTATCAATTAACTATTTCACAGATACTAAATCATTTCTTCCTCACTATGTGCTTCTCGTGGTTTTGCCTGCAATTTTTTTATGTGTGCACGACAAAGTGACCTCATGGTAAGTTCAATACATACATACATATATTTACGCCTTTTTCCCAGAAGGGGTAGGCAGAGATGCTACCAGGACACCCACTATTCGCCTTGTATTATCCGTCTCACAATGTGATAGGGGGCGAGCCTATCGCCACATCGGGCATAAATTCCTGACTCCGGACTGATAGTGAATAGAAAAATCCAATATCACTGCCTGACCCGGGATTCGAACCCGACACCTAAGCTTTGCAATCACACCGTAGTACAACTACAGCACCTAGATTATTTTTATTTAACTATAAAGAATACAATCAAGTTGTGTATATAACGGATTGGCTACACGGGCTGGTATTGACATGTGGTATATAATTGAACCCACATATTTCTCATCACCCCTGGTGACCCCGGATTCGAACCCGAGACCTCGGCGTTGTAATCGTACCGTAGTACTACTGCGCCACCGAGGCAACCAAGTTAGTAATATCCATTTTGGGTGAGGTAAGAGTGGTTTATTTACACGTCAAATTGTCAGAGATTAATTGCATAATATTATTTGGAGCGTAACATTATAAATTGTACTCTTCTTTTCGCGTATATTTTCAGTGAAAATTAGACATAGCAAGACTGAATACATCATTGGTTTAGTGGGTTGCGTGGGTTGTCAACCGTGAGGTTATGAATTTGGTTCCCTGGTTGGACAAGCGACTTGATAATTAATATTTATTACAGTTACATAATACGTATAGGTATTTTTAAATGTGAATAAGCTTAGTTGTAACTTGTATGTGAAATAGAGTATCAACATAGGTAGCAGGTTCGATCCCAGAGCACAAAATACTAGATACTAATTTAATAATTATTAGAATAAATAAATACATCCAACAGTCACATACATAGTCCTGACCCCACACTAAGATCGAGTCTTGTGTCGTGTATCAGAAACTACGAGAGACTTTTCGGTCTCGCATACATCCAAACTCGAAACAAATACTTGTGGTTCACACAAACATTTGTTTCGACGCGGTGATCGAACCCGCGTCCTCCCGTTTCACAGCCGGCGTACAACCAACTGCGCCACGAAGGCTGTCAATTATAAATAATTACATTCAATTATTTTATTTCATACCTTATTGTTCATTTTACATTTAAAAAATTGTATGATGTTAAATTGTGTTGTTTGGTTATATTTATTGTTTTTTTGGTTATGTAATCGTGTTATGTAGTATTAGTCCTTGGTTTGTTTTTTTCACCTGGTTTTTTTATATTCTTAAGTTGAATTTTTCCTTGTTTTTGTCTACGCCTGTGTAATTTATTTAAAGTGTTCTGTACTCCTTTAAGTTAATTTTAGAATATAACAGTTGCAAATAATGATATTAGTTGTAAATATGGAGACTGTCCCGCCCTCACACCCGCCACTGCAACTCCTGTGTCGCAGGATCAACAGCACGCATTGTAATGACACCGAGCATTGAAGCTCAGCGAGGCTCCGGGAATGTCTAACTTGTCTTTAACCCGCAATGTAGTTAATCATAAATTTAGTTAATAGGAGAAGTTGGAAATCTATTATTATCCACTTCCCTCTCTTCCCTTGCCTTTCTCTCCCCTTATTCCTTTTGATTATGTATATATTGTTGGAGAACCTTAAATGAATAAATAAATAATTAAAATATTTTCTTTATGGCCCGACAATGTGAATACAAGGCGTCTGAGCAGTGCAGATAAAGTATCCACTGATTAGAAATTGTAACACAGGGTCAGTATTCTATCAGGTCGCTGCCCAATATCCTGGACTATCAGACCATTTACGTCCCAATACAGGGCACGAGCCTCCGACACAATCAAGAATACAATTCAGTGGGGTCCAAAACAAATATCATAATAATCACGGCCTCATCGCAGTAGGTTTGACGCCGGCTGTGAAACGAGAGGCCGCGGGTTCGATCCCCGCATCGCAACAAATGTTTGTGTGAACCACAATTTGTGTCGGGTCTGTTTGTGAGACCGAAAAGTCTCTCGTAGTTCCTGATACCCACGACACAAGACTCGAGTGTGGAGTTAGGACTATAAATGTGACAGTTGGGTGCATTATTCATCCATCCATCCATCCATCAGCCAAAGGAAGTCCACTGCTGAACATAGTCCTCTCCTAATGATTTCCACAGTGAGCTGTTGGAGGCAGCCTGCATCCAGCGACGTCCCGCGACCTTTACCAGGTCGTCTGACCATCTAGTGGGTGGACGTCCCACACTGCGCTTTCCGCTTCGTGGCCTCCATTCGAGAACTTTTTGGCCCCATCGGCCATCAGTTCTCCGTGCTATGTGCCCCGCCCATTGCCCCTTCAACTTGCTAATCCGCTGGGCTATGTCGGTTACTTTAGTTCTCCTACGGATCTCCTCATTTCTAATACGATCTCGTAGGGAAACCCCGAGCATAGCCCTCTCCATGAGTGACGTTGAGCCTCCTAATAAGGCCCATAGTAAGAGGCCACGTCTCAGTGCCGTATGTCATCACTAGTAACACACAACTACCGAAGACTTTCGATTTGAGGCACTGAGGTATTTTGGACGAGAAGGCGTCGCGTATTAATTATTATTTAATTAAAATAGAATTAATAAAAAGCATTTATAATGTAATTTTGGTCTCTCCCTGGATGGCAGCTGTACACAGCGGTTAAGAACCCGTCGTAGATTTATTTTTTATACAGTAAAACGGGGTGAACTGAAATTCTAAACGCGTTGAAATAGAAATAAACTGATCCCCCTATGTCTGAATTAGTATTATTTTTGTGAATCCAACACAGTTTGTAACTTGAAAGAATTCACACGTTTTCATCTATGCAAATATTCATATTTAAAAAAGACAAACACTGTAAAACGGGGTGAATTGAAACTCCTTGAAATAAAAATAAAAAGATCTTGTTTTATGAATTAATGATTTTTTTAATAGCGTTTGTAATATAGAGAATACACTATTTCCATTACGATATCTCGTGGTCATATTCATCAGCAGTTACGTTTCAATTCAGCCTTGAGTTTCAATCCACCCCGTACTTAAATACTGACTTACTTGTCAAAGTTTTTCACAACACAAGCACTCTGTAGAACGGTTAGCAAGCGACTAACTCGTGCTGGGTGCGCGGGCGCGACTGTTGCCCAACTAAACTTAACTTTTTGTTATGCAAGTAACTGGAACGTTAACTGCGTTTAGGATTAACTTATCGCGCAATTTTAATATTAATCTCTTAATTTTGGACTTTCTATTGCGATTTTAATTTTTGGAAAGTAGAGTAAATACAAATGTATACTGAAGTTGTCCGACAAAGAACCATGGTGATCGACACAGCCCAACGGATTAGCAAGTTGAAGTGGCAGTGGGCTGGTCATATTTGTGGGAGAAGCGACAATCGTTGGGGTGGATGTGTTCTCGAGGGGAGACCACGCCTCGGCAAGCGTAGTGTAGAACGCCCCACCAGGTGGAGCGACGATATTCGTAAGTGTATTGTATTGTATTGTATCAGCCCATATACGACCCACTGCAGGGTACGGGCCTCCTCTATAATCGAGAGTACGATTGAGAGTGGTTAGGCCATATAGTCCACCACGCTGGCCTAATGCGGGTTGGCGGACTTTTACATACCATAGAAATTTATACAAATCGCTATGGTCTGCAGGTTTCCTCATTCGTAAGTGTAATGTATGCTAAATGTCTATGGTTAATATGTCAGTTCTGTTTTTAGGTTATGTTGTCTATGTCCACTTCCTTCTGTTCTTCCTTCATTATATATGGTGTGCACAGTAAGCACGCTGTCTATTGTTTATAATTTGACAGCCTCCGTGGCGCGGTTGGTTAGACGCCGCCTGTGAAACGAAAGGCCGCGGGTTCGATCCCCGCACCGAGACAAATGTTTGTGAGGCCCACAAGTATTGTCTCGGGTCTGGATGTTTGTGAGACCGAAAAGTCTCTCGTAGCTTCTGATACCCACGACACAAGACTTGATTGATCTTAATGTGGGGTCAGGACTATGTATGTGACTGTTAGGTGTATTACATATTATTTATATTACATACATTACTTTTCCTATATGTGGCATCTTCCAATATCCACCAGTGAGATGGCTGGTAGTGGTTAGAGACAATGAGCTGATGATCGAGCCCAGTGGTACGCCATAGGAGAGGCCTATGTCCAGCAGTGGGCACGGAAAGGTCGATGATGATGACGAGTAAATTCGTAGTTTTGTTATAATTTACCGTAGGTTTGAATCCCAAACAGTTCCGAATTTTCAGGAGTCACGGGCGTATTATATTCCCACTTTAGAATTAAAGTAATGTTTATTAACTACGATTTTAATGATGAAAAATATGAGAATTGCTTATCAAAAAGATGTTTAAAAGAATTTTAATTGAAAGTTCCCCAACTTTTATCATTCAGGCGAAATATACCATTGCCTTACCCTCAATGGGACAGGCACTTGGTTTCTATGCCGGAAGTAGCAGGTTCGACTTCCGAACGCACAAAATATACCTATTATGCTACACTAAACAAAATTAATATTTTAAATAAGTAAAAATATAGAGAATGTCCGGAAACTTACATAAACAATAATTATCTTAATCAGAACACAAGTTATTCTTATTAATAAGCTATACTCTAGTTAGCACAGACTTTCTAGGTCTAGACTCTACACTGATCTAGGAAGTCTAGGATCAATAACCTTTGGCTTCAAACTTTTATTGCATAAGTCCGGCAAACGTTTCACCTGGTGGTAATAATTAGCTGCACTTGATCATCTACAACACTGAATTAAATAAATACGCCCAACAGGCACATACATACATAGTTCTGACCCCACACTATGATCGAGCCTTGTGTGGCAGCGTTCGAGAAACTACGCGACGTCTTCTCGTCCAAAATACCTCAGTGCCTCAAATCGAAAGTCTTCGGTAGTTGTGTGTTACCAGTGATGACATACGGCACCGAGACGTGGCCTCTTACTATGGGCCTTATTAGGAGGCTGAAAGTCACTCAATGAGCTATGGAGAGGGCTATGCTCGGGGTTACCCTACGAGATCGAACCAGAAATGACGAGACCTGTAGGAGAACTAAAGTAACCGACATAGCCCAGCGGATTAGCAAGTTGAAGTGGCAATGGGCGGGGCACATAGCACGGAGAACTGATGGCCGATGGGGCCAAAAAGTTCTCGAATGGAGGCCACGAAGCGGAAAGCGCAGCGTGGGACGTCCACCCATTAGGTGGTCAGATAACCTGGTAAAGGTCGCGGGACGTCGCTGGATACAGACTGCCTCCAACAGGTCACTGTGGAAATCATTAGGAGAGGCCAATGTTCCGCAGTGAACTTCCTTTGGCTGATGAATTGGATTGGGTTAAAACATGATGTTACATAACATATCACAATAAAAACAGGTCAATAGTTTGCCAATGCCTCATACTTTCGTATGAGTAAATACCTTTAGGCTATTGTTCATACAACAATCATATGAATATGTTGCACCTTTGTTGTTCTTAAGTGTTGTAATTCTCTCAACAAGTGTATGAACGAATCTTTGGCCAGACGACACTT
Organism: Theretra japonica; assembly: GCA_033459515.1. Taxonomy (NCBI): domain Eukaryota; kingdom Metazoa; phylum Arthropoda; class Insecta; order Lepidoptera; family Sphingidae; genus Theretra; species Theretra japonica. The sequence goes on from CM065952.1 coordinate 6,342,694, forward strand.
CGGATTCGACCAAAAATGGCCGATTTTGAGGCGAAAATGTTTCAGGTAGCGCTGAAATCTAACGTATTATTGGTAACCATGAAATTTCTTTAAAGTTAATAAATAATTGTTATTATTAAAGATTATTTAAGTAAATAAATACGTCCAACAGTCATATACATAGTCCTGACTCCACGCTAAGTCTAGTGTCGTATCAGAACCTACGTGAGACTTCTCGCTCTCACAAACACCCAGACCCGACACATATACCTGAGGATCACGCAAACGTTTGTCTCGGTGCGGAGATCGAACCCGCGGCCACTCGTTTTACAGCCGGCGTTTAACCAACTGCGCCACGCAGGCTCTAAAACTATATTATAAAAGCTAACTGATACTTTTAAAAAACTATACAATATTTTATTGGCTTTTAGTCAATTTGACAGCCTCCGTGGCGCAGTTGGTTAGACACCGCCTGTGAAACGAGAGGCCGCAATTTCGATCCCCGCGCCGGGACAAATATTTGTGAAGCCCACAAGTATTTGTCTCGGGTGTGGGTGTTTGTGAGACTGAAAAGTCTCTCGTAGTTTCTGATACCCACGACACAAGACTTTTTTGTATCAGTCCATAATACGTCCCACTGCAAGGCACGAGCCTCCTCTACAATCGAGAGTACGATTGAGAGTGGTTAGATATAGTCCACCACGCTGGACACAAGACTTAATCGATCTTAATGTGGGATCAGGACTATGTATGTGGCTGTTGGGTGTATTTATTTATTTTATTTGGATTCCATTTCTTGAGTTATAAATCCTTTGAATGCGGCCTGGATCCAATTATAACGAATTCAAATAATCGGTTTTATGATGATATAATATTGCGTTTTTCAATTACGCCCAAATTATTATAATTCTAAATGATGAGTTTGTCTAATAGTTTTATATATACAGATTGTTGTCAACACGCCATGTGAATTAGATTAGATTATACATAAACACCATTTGTACTTGCATGTAAGTATTATAAATACACGAAAAATACAATGAAATATAAAATCAGCTTTGAGAATATCTCATTCTCACGACCTGTGGATAATCTTTTTATTTACCTTTGCCAGTAAGTTTATGACGCTACTATATTTTTTTATTATTTTTTATGTAAATTCCGAAGCATTAAGAAAAGACGCATAAAAAAGGTTGTGAATTTCTATTGTACATAATTTTGTATTGTATCAGTTGTGTGTCAGCCCATATCCATCCCACTGCAGGGTACGGGCCTCCACCACAATCGAGAGTATGATTAAGAGTGGTTAGGCCATATAGTCCACCACGCTAGCCTAGTGCGGGTTGGCGGATTTACATACCGTAGAAATTCTTTAAAATCGCTACGGTATTCAGGTTTGCTCACGATGTTTTCCTTCACCGTTATAGTGCGTGGTGATTGACTATCAATACAAACATGACTCCGAGAAGTCAGAAGTGTGCCCTGGGATTTAAGCCCGCGACCACCGTGAACATGTAGGCAGCCGCGTCTGGTACTTTACCAACAGGCCACCACGCACTTCACAATGTACCTATGTTGCTATAATACAGGTACAATGCAATGACAAGCGCAGCGCAGATAGAGTATCCACGTGAGATGTTCATCTCTCGACACAATGACGCCTGATTGTATCCGGATATACACAGAGCCCGACACGACACACGTGGCTCACTATGACGGCTCCTTAACCGTTTATTACGATCGCTATTACCATATCACACATCACCCCTTTCCCCAGAAGGGGTAGGCAGAGGTGCTACCAGGACATCCACGTTTCGCATGTGTTCCGTCCTATGATGTGATAGGGGGCCGTGTCTATCTCCATATCGGGCACAAATTTCTGACTCCGGGCTGATAATGAATAGAAAAATCCAATATCTCTTTGCTCGATGATTCGAACCCGAAACCTCAGCATTGTAATCATACCGTAGTACAACTGCGCCAGACAGTCAGACGTTATCCGGAGTACGAATATTATAAGCTAAGTACATTGCAATTTCTTACCTCGTGTTCTGACTGAGAGAGCGGGTCAAGGCTGCTTATGTAACGGTTGAGACATCGTATATCAACCAGCAAGAATTTTAGGTTATGTAATTTATTGGCGGGCACCGCGCCTTTTCCTAAGTACATACATCACTTCTTATAGATATAGTAGCGAATTTTAGGCGTGGACGAAGTAGCAATTATATTTTTATAGGTTTTTTATGTGGGGTATTGAAATTGTCCAATTTTTTTGTGAGTTTGCACGCCTTTCATCTTCACAGCTATTGAGCCTAGTTTACACGGGGAGAGTATCTTCGAATATATGATTATCGTAAGGATATATAAAAGTAAAGCGAAAGAAAAAAAGTAAAGTAAAGGAAAGCGCAGCGTAGGACGTCCACCCACAAGGTGATCAGACGACCTGGTGAAGGTCGCGGGACGTCGCTGGATGCAGGCTGCCTCCAACAGGTCACTGTGGAAATCATTGTGTGAGGCCTATGTTCAGCAGCGGACTTCCTTTTGCTGAGGGATGGATGGATAGATAAAAAAGTTGCATCGTGTAAACATTTGTAAAAAAAACCTCTAAAATACCTTGTAATAAGACCAAAAGATCAAATACATATCGATTTGAGTTAGATAGTGGATCAACTGGTAACGCAACAGAATTACAAGATGCAGTTCTAGTGATCCGTCACATGTGTTATGTAACTAACAGATGCTTGAAGACCTAACTATCAAATAAGTCTTCGGGTCTAGGTCTTTCCACATAGTAGACACAAATACTGATTTCCGAAGTGCAGTACCACTTCGAAAGTTATCGTTATCATAGTGCGTGGTGGCCTGTTGGTAATCGGAACAGACGCGGCTGCCTACATGTTCACGGTGGTCGCGGGTTCAAATCTCAGGGCAGTGGGTACACCTCTGACTTTTCCGAGTCATGTGTGTATTGATAGTCCATCACCACACACTATAACGGCGAAGGAAAACATCGTGAGGAAACGTGCATACCATAGCGATTTATAAACATTTTTATGGTGGATATGTAAAGTCCGCCAACCCGCACTAGGCAAGTGTGGTGGACTAGATACTCTCATTCGTACTCTCTATTGTAGAGGAGGTCCGTGCCCTGCATTGGACGTATATGATTGATGCCTGATACAATACAATGAGCACGTAATCGGCTACTATTGAGCTAAGGATATAAATAAATAAATAAAAACACCCAACAGTCACATACACAGTTCTCACCCCACATTAAGATCAATTCAGTCTTGCATCGTGGGTATCAGAAACTACGAGAGACTTTTCGGTCTCACAAACACCCAGACCCGACACAAATATTTGTGGGCCACACAAACATTTGTGTTGGTGCGGGGATCGAACCCGCGGCCTCTGGATTCACAGTCGGCATCTAACCAACTACGACACGGAGGCTGTCAACGATACACTGGCCTTGCGGGTTGGCGGACTTCACATACCATAGCAAATCTTTCTGAAGTTATACAGGTTTCCTCAAGATTTTTTCCATCGTCGTTAAGTAAGCTATAATAAAATGAAGCATACGCAAATATTCATAAAAAATTTAAGAATATAATTTAACCAAATACTACAAAATAAATGAATGACTTGCATTTCATATTTCGAAAGTAGTACTCGTAGTTGTAACAATTGCATAACACTAGGGTAATTGCTATTTCGGTTGGCTCTGTATTTTGATACATTCATTATTTTAATTATTATTTATTAAGCATCCTGAGTGACGAAATGCTTCATGGTTGCTGCCTCGTCTCAAAACGAAATTTTACTAGTTCATATTTGTGACGGATAATTACGTAATTGATGGCCGATTTGCTTTGCTGGTGGTAGGATATCTGGAGATACTTTTTAGCTCAGTCCACATAAAATTTATTATTTCGCGTACTAACATTTTAAACTTGACTGCCATCCTTTATACTGGTTTTTCCGTCCCGTCCCGTTACATCCCATCTTGTTACGTTTCATTCTGTCCCATGACTCAAAGTATGCAATCTGGTTTAAAGGACATTCTAGCCAGAGTAATTACTGGACATAATGAAACTTAACATCTTATGTCTCAGGATGGCGAGCGCAGTGGATTGACAAGCATTGCTTTGTAATTCATGGTGTTTGGTTTTGCTACTGTCCACGAGTCGTTTCGCTTACCATCAGGCGAATGGCATGCTCGTCCCGCCATTCATTGCAATAAAAAAAACATACCATTAGATGTATTGTGGTCAGTGGTCACTTTGTGGTGGTTGTTTAAAAAACAGAGGCCAAAATAGCCCATACCGTTGGAAACAAAAGGGCCCTTACGGTTCAAGGTCATCTTACTACATACATAATACGAATTGATTTCGTCATCTAGTGATTGAAACAATTCGTATTTTGTATTGAACTCTGCACTATATCTGAATACAATGACGAATATGTAGGTACTTCACACCTATTCTTGAAGGGTAAGCAGCATTGCCAATAGAGTTATAATACGCCAAGTTCAGTTCTGCTCCAATATACAGGCTATATCAAGACTGCGACCGACACGAAGCCAGGTGGTAGTATTAGTGACTTCAGAGACAATGCAACTAAACATTTTGCAAAAAAAGCGGCAATTTTTTTGTTGTAATTTTTTACTTACCTTCATATTTGGGTAGTAAATACATCCCTTTCCTAAAATAGTTATGTACACATTTTCATTTTTAAAGACGCAATGGTACGCAAGGGTTTAAATTATAATTTTAGTAAAAACTAAGTATTTACCACCCAAACACGATATTTAAAAATTAGCAGAAAAAACCTGGCGTTTTTATCGCAAATTATTAATCAAATCATCGCATTATGTCTGTAATCACTAAAACTACCACCTGGCTTCGTTTTCGGTCGTAGCCTTGATATACCCTGTATGAGTCTAAGCACAACTACGATTGATAAATGATAATAAAAATATTTTTTTTTATTGCATGGGTCCGGCAAACGAGCAAGCAGGCCACCTGCTGGTAAGTGATCACTGCACATGAACATCCACAACGCTGGATCATGGGTGTGTTGCCGACCCAATTTGGAGATGAGCGGGGAGGAAAAGGATATTGGTCATCCAGCAATCTCACTCACCGAACGAAACGCGACAGCCGAACTGTCACTTTACGTCGATTTCCTGTGAGACAGTGGTACCGTGGACGATCCTGCCTATTCATGCTGAGTCATGACAGCCAACATCATGGCTCTACCACTTCCAAACTTTATTTATTATTTTATTCTTTATTTATTAAATAAAACAACACATGTGTGATTTAGTTTATTGCGGTCAGTGCTTGGTGTCGGCGGGCGCGGCCCCGTGGTTCCACACGAAGGGCTCGAGCCTCCTGTCCGCCGGCAGCAGGTTGTTCAGTTCCTCTATGTCTTGGAGTGTCTGCAGCAAGTTGTTATTTATACACCCAACAGTCACACAGTCCTGATCCTACACTAAGATCGAGTTTTGTGTTATCAGAATCTACGAGAGACTTTTCGGTCTCACAAACACTCAGACCCGTGTGGGCGTCACAAATATTTTTATCGGAGCGGGCCTCGAACCCGCGGCCTCACGTTTCACAAGCAGCGTCTAGCCAACTGCGCCACGGAGGCTGTCTATTTTGGCAACAAAGACATTTTTCAGCAAACTTAAATAATTTTTGTATGGAACATCAGTTTTTTTGCGATTTCATTATTGGCCCTATAGTTAAAGTTGCTCGTTATGATAAGCTTTATATAGATGATATCGATATACTCGTAATATGATCATCACGCATATGTACGAATATTTTTTAACACTCAGTGAAATCAAATCGATACAGAATTATCAATATACTTGAAAACTAAATTAGCGATTATTGAAACAAAATACGGTCAATGTTTTTTCATAATTAATTTCAATATGTTTTTTAAATTATGTACAATATCACCTGGGTTGATCAGAAACAGATGGATCAAATTGCTGATATGTCAATACCACTCACGGCCTTATTCATAGAGAGATTTAAAACCTATTTTAGTTATAGAATGTTTTGTCTTTTTCACTTAAAATAAATTCTAAAGTCGTTCGAAAGGGACAAAACATTCGATGACTAAAATAGGTTTTAAAACTGTCTATGAATAAGGCCGTGAGTTTAATAATTTTGGTGTGACATCGGAACAAAATTCAGTGCAAAAATTGTTTTCAATTATTATTTATTATTTATTTAAACAAATGAATTAATGACTGACCAACTGACTGACTCAATCACTAACTGATTAACTAAATGAATGACTGATAGGCTGAACGAAAGAATGAACGGTTGAATGACCGACAAGTTGAAAAATGAATGATTGAATTGAATCAATGACTAAAACAATGAATGAATGAAACTAATAAAACTATTTGACAGCCTCTGTGGCGTGGTTGGTTGGACGCCGGCTGAGAAACAGGACGCCGCGGGTTCGATCCCCGCATCGAAACAAATGTTTGCATTTGAATTGTATTTGAACCACAAGTATTTGTTTCGAGTCTGGGTGTTTGTGACACCGAAAAGTCTCTCGTTATTCCTACCTACGAGTTTTGATCTTAGTGTTGGGTCAGGACTATGTATGTGTCTGTTGGGTGTATTTAATTAATGACTAACTGAGTGAATGACTGACTGATTGAAGGAATGAATGGATAACATATATTATTTTTATCTGCTATAGTGGAGTACCTGTTTGAGCAGCGAGCTGGAGCGCGAGAGCGTGTGCGCGAGCTGGTGCGCGCGCGCGAGGCGCTCCGCGTGGCGCGCGTTGTTGCGCTGCCGCTCCACCAGCGCGCCGTGCAGCCGCCACGCCTCGCACTCCGTCTGACCAACAGAGGGAATATTCATGTTGTCACCTACCTTCATAATTACGCTATCAAATGCAAAAACAATGTTTAAAATAGTTTCGGTAGTTTTAGAGATTATCGCTGACAAACGGACTATATTATATTAGTATTAATCAAGTTGCAACTCTCCAGCGCATCTAAGCTATAACCTACGAAAACGAATATAATATTACACTTTTTTAGTTTTTTTTTATATTTTCTAACCCTACTGTTAATAATAAAGACAATTTATGAACACCGAAGAATATACTAATGTATCAACTTTTAAAATAATGTTGCCAAAAGTCCTTTTAAAAGAGACTCGACGAAAAAACCTAAGGACCGCTTAACTTACACTAAGAAACAAGATACGCCCGAAAATTCAAACGCCGTTTAAATATTAAATTCTACTTAACTACCCGCGTCCTATTTAGCCGATACCTTTTTGGGCTTGCGTGGTTAAGTGCAATATAATATTCAAGTAGCGTTTGAGTTTTCTGGCGATGGTATTTTAAAAAGTGAGTATTACGCTAATGTTTGACAATCTTTAATTCTGTACCAACATTGCAGTACGTACCTCTTTAATCTTGCTGGCCAGGCTGAGTTCCTCGGCGGCGAGCGGGTGTGCGCAGGCGGCGAGGTGCGCCTGCAGGCGAGTGGTGAGCCGCACCCAGGGCCGGTAGTCCAGACCTACAGGGGGGATGAAGGGTGCATCACCCGATTACTATCGGCTTACCTGTTGTATTGTATCAGCCCATATACGTCTCACTGCAGGGCACGGGCCTTCTCTACAATCGAGAGTACGGTTGACAGTGACAGATACTAAAGGGTATTGTTTAGCTTCAGAAAACAAGTCTCCGACTGTATATGAAATGAGGCTTTTAGCCAAATTTTTTTTTTCATACATGTCATGGAATTTTCAAGAAGACGTATTTCAATAAGACCATTTTCATATTGTACATTAGGCGGAATTTTACATGATCAGAAAAATGTAGTTCCAGTATGAAAAAATATACTTGTAGTTAGTATTACGTCATAAACTTTTGTTGTATGTGTATATTTAACACTATTTTTACTGTTGCTAAAATCGTATAATTAGAAAAAATATAAGAACATTGACAGCCTCCGTGGCGCTGTTGACTAGGCACCGACTGTAAAACGATAGGCCGCGGGTTCGATTCCCGCACCTAGTTACATTTGTTTCGGCTGTGTGTGTGAGACCAAAAAGTCTCTCGTAGTTTCTGGTACCCACGACACAAGACTCGGTCTTAGTGTGGGGCCAGGACTATGTATGTGACTGTTAGATGAATTTATTGCTTTACATGTCGTAATTACTGTCAGGTTGACAATGTTTGAAAGCATCCACTGTTGTACTGTATCAAGAACATTCACATACCTTCCAACACTTCAGGATCTCTAGCTCCGGGCAAGCCTAAGGTCCCTCGCATTATCGGCAGGAAAGTAGGGATCTCCTGAGAACAAATAAAAGAGCAAATAAAAATATCTCTGTCAACTTCATGCGTTCCTGGTACTTGAAAAGTGAAAAATTGTTTAATTTTAAAATGATGTATTTGCTAATTTGGCCAATAGAAAGTTTAACATAACTCCGCCAACTTTATGCGTCCCTGGTACTTAAATAATTTCAACATGTCGCATTTTTGGCTGTCGATTTGCGCGCGCATCGTACAATCCTAATCTAGTTTCTTTTTTTCAAACGCCAAAAGTATTTAACTTCGATTAATCTATGAATTATTGTGAAATAAACATAGATAATTATTGGATTGGTGGCGCTTCATGAAAGCTTATAAATAATACACACAATGTGTATATTTATAAGATATATGTACCTCAAGGGGGTAGGCAGAGTGGGTGTGACATAACATCTCTCCTAAGACGCAAAGTCCCCTGCTTACGACATCGTATTTTTAATTATATCAAAAACAACAGAGAGAGAGGGAGAGAGAGAGAGGGACAGTAAGGTAGGGGGAGGGAGACAGCGACACTCGCCTGCAGCCTGCGTATGTCCTCGTCGAGCGAGTTGTCTGCGGCGGCCTTCACCACCACGATGTCCCTCGCGCGCCTGCTGCGCCGCGCCTGCGCAGTGTGGCGCCGCTGCAGCAGGGACTTCTTGTCCAACCCACGCTGGCTTTTTGACATTGTTTTTGGGGAATCTGGAGGAGAAATTACATAATGTGTGACGTAGAACCCTATGGCATATGTATAAATATTTAGATAATGTTATTAACTAGAGTGGAGATAGAAAAAACAAACCGGTGTTTTTAAAAAATGACCATTATTATCAATATTAATTTTATTATAGTTGATGAAAAAGTGCAAAATCAATACAGTAAATACGCCAAAATTTACTGTTTAATGTACAAGTAAAATACTATTTTTTTTAACCTGTACAGAAGAGGAGAGGTCCATTCAAACCTGCAATTTTTTTCTCTGGTTTTCAATTCCTCTAACCGCAACATTCACAACTACTCAAAAGTGCCGACTTCTATCGTGGTTTGTCAATGTGACGTCAGCTTTCTTTAAATATACCCTATTTATGCTTTCATTAAGGCTGTTATTACATTGACATTGAAAGTTAAAATATACCCTATTTAAACTGACATTAAGTTGACATTACATTGACATACCACTACAGCAGGCATTTGAATACGTAATTGGTATGTATGTGAATATCTTTCTGTATTAAGTGTATACTGACCTCCAATAGGTCTGTCTACAGTGTACGAGATGTAGGGCAGCTCGGAGTCGGAACACACGCTGGCGCCAGGAGAATTGTTGCCGCTTGTGGTCGCGTCGCTTCTGAAACCATCTGCCCACACACATTCACACAGATTGTATTAACATTATCCTGTATACTTTACTCTGTACCTGGTTTACAACATGTAACATAATGCCGACCCTAGTAGTATTATATTATAGCTAGTTAGCTCTCTTTCTTCAGTCACAGGAAGTCCACCACCAAACATAGGTGTCCCCCAAAGATCTCCACATCAACCTGTCGGAAGCGGCCTGCATCCTGCGACTTTCTGAAACTTTAACCAGGTTGTCAGTCGATCTTGTAGGTGGGAGGCTGACACACTCCAGAACCTTTCGGCCCCAGCAGTCATTGGTTCTTTGTGCTCTTATTGTAGCTATTATGTCAACATAAATAATCTACAACAGTCAGCCTAAACCAAATACTTCTGTATTATACCTTGAACGTTGGACACAGCTATGGTGTGGCCTCTCCTTACAGGTGGCGCCCTCTGTGGCTGCTTCTTAGGAGGCACTGAAGACTGCTCCGAACCCATTGTGTAACTAGAAATATACAACATGTAACACATTTAAATGTAAAAGCGGAAAGTAGTATGTTCAAAATCAGCTACTGAATCGATATCAATACTTTTTTTTGTAGGTAATTTTTTTTAAAATAATTAATTAAGACTAAGTGAATAACAGACACCCTCTCATTTAATGCACCGAACAAACAAAATTGAAACTTAACTCCAGTACATAAAGTCTTTTCTAAATAAAATTATAAACGAATAATCAAAGATAAACAAATATGAACATTATTTCGATAGTCATAAAGGTTTATTTCAAATACACTAGCAAAATAGCATTAAACAAACGCACACAACGACAGTCCTCAAAAAGCATGAGAAGCTACCAAAATTAATAACTATCATATTCTCTTTTCTGCAAATGTAACTACCATTAGACAGAGCAGGACGCAACTATTGTTTAATGAAATTTGAATCATCCGATAAACATAAAAGACGGCGCGCGCGGCGCGGGCGGCACATCAAAGGGTATGTTCAGTCCGCATAGGGATGTACCGCGAAAAAAATCTAATGCGATATTTACAGGACCCGGCATTCTGAATCCCGCGCAATACGGGTAACTAACTATTTAAATGATATGAATTAAATTGTAATAATCAAAAGGAAAAGAAAGATCAAGTATTTCTATGCCGAAGAACAACGCAAAACGTTAAGATAATCATTATTTCATTTGATTCGTAATTTTATTCCAATGTATGCGGAATCCCGGTGTGTCGGATATCCCGGTATTGCAATCTCTAAATATGCACCGAATTTGTCAAAAAATCTAGTCGTGCGCCGCTGTTATCTGTGACTTCTTGTGTTCACTCGTTAAGTAGATATTTCGATAACTTTCGCGATGTCTTTTCGGTATTCGAATATTGAGTATGGTGAGCGATGGATCGGTCGTGGTGGGCCAGTGCAATGGCCTCCTAGGTCACCCGACTTGACGCCTCTTGATTTTTTTTGTGGGGACGTATTAAATCTCTAGTATACAGCAGTGAAACTACTAGTGTGGAGGAACTAAAAAGTAGGATAGTGGCAGCGTTCCTAAAGGTGAAGAGTGAAACTGCCGTTTTAAATAAATTACGCGATCAATTGCGCAAACGTGCGTTAAAATGTATCGAGCAAGGTGGTGGACATTTTGAAAATGTTTTAAAAAGAAGTCGCCGTATGAGTGCCATGTAACACGTAAGTTATTTTTGTGTTTTTTTAATTGTTGCGTTATTATTGCCGATTGAATAGTCGATTAATGCAAAATATTGTCTTGTGTTGTGACTTCCTGCTCATTATTTGTAGTAAATTTAAATACTTATTTAATAGCTCGATAAAAACTAGATGCTGACTGAGTACCTAAATAAATAGTAATTTGTTTATGAAACCACCCGGCAATCACCTGCGTTCGTTATTTGTAGTAACGTTTATTGTAGGCGCGGCGTTCAAACGACCCGCGTAGGTACTCGTGTAAGTGTGCGTGTCCGCTGCGAGCATATGTACTATGTCGTAGTACGCTCTTATTTGTATGGTGACCATGTTGTGCGCCTACAAATAGTATAACTAATTTCATAAATAAAATATACTTGTAGACACCGGAGTACAATTTTAAAGCATATCCTATAATTGCAATAATATTTTTAAGTTTGGGTGTCTGAAGTTGTGAGTTATTCATTTTACACGTTGTATAAAAAACTGAATTTAATTTTATTAAATCCATTACATTATCATTTAAAATGTTATATTTTTCTCTACCATGCAATTTGGAAGACAGATTTCTCCAGAGTAGGGGCAAGAAAATCTAGTCTAGCTCTTTTCAAAACCAGTTTACAATACTTTGATTTAACAGGAGTTGCAGCTTAGTTTAATTGGAATATCTTGTTAATCGTGTACGGCCTTATTCATAGGGTGTTCTAAAATATATTTTAGTTATCAAATGATTTGTCTTCTTCGCTCAAACTAAATTCAAAGATTGTTCAACAGGGACAAATCATTTGACAATTAAAGTAGTTTTCAAAACTATCTGTGAATATGGATGTTACAAGCTATAATTTATGTTTCCTAAACTTGATGGAGCTTCAGATTTCTCCAAAACCTAAACCCAGAGTAATTATCGATAAATTTCATATCTGTTGAATAATTTGTCTTTATGATGCATGTCATATTAAATATCACAGGTACATAAGTATAGTTGTGTTGCAGTTCATTAGCATCTTGATTAATTACATTATATTCAAGCTAAAATACCTCATACTCTTCCTTCCCTACCCTCTTTTATTTTCTTTATCTCGAAAAATAACTAATTAATTCATGTAACTTTTTGTAAGCCGCACCCATTTTATTATTTTGAAGAGTGTAACATTGAAACCCCAAGTAAAGAAAACTTAAAATTAAGAGAAAGTGTATGAGAAATTATTGCACATAAAAATAATAAGTAATTCTTGCTGTCATTAAAGTAGTCTTATTGATGATGACCAAATGATTTCTAAGTACAAATTTTACCGTAAAAACTGTAAGATTACAAATTTAATAGATGGAAAATTTATGTATATAACTGCGACATAATTTTATCGACGAAATAAATGCAGATAAGTGCCAAAAACTGGTACATTTTTGGACTTACGAAATATAGTTAAGCTTTAAACATGACTTACCAATTTCCTTCCCTTAATTATTCTAATAATTTCAACTATTTATGACTAGCAATGTTACATATTTCATATTGTACATCTAGATAAATAATAACTATTTTAATAACTTTAACAATATTTATTTTTCATAATCTCAATCTGTTTTTAGTAAACGTCAAATTCACAAACCAATGTCAAATTTACAACAAAAGGACATTTTCACAGATCTATACTGTAAGCAAAGGCAGTTGAAATTACACAGCATCAATTTCCCAACAGACTTTAATGATTATATAATATAATATATTATAAGATTTACACTAAAATTCAAGAAAATTTTATTACTAATATTTTGATCTATTTGAGTAACTTGGTTTGGTGTATTTTGGAATGTAATTAATTAATGAACAAAATGATAAAAATATAAATGAGCAAAACAAAAGTAATAATAACAATTGACAAACTAAATTTCTGATTGCATTTTTTATTGAGGCAGCGTAAATTATTATTTTTATAAGTAAATTACAAAGAATCACAGTTTTCTTTTATTCCATCAATAATAAAAAAGTGGCATTTTCTTATCTGTGCTTGACACGTCGTCTGTCATTTTGACAGAAAGTCGTACACATTGTACACAAAAAAAATTACGCATGCATTTTTTCCTAAATTTGAATTAGAATAATGAAATAGAGTAAAACAATGGTAGACGAAGGTACACGGAAGACTTTGAGTAGTATACCACTGCTGCAAACAAAAGCTGGACCCAGGGATAAGGAATTATGGGTGAACAGACTGAAAGAGGAGTACCAGGCTTTGATAAAGGTAATTTATTCATTTTATGACCTTTAATTAATATTTAGAAATTACTACTGAATATAGCATCCCACCAAAAGTCATGGTTATTGCAATTTCTCGTTTTTTCACACAATTTAACTTAGATATCCACAAAAATGTTCACGTCAACAAAGTAACAGATATTTGAATTTTCGATGTTCATCATTTCCTAATTTTAGTTGCTCAATACGTACATTTTCTATACCATTTGAAAAGCAATTAGCCATTAGGCGTTTGAATGTATATATTATTTTTATTCAAGTTTGTAAGGATTTATTAATTGTATCAAAACTTTCACTTAATCAATCATGTGTAGATATTACGAAACCCAACTAGTGCTATGATGAAATTGGTTTCACTTAGTGTATACAGTATAAATCGTTTATGTGTCCATACTAAATTTAGACAAAGTCCACAGTATGATGATACATGTAATATTTCCTTTAAAAAAAAAATACTTATTTCAAATGTCTCACAGTTTTTCGATTTTTTTTTTCAATATATACTATGAAAATAATTTTGCTTCAGAAATAGCAGATTTTATTTAAATCTTATTACATAGAGGAAATCCATTATCATTAATATACAGTCTGTTGTATTATTAAACCGTGCAACATACTCAATGCATTCCATATACTTCCAGTACGTACAAAACAACAAAGAGGCAGATAACGACTGGTTCCGGCTGGAGTCGGACAAGACTGGCACGCGCTGGTTTGGCAAGTGCTGGTACATACACAACCTGCTCAAGTACGAGTTTGATTTGGAATTCGATGTGAGTAATAAATAATTACATCAAACATAAAATTATTTGGCTCTACCGCATAAATTGGGTAAATGAGTAACAGTTTTTTATCATGGTAACTGATTCCTGTACTTGAATGAAACATACAACATTATATTACCACTTGGTTTGCAGTTGTGTTACATGCCTCTTAAATGGTGGAAATATAAAGAACTGGAAGAGGGAAAGGCTATTGGTTTCAGTAATCTTACACATCAAATTAATAATAACAATTAATTACTATAAAATCTTGTATATTTCGCCCATGGTTAGAAGTTGTAATGTCACATGTACATGTAAAAAGTTACCACAAGACACCTGTTGGTAAGGTCAGTGAAGTTTAAACAAGCAGCGATTGTAGTAACGCATACAACACAATTCATAACCAATAACAAATGTGCATACATGCTAAACATTTCTATATAACGATTGACAGCCTTTGTGGCGCAGTTGGTTAGATGCTGACTGTGAAACGAGAGAAACGAGAGGCCGTGTGTTCGATCCCCTCACCAAAACAAATATTTGTGACTTGTGTGAACCACAAGTATTTGATTCGGGTTTGGGTGTTTGTGAGACCGAAGTCTTGTAGTTCCTGATACACGACACAAGACTCGATCTTAGTGTGGGGTCGAGACTATGTATGGGTGTATTTATTATTGTTCATCGCGCAAATAGACCAATCGGCTCAAGGTATTGTTGACACGCCCACATTTGTCGTGTTTTGATTGGTCTATTTCCGAGATTGATCCGCTGATAGGAATTACGGTCGCTTATTAAATTTGGCAGTTAATCGTACCTGTATATGTATATTCCGACTTATCAGAATTACATAAGTGCAAAATCATACATACACATTTGTTATTTATTTATAAAGTAGCAGAACACTTGTTTTCTATTATAGATACCTGTCACATACCCGACAACAGCTCCTGAAATAGCCCTGCCCGCCTTGGATGGGAAAACTGCGAAGATGTACCGGGGCGGGAAGATCTGTCTCACGGACCACTTCAAGCCGCTCTGGGCCAGGAACGTGCCCAAATTCGGGATCGCACATGCCATGGCGCTAGGGGTAACATGTTTACAAATATGTTTACATTTAATTATTCTGGAGCAAAGTGGCGATCCATAGTCTCTGCCTACCCCTATATCCCACAGGCATGACGACTATGTATGTATGTATGTATATTGTATGTAATTATTCTAAACCCGACTGGCTCGGTGGTATAGTTGTACTTTGGTACGGTTACAATACTGAGGGTTCGAGTCCCGGGTGGGCAACAGATTTTTCTATTCATTATCAGCCCGGAGTCAGGAATTTGTGCCCAATATGGCGATAGGCTCGCCCCCTATCACATCGTGGGACGGAACATACAAGGCGAAATGTGGGTGTCGTGGTAGCACCTCTGCCTACCCCTTGTGGGAAAAAGGCGTGAGTTTATGTATGTTATGTATGTATTTGCAGCTGGGTCCGTGGCTGGCGGTGGAGATCCCGGAGATGATCGCGAAGGGCGTGGTCACCTACAAAGAGAAGACGGACGACGCGCAGTGATGTGTATATATGTACAGAATAAATATATGTTTTGTATCTAGTGTTTTATTTAAAGAACATTATATATGGAAGATGGTGATGCAATCAGCTGATGGTAATAGTGTAACGGTTTCTGTATCCTATCTATCAACAAAATGTAACAGCTTATGTAAACAATAAAAATATTTGATTTGATTTCCGTAGAAATAAGAACACCTTGGATTCCGAATCTCCTTTAATAATGATTTCACAATATAAGAAAATAACAATATAATGCGTATCGCGTGCGAACATCTCAGTAAGTGACAAAAGTATGCGACGTGGTTGCGGGTGGTGGACATAACATACATACATAAACACACGCCTTTTTCCCAGAAGGGGTAGGCAGAGGTGCTACCAGAACACCCACGTTTCGCCTTGTATATTCCGTCCCACGATGTGATAGGGGGCGAGCCTATCGCCATATCGGGCACAAATTCCTGACTCCGGGCTGATAATGAATAGAAAAATCCAATATCACTTTGCCCGACCCGGGATTCGAACCCGCGACCTCAGCTTTGCAATCGTACCGTAGTACCACTACGCCACCGAGGCAGTCATGGTGGACATAAAAAATATATATACAAAAGTCATTAGGCCAAAATCCATGCAAAGGTGTAATAAATGAAAAGTGCTATTATTTCTAGGCAGGCGCGTTAACAGCTACCATTACCATATCGATATAATTCTATTCTCCAATAAACAAAGATATTAATAATCTTACCTAGCTATGTATAAATATATATAGCATATGTATATTCCTCTATGCTTGAAAATGAAAATAATTTATTGAATCCATTAAAATGTTCAACATCATTTAGATTCAGTCGTTTATTTTTCTACCACCCGGTTCGGAAAGCGGTTTTCACTAGAGAAGAAAGGGCAAGAAACTCTAAGCTTCTTTTTTGCTGAAACATAGAATGCATCTAAACATCTTAAGAAATCTCTAGTTAAAGATAGATATATAGATAGGTTAAAGAGAACGGCCCGTGATCCCACACCCATCTCATTTTATAAAAACCAAACGTTTTTACGCGGTAGCGGAAGACATTGTAAGATTAACAAAGAATTAAAATTGATAAGCTTCACCATGCATTGAGGTGGATTTCGCTGATATCATCTTAAATATTGTGTCACGTTAAAAACCATCAAAAGTGTGTATCAAGAAAACCTTTGGGCACCAAATTAGATTCATAAAATGCTAAGCTTTTATACTCTACCTAACCATCTGATCAAATAAAATTTTATTATAGTTTAAAGATATCGTAAATCGTAATAGGATCCTTTGCGTTACCTTAAGGTCAAAGGTGTTGCCTTCATGTTTTTGGGACATACATCCATTGAGCGATCTGTGATCCACTGCCATAATAAAAGCAACATATAGCTGTAGCATATTGCATTCTACGCATATAGCTGTTTCTCACAAGACGATCGTAAAACATTTTATTTTTATACAACACGTATTTTATTGTTTTCAATAACACTCAAACAGTTGTTGGTCTTAATATTTTGTGTTTTCAGGTGAAAATATTTTATTTGGAAATAATTTTTGTTCCAAAACTCTGAGAAGTAAGTAAAAATACGATTTATTTTAATAGCAATGTGTATATCTGTCTGTAACAGCTCATACACGTCCCACTGCAGGGCACGGGCCTCCTCTACAGTCGACAGTACGATTGAGGGGTAGATATAGCCCACCACGCTGGCCTAGTGCGGGTGCACGAACTTTACATACAATAGAAATTCTTTAAAATGGCTACAGTATGCCGGTTTCCTCACGACGTTTTCCTTCACCGTTATAATGGTGAATATATCGGCGCAAGAGGCGGGTAGTATACAAAATTTAACAGAAACAAGTGTCATGTTGTTTGTTCAGTACTATAAAAGGGGCGCAAGTGGCTGTCAAGAGGACAGTTTGTCGGGAGCATTTGAACCGTGAACAGCTCCTAAGTATTGTCATTGCGAGTATTATTATGTAATCCGTCAATAATCATAATCCATCCATCAGCCAAAGGAAGTCCACTGCTGAACATAGGCCTCTCCCAATGCTTTCCACAGTGACCTGTTGGAGACAGCCTGCATCCAACGACGTCCCGCGACCTTTACCAGGTCGTTTGACCACCTAGTGGGTGGACGTCCTACGCTGCGCTTTCCGCTTCGTGGCCTCCATTCGAGAACTTTCCGGCCCCATCGGCCATCAGTTCTCCGTACTATGTGCCCCGCCCATTGCCACTTCAACTTAATAGTATCACAATAATAAACTTAATAATCATAATAGTTATTAATTAATATATCATTTGATTGTGTGATTATCAATTAGTATTTCGGAGTGATTAAAATAACCTAATATGAGTGAAGAACATGGTTTTCATCATCGAACCTCCCCTCCTCTTACAAATGTGTATAAACTTATGTAGATACGTAAATTCATTTTATAATTCCAGACTTCAAAATGAAAAACGCACTACACATTGTAATCTTTACTTTGTTCGTCGCTAAAGTGTATTCAAAGGTGAGATTTTGTTTCGTAATTACTCCATGCAACATTTAAGACTGTAATGCCCCATTTACACGGAGAGAGTTTCTCGGAGCGAGAATCGTATGCGACTATCGCATGACATAACCGCCATAGATTATCGTGTTCTGACAAACGTTTACACGATGCGACTTTTTATATCCTTACGATAATCGTATCTTCGAGACGAGAAATTCTCCCCGTGTAAATGGGGCTTTACGGCCTTGTTCATACTCAATCTAGCTATCGAATGTCTTGTCCCTTTCAAACAAGTTTTGAATTCAATTTGAGCGAAGAAAACAAAACATTCGATAATTATAATAAGCTTACAAAATGTTGAATAAGGCCGATACTATACAGATCTCGTGAAATCTACCAGGAATTTAGCGTTCCAGCCATCAACCAAAGCAACTGCTGAACATAGGCCTCCCCCAATGATTTCCACAGTGACCTGTTGGAGGCAGCCTGCATCCAGCGACGTCCCGCGACCTTTACCAGTCTGACCACCTAGTGGCCGGACGTCCTACGCTGCGCTTTCCGCTACGTGGCCTCCATTCGAGAACTTTTTGGCCCCATCGGCCATCAGTTCTCCGCGCTATATGCCCTATATAGCGTTGATATTCACAAACTTTTTTGTCAATTTTGTTGTTTAGTAATTTCTAACTTAACCACAAATACTTCAGATTTTACTATCAATGTAAATAATACATACATACATACATAAACTCACGCCTTTTTCCCAGAAGTGGTATGCAGAGGTGCTATGAGGACACCCACATTTCGCCTTGTATGTTCCCTCCCACAATGTGATAGGGGGCGAGGCTATCGCCATATCGGGCATAAATTCCTGACTCCGGGCTGATTATGAACAGAAGAATCCATCATCCATCCATCCATCAGCCAAAGGAAGTCCATTGCTGAACATAGGCCTCTCCCAGTGATTTCCACAGTGACCTGTTGGAGGCAGCCTGCATCCAGCGACGTCCCGCGACCTTTACCACGTCGTCTGACCACCTAGTGGGTGGACGTCCCACGATGCGCTTTCCGCTTCGTGGCCTAATAAAGAAGAATCCAATATACAATATTAATAATATAATGTTTTTACAGCCGCAAGTAAGTAAACATTGTAAAATAATTTATTCAATACTTAGAGTCGAAAGTCTCCGTGTCTGGTTGGTTAGACGTCGGCTGTGAAGACAGTCCGCTACGATCCTCACCGACGAGTGTTTGTGTACACAAGTATTTGTTCCGGGTCTGGGTGTTAGACTGAAGTCTCTCGTACCTGGTACCTATGAGACTGTTGAGTGTATTTATTTAATACTAGCTTCTGCCCGCAACTCCGTTTGTCTGGTTATCTTTATAAAAAATCCCATCGCGTCCCGTCCCGTTATTGTATACCGCCTTGTCCCGTCTCATTCTCACTCAAGAAATGTAATCCAGTCCCATCCCATCGGAAGATCACTCAAAGAAAGAAAGAAAGAAAGAAAGAAAATACATTTATTATTGCATATCATTACTCAGATATCGGAATTCCTCCCTTATCCTACGGGAACACTACATTTTCAGGATAAAAAGTACCCTAAGTGCAAATCCAGGGTGTCAGCGACCTCCATACCAAACATCAAAATCCGTTAAGCCGTTTCTGAGTTCATCGCGCACAACCGCACAGACAAACAGACAAAAATTCTAAAAATCATTGTTTTGGGTTCTATTACGTTAATATACTCCCTCCATATCAGTTTTTCTCATTTATCTTCCATTTACTGACATCGATCGGTCACAAATTCATTATATGTATAGATTATAATTAAAATTAATACAAACTATAAAGTTATTTCAACGCGTACTACCTTGCTGGTGTTTGCAAGGCAGTCTGCGTTTCCAAAAATTCATTGAATTGTGGTTCGCTATATAATCAGCCTGTGGTCTTCACAAACACGAGTCCTCTGTGATTGCAGAGGCTCCACGTTGTGGATACAATACCTAGGCTTAAGCCCTCTGATTCTGGTCGATCCGAGCGACCCGTAAATACGGTGTCGATCCTTGGTAAAGTCCGATACGAGTTCGGACTTTTAGTGGGTTCGCGATTGAATGCTGATCTCACTCGGAGCGAGATCCTTATACCGTAGGAGACCCGCAGTCGGCCCACCCGTTCGTCTGTTGGGGCGAGGAGACCGGCTAGCGGGGGAGGCTTGCGATATAATCAAGGCTAAGTGCTTAGTTTATACAAAACTCTGTAACGAAACCATACCGCGATCTAAAACAGCCGTGGCGCCATCTCTTGGCAGACGAAGAGAAATTATAATTTTGTAACAACATACTACGAGTACAGATAATAGATTCTTGATATTATATTGTTTTGTTTTAATTTTCAGGAAGTAAGTAAAACATTATTTCAATATTTTGAGATGAGAAAATTATAGTTATTTTTACTGTAACGTATCGCACATTGAACCTCATCGCGCAGGAAACAGACCTATTCCACTGCTCTCTGGGTGAATTCAAAAGAATAGCGATGACTATCATTTGTTACCGGACAATATAATGAGACTTAACATCTGATGTCTTAGGATGGCGAGCGCAGTGGAATGCCAAGCATTGCCTTGTAATTCGTGGTGTTGTTTGGTGTTGCTACTGTCCATGAGCGGTCGTGTCTTACCATCAGGTGAATGGCATGCTCGTTTCGCCATACAGTGCAATATAATATTGTACATATTACTTTATTTTTTGAATATTATTATTTAATTTATTTGGTTTTGTGTATGTTGTGACCACGCTCTTTCTAGCTTATTTTCTATCCAGTAACATATAAAGGTTGTCTGGAAGAAATCGCGGAAAGCGATAAGACCAACGATTGTCAGCTTTATATAAATAAGTTCTCCAATTTTTTTTGTCCTTTTATTTATGTATGTGGTGTGCAATAAAGAATTTATAAATAAATTAAAAAAAACTTAATTGAATCGCAATAAAAAGAAATAAAAACAAATTGTACTATGTTACACTACCGAATGAAGCCGTTTACAGTACACGGTGAGTTTCTCGCGACGAGAATCGTATGCGATTATTGCATGACATAACCGCCATAGATTATCATCTTCTGACAATTACACGATGCAACTTTTTTATATCCTTACTATAATCGTATCTTGGAAGCGAGAAACTCTCCCCGTGTAAATGGGGCTTTAGGAAACCCTGTAAATTGTAAAAGAAGTTTGGAAATAAATGTTGACAACACTTGGCGCAGACTCCCGCCGCGGCGGCGCCTGCTGCGGACGCGACCACGGCGGCGGGTGCGGAGAACACCACCGCAGCGGGGGGCGACGGCTCGAACACTACTGCTGGAGACACCACGGACGCTGTAAATACTTGACACGTTCACTACTCCCTAAATGAGTAAATATCAGTCTATGTGTCGAGCTATGGGGCCTGTGTTCAGCAGTGCACTTCCTGTTGCTAAAGAGAGAGAGAAATACAAGACCACGATGTTTGGCGTAAGAAAACTCATGACTTCATACTGAAGAGGTCACGATACTCAGCCTTGAATCAACGAATGAGGAGAGAGAAATGCAAGGGTCAGTCTGCGCCACTTGTCTACTTCTGTCAGCAGTGTGTACTGTAGTGTTAATGAAGCAGTGATTACTGCACATTAGGAGTCTTGAGTAATGTGTGTGAGCTTGTGCCGCGGAGTCAGTAATGAGGAGTGAGTGTTGCTGGTTATGTGCCGGCGGGACGCCCTCAATGAGGCGAGCGATCAAGGGACCAGTCTCACAGAAAACTGTTCCTTCAATTGTTTCTGTTCCTCTTTCCCCCTAATTTGAACATACCAGTAACATATATTTAACGCAAGTGTTGTTCATATTCATGTGCGTCAACCACTTACCATCAGGTGACCAGTTTAGTAGTTTATCAAAACTATGCAAAAATGATTTAATATTTCTTTTGTTTTCAGGGCAGCACTGATGCAGTATGTAAAACAAAATCATTTAAATTTTAATCAAGTACTGGACGTTATATGTTGGAGGCGAAATATTAATTGTCATCGTGATCGCGTCAGATCCTACAATATTAAATTATATTATATGGTATAGCCGATGCCCCGATGTCAAATACCCCTTTCCTCTACCCATCCTTTTTCCTTCCCGCTCCGCACGTGATTCGATGGGCCGGCAACTCGTCCATGATCCGGCGTTGTGGACGTTCATGTGCAGTGATTACATACCATCAGGTAAACTGTATGCCGGACTTATTGAATATAAAAAAATATCCGAGGGTTTTAACTTCTAATTTCTAACATTATAGATTAATTTGTGAATTTCACATATTTTTGCACTTTCAGGGCGGTGGAAATGACACTGTAGTAAGTATATTATTATTTAGAGTTTAAAATTCAATTATTTCGCAGTGAATAGTTACGTTATTGAATCCAGAACACCTCTGACTTTTCAGAGTCCTGTGATCCCATTGAAATAATGACAAGACATTTATTTCGGGTCCGGGTGTTTGTGGGACCGTAAAGTCTCTCGTAGTTTCTGATACCCATGACTCAAGACTCGATGTTAGTGTGGGGTCAGGACTATGTATGTGACTGTTGGATGTATTTATTTATTTATTTTTACATGTAAAGTCAGCCAGCCCATATTTTGACTTAAGTACAGAGTTTGTAAAGTTCGCGCTTGTAGAGTTAAGGCGTAAAGACTAAGAAGCTTGGCTCTACATGAGATGTGATAACTTTTTGCCAGTGCGAGTCATATATGAAATGTTCTTGATCGGTACATATTCTAAAGCTATTTGTTTTTTCAGCTGGATCAAGCTATTGTAAGTAAATCAAGATTATCTTTTATTGAGCTTTTTTAACAAACCTAGAGTCTCAATGTAGGTAACTTGAACTACTAGGAATGTGTTCAACCAAGATGACACTATTGTTTAACTGGTTCAATCTTATGTCTCTCTCTCTCTTTAGCCGCAGGAATTAGACTATTAAACATAATCCTCCCCTAAGGATCTCCACATCGACCTGTTAGAAGATTGCATCCAGCGACTTCCCGCAACCTTAACCAGGTTCTCCGGCCACCTTGTAGGCTGGCGTCCGACACTTCACATGCTCCTTCAATCTTTAATCAAGACTATTGTTTGTATGATCCACTATTTGTGTCTGGTCTGTGTCTTTGTGAGACCAAAGAGTATCTCGTAGTTCCTGATACACGACACAAGACTCGATCTTAGTGTGGGGTCGGGACTATGTATGTGACTGTTGGGTGTATTTATTATGCTTGGATGAGTTATTGCGACATTCAAAAATAATGTTAACGTTTCAGCTCACTGTAAGCATTTTATAAATAACTATTTATTCTCTATTCTTGCAAATCGCTATATTATGTTACGCCAATCCGCACTAGGCCAGCGTGGTGCCCTATATGGGCTAACCTCTCTCAATCGTACTCTCGATGTAGAGTAGGCCCGTGCCTTTCAGTGGAACGTAGGTATATGGGCTGATACAATACAATAAA
Organism: Theretra japonica; assembly: GCA_033459515.1. Taxonomy (NCBI): domain Eukaryota; kingdom Metazoa; phylum Arthropoda; class Insecta; order Lepidoptera; family Sphingidae; genus Theretra; species Theretra japonica. The sequence continues at coordinate 6,366,704 of CM065952.1, forward strand.
ATTATTTCTTTAAGTCCAGGAAGTCCACTGCTGAACATAACCCAAGGACCTCCACGTCTATCCGTAGGAATCTTGCATCCAGGGACGTTGCTAGTTACCTAGCACGATTCATTAAAAACAAAAATATACTAATAGGTATCCGCAAATTTACCATCTGTTGCGATACTATAAATGGTGTTAATATTATTTTTATTTGTTTCAGCTTGGAGTAAGAACATTAATACTCTATTAAATTAATTATTTTAATTTACATACAAAGTATAGAGCCACCAAGTTATCTGTTCAGTCGGAAGTTCGTAATTATTATATTATTATTTATTTATTTATTATTTATTATATACACAGTTATGTATCTTATAAAATACGGTAGAAACGACACGGTAATATAACATTACCGTAGGCAGTGTTTTGGTAAAAAGAAAAATGTGCATCTGCAGTAATTACCGTATATCTGATAACACTGGTTTAGTTCCAATTATGGCCACCTGAACATATAAATTAGTGGCTCTGTAAGCTGTGATCTACTATAATATTTTCTATTAATTTTTTATCTATTTACAGCCTAATGATGTAAGTTACTGTTCATTTCATGTTTATTTAAGCGAATTACATTATCAGCAGTAATCACTACTGTGGAGACAAGTGAAACACTCTGATGTGGTTACAAGACTAATTTATTGTTAAATAAAATAGGGGCATACATATACTGTTACATATAAGAATAAATATAGTTATATGTGTACTTAAAACTAGACGTGTGCTACACCACACGTCCCCTTTAAAAATGTCCTTCAATGAACACTACAGTACACATTGCTGCTTGACTAATAGACAAGGGAAGACGCCTACACACACTCGCATATAAGGTACCATAGATGTAGTATTAGGTACAGGTCTGTGGTGGGACCTAATAAACATTGAGAAATTGTTTGATGAATATAACCTTGCATTTCAGAGGAAATATTAAATCACAACTGATTTATATAGTACCGATTTCTTCTATACAAATCATTTTCAGATCGTAACAAATTATAGTGATTTTCTAATTCAAATCTTATTTATATCTTCCGTTATTCTAGGATTGCAAAGATAAGGATAAACCATAGAGCCCACTGCTTAAAGGAAATAATAGGTTGTATAACAAATTATTCTGATAAATGTGAATAATTGAGTTTCTGGTTGGTTCGACGTCGGCTGTGAAACGAGAGGCCCGGCCGCTACGATCCCGACGGATGTTTCTTGTTAGTCTGTGCACACGATTATTTGTGACATTCACTTGTATTTGATTTGAGTCTGGGTGTTTCTGAGAGCGTAACGGCTCTCGTAGTTTCTGATACAGGACAGTTGACTTGTGTCTCAGTGTGGGGAGGAGATTGCTGTACTTGTTTCAAGGAAAGAATTTTCGGAAAAAGTGACGGAAAATTAATCTTTTTTTTTAATTCCAGACAACCGTATGTATATTTAATTATTACATTTTCACTACAATTACTTATTACAATTTGAACCCAATAACATAAATCTTAATTTTACTTATTGCAGCCCGAGGTAAATGTTTAGAATACTCACTATATTTTTAATGATTTTTTTCATATCCTTAGGATAAAAGAAAAATAATTTTACCCGTGTCAGATATTGGAAACGCTACTTAGTATAATGTTGGAAGATTTTGAGGCTGGTATAGATCGGCGATTATAGAATCTCAACCCAAGAATTAAGTCGTAAAAAGTGGATTTAAGTTGCACATGAATAGAATATAAACAAAAATTTTTATACTTATTATCGTTTTTGATTGAATACACGTATACAAGTAATCTGTCTTGTATCTGGAGTTATCAAAGTTATGTAACTAGTTACCTGTTTAAAAACAGTTTTACTGAATTTTTTAAATAAATGATATATTGTTTACAGAATGTGGTATGTATACTCACAATTTTATTTTTATTTTGATATATTTATAGTATTTTATATTAATGTTTTTTTTTTATTTTGTTTCTAGATGACGGTAAGGCAGCGTTGTATTTAGTGCTTTTTTATTATTATTAAATATCTTATTAGTTTATTAAGATTATTATTATCAATATTTTAAAAGATTTTTGTTTAACCATACATATGGAAGATCGAAAAGATTTTGATTAAATCATACCAAACATTGAATATTTCGTAGAACTGATGGCTGTTGAGGTCGAGAGGTTCTAGAGTAAAGGCCACGTACACGCAAGCGAAGTGTCGGACGCCCACCCACAATCTGTTAAAATAATATCCTTTCTTTTTTATTACGTATTAATGTTAGTACCTGGATGACCGAGCTTTGCTCGGTATTTTTTTTTTTTTTTACAAATTGTGTTTTTTGGAAATTATCTTTATTTTCATTAGCTACACGTTGGGCCGCACGCTCTCATGAAACATCTAAACCATAAGACCTTTCTGCTCGTGTAATGTCAGTCAAATTTTGCAAGCATCTTACTTTAGCAGCACGTGTGGGACGAGCAGAAACCTGATTTTCATGACGGTATCCTTGAAATAAGTCTTCACTGTGAGAAGTTTGAGAATCCTGATCAGTTTGATGACGATGCTCTTCTAGGTGTTCTTGAGACGAGTTGCGGCTTCGTGAAGTTAATTGTTTATAAGCGTTTTTTTCCAAGATCGTTTAGGCATTTTTAAGTGACACGTGCATTAAGAAGACACAAATAATATAAATAAACAATTGATTTTCTTAGTCTAACCTCAAAGCAAACACTCATTGACTTCGTGTTACTTAACAACGCCATCTGCTGGAATAACTTTATTGCTCACAAAAAATAGTATTATTATTCGCCAATAGATGTCAGGAAGAGTCATATTTTTCAGATTTAAAACGATCGATAAAACACGAATAAAATGACATTTTCTAAAATGACTTTATTGCTCACAAAAAATAGTATTATTATTCGCCAATAGATGTCAGGAAGAGTCATATTTTTCAGTTTAAAAACGATCGATAAAACACGAATAAAATGAAATTTTCTAAAAATGATTCCTAGCTAGATCGATTTATCGTCCCCGAAACCCTCTATATACAAAATTTCATGAAAATCGTTGGAGCCGATTCCGAGATTCCAATTATATATATATATATATATATACAAGAATTGCTCATTTAAAGATATAAGATTTGTAATAAAACAACTAATTATTAATTTTTCATTATATAATATTTCCAGGATCGATACGTAAGTGTTTTTAATAATTTTCTATTGATAATGGTTTCAAAAAAAATTAAATATTTTTTTCGCATTAAACCTTAGAGATGTTGTGGCATCAATGTTAATGATTTTATATTTTGTTTAATTTAACATGAAAAGTTATGAAATTATATTTTCTTTTCTATTCCATGTGCTGGATTTCTTTCGTCGGTAAGATTTAAAACTTATGAATTTGCTTACAATAATATTCCCTATGGAAAAATATAATAAATAATTAATATGTTGTATATTGCAGATAAAAGGGAGTAAGTCATACTTACACTTCATAATAAAATTTAGACACATTAGGGATCTTGTTTCATTACTTTCAATGCGAAAAAATCGCCGAACTGCAGTTTTTAGTTTATTTTGCTTTAATACTCCATCATGCGTGGTGGCCTGTTGGTTACGGACAGGGCGCGGCTGCCAATACGGGGACGGCGGGTTCGAATCCCACTTTTCGGATTCATGTGTGTATTTGTAATGATAGATAATTACCATGCACTTTTAAAATGCACTTTAATAAAATAAAATACCGTAAGGAAACCTGCACATCCTAGACATCTCACATCGTAACAAGATTTTCTTTGGTTTGTGAAGCTCACCCGCACTGCCAGCGTGAGGGATTAAGCCCTCTATGGAATTCTGGATTCTAGAAGAGGCCCGAGCCCAGCAGTGGGCGATATGGGCTGATACAGTACAGTACTCTATCATACTACGCGCAGCAACTTCTTACGATCTTGCCTACAATTGACACTTTAAATTTTTATAACTTCATTATGTCGTAAAATTTTACTTTCATAATTCATCCGAAAACATTAGTAAAACTTCAATAATTTTGGAAATTACAGCAAGCAGTGAGTATATTTTAAAATTAATATAGAACAAATATTATGACAATCAGAAGAAAAATATAGTTTTTTTTTAATACTAGCACGACAAAGAATGCACCTGGTGGTAAGCGCAGTGCAGGTAGAGTATCCACGTGAGATGGCTATGACCGTCCAACACAAACAAGAGGGTTTGTTCATATTTCAAAAGGCGGCACTAGACCAGCGTGGTGAACTATGACGGGGGGTCTATGATCCGAAAAAAAGTTATAATCTTCGGAAATCGTACGTAAAACTGTACGAATGTGCCTATATACTCTACAAAATAATCTAATTCTTTATCGTACGTCGTAACCATAGACTTAGTTCGGAGTGAATGATAAGTATCATAGAGAATAGTGTTGATTTTTAGAAGTGGTCGAATTTCGTTTCGGATCATAGAGTAACCCCCTAACTCCTCTCAATCGTACTGTCGATTGTAGAGGAGGCCCGCGTCCTGCAGCGTACAAGGGATGGTACAGATACAAGTATTGCATACATTAGGAACTAAAGTAACCGACATAGCCCAGCGGACTAGCAAGTTGAAGTGGCAATGGGCGGGGCACCTAGCGCGGAGAACTGATGGCCGATGGGGCCAAAAAGTTCTCGAATAGAGGCTACGAAGCGGAAAGCGCAGCGTAGGACGTCCACCCACAAGGTGGTCAGACGACCTGGTAAAGGTCGCGGGACGTCGCTGGATGCAAGCTGCCTCCCTCAGGTCACTGTGGAAATCATTGGGAGAGGCCTATGTTCAGCAGTGGACTTCCTTTGGCTAATGGATTGGATTGGGTTGGATACAGTCGGTAAACGGCAACGAAAAATAGTGACGTACACAATTTTGACTATTTATTCTATTTTCAGCTCACTGTAAGTACATTAGCTATTTGGTAAAATTCACTTCATTTTAACCAATTTCAAGAAAGGAGGTTTTTACTTAATCAAAATCTTTTCTTGCGAATTACTCGAAGACGCCTGAACCGATTAGGAAAAATATTTTTTGTTTCAAATGTTCTACTGCTCAGGTGGTGCAATAAAAATTGTGAAGACCTGATGAATGCCTTCGGGCAGTAGCAAAACCAAACACTATGAATTACAAAGCAATGCAACACCATGAATTATATAGCAATGATTGGCATTCCACTGCGCTCGCCATCCTGAGACATAACATATTAATTCTCATTATGTCCAGTAATTACTCTGGCTACAATCCTTCAAACCGGAACACAACAGTGCATGTACACTGCTGTTTGGCAGGAGAAATTTACGCACGATTGGTATTATTAAAAACCTTTCCATTTACAGACAAATGTAAGTAATTAGCAGTAGTATTTTTATGAGTATAATCTTATATTCGAATACATTGTTATTTTTATAGTCTATCTAGTGTACTGTTGATAAAAATATTTTTAACTTATATTTTTTTAGGAAATTGTAAGTATTTCTTCTTTATTCTGAATAACGTTATTTATTCCAATAAAACAAATGTAATTTTCATAACATAATTGTTTATTTCTACAGATGAACGTATGTATTTGAAATTAATTATCGTTAATATTTTAAAACAAATTGGCTTCCAATTAAACAATAATTATAATTTACAGTTTACGGTAATATAAATATCCATTTATTGTATTAATATTCAATCAAATATTTTATAAATTAAATTTTATTAAAAAAACTTTGCAGCTTTTGGTAATTATTTGAATTCAATTTCCTATTTTAATTTATAAATAGTTTAAACATAAATAAAAAATAATAATCGTTGTCATTTTATTACAGAAAGGCGGTGTAAGTTTATTTTATTTATCATTTTATCAGACAGCCTCCGTGGTGCAGCTGGTTAGACGCCGGCTGTGAAACGTGAGGCCGCGGGTTCGATCCCCGCACCGAGGCAAACGTTTGTGAGACCCACAGGTATTTGTTTCGGGTCTGGGTGTTTGTGTAAACGAAAAGTCTCTCGTAGGTTCTGATACACAACACAAGACTTAATTGATCTTAGTGTGGGGTCAGGACTATGTATGTGACTGTTGGGTGTAGTTATTTATTTAGAAAACAACATATTTTATTATGAACAATATTTGATGTTATTTATTGTTTATAGGGTGTGGTAAGTACAGCATAATCGTATTACCATATCAAAATATACATAATAGCAAACCTAGTACCCTGCTACTCCTCCCGCCTTATTTTCTGTTCCCTTTCCAAAAAGCCAGGCCACTAACTCAGCTTGTTTATTACATACATATATACATACACTCAGGCCTTCTTGCCAAAAGGGTTCGGCAAAGGCTCTCCTGGTAATAACCAGGAATCCGTGTTTCGTCTTGTCTGTTTCGTCCCAGGATGTGATAGGGGGGGAGCCTATCGCCATATCGGGCACAAATTCCTGACTCCGTGCTGATAATGAATAGAAAAATCCAATATCACTTTGTCCCACCCGGGATTCGAACCCGAGACCTCAGTTTTGTAATCATACCTTAGTACAACTACGCCACCGAGCAGTCAGCTTGTATATTGGTATCAATTATCAACATACGAGTACCTGCGATCCTAGTGTTGTAAGAGTGTATGAAATTTTGGAGCTATACTACTTCTGGGGCATTTGGAAAAAATACGGGAGTAATTTTTTTACGATGCGTGCTCAGCGACAGCCAAAAAGCGACATGATGAAGTTAGCTGTTAACTATTAGTTAGGTCTCTCTCCCGTCACACTCATAACTATATTCAATGTAGTTTCTTAAATACTCGTATATCTACAACACGTGTTTTATATCAGTGATGATAAAAAATAGATATTTATTCATAAATATATCCATCCATCCATCCATCAGCCAAAGGAAGTCCACTGCTGAACATAGGCCTCTCCTAATGATTTCCACAGTGACCTGTTGGAGGCAGCCTGCATCCAGCGACGTCCCGCGACCTTTACCAGGTCGTCTGACCACCTAGTGGGTGGACGTCCCACGCTGCGCTTTCCGCTTCGTGGCCTCCATTCGAGAACTTTTTGGCCCCATCGGCCATCAGTTCTTAAATATATATAGATATGTAATTTTAAGTTAAACATAGTGGTGAATGATAGGCCATCGTAAAAAATGCGATAAAAGTAACTTTCATTTTTAAAAGAATTATAACTTCTTTCTTCCTACACGTTTTTATATCTTTTAATAAATAAATGTTTTCCGCTTCCAGCAATTACAGGTAGCTCTTTTACTTTTACAATTTTGTTCACAATTCTTTTAATTATTTTAAACTTTCGTACAACTTAACAAAGAACTATAAAATATATTTATTTAATTTCAGTCCGAGGTATTATCATAATTAATTATTTATTTATATATTATAAAAAAACGAAATAATGTGTATTAACAAACAATTTATATATGTTTCAGCACTGGGTAAATAGAACTACAAAAGTTTTATAAATCCACGATACTATAGAATAAAGAATAATTTATTGCAATAAAAATAAATTTATTAATTTTATTCTTCGGTTTTTCAGTGGACGGTAATTATTATATACTTATACTTTTATTTTATTTGTTATTTATTAAACAAAGATAGTTAATAGTTTATTTCTTTTCGCAGTATTATGTAAGTAAAATAATTTATTAAATTTATTTATTTATTCATTTTTTGCGAAACTCATCGCATGTTTCTTGTTTCAGACCAGAGTAAGTATATTTTATGTTCATACTAGCACATACTAGTCGTACAACATACTGCGAATAGATGTCGCTATCTTAACAAAATAATTTCAATAAACTGCGTTCTTAATGTGCTCATACAAGAACATTTCAATTTCAGCCAGCAACAGTAAGTCCATATTATATTATTTCTTATTACTGAAGGGGGAAAAATATAAGAACGCAGATTTAGCTTCAATTAATCCGTTTTTAAAATTTAAGTAAAATTAATTCTAATTTTTAATTTTCTTTTCATGCAGAAAGTAAGTATTAAGTTATATTTATTTATCCTGCGCTTCAAACACACCGCATTGTTCTTTATTATTATTTACCGTTATTTAAATAAAAGTTTACTCAAAATATGTGTCCAAAATTTAATTAATTTTAACATATTTTGTGTTTCTGCAGCCTGGTGTAAGTATACAAAATATAAATTTATTTCATATAAAATGGAAAAGGTCCACATTGTAGAGATGAGTTGAACAACGTACCAACAACATTTACATTTGTCTATAAAGTTATACTCACCCGTAATATTTTTGGGTCCACGTGTTACCCATTTCATTTACATGGCTTACCGCGAAAAGAACTACTTAATATAAAGAAAAACACGAACATAACTTCTAGTTACTACCAGGATCACGCACGCTTCTTCTTGTCTGTTCCATCCCACGATGTGCTGGGGGCGATCCTATCACCATATCGGGCACAAATTCCTGACTCCGGACTGATAATGAATAGAAAAATCCAGTATCACTTTACCCGACCCGGGATTCGAACCCGAGAAGTCAGCGTTGTAACCGTACCGTAGAACAACGCCACCGAGGCAAAATCACGAACAACACTCGTATATTAAATTTAAACTTGCTAATTGCATGACTTGATGGCCCGGCAACACATTTATGATCCAAGCGTTGCGTATGTTCATGTGTAGTGATCAACTGAGGTGATCTGTTTCCTCGTTTGCCGGACCTATTGTGTAAAAAAGAGACTTCGTACAGTTTTAAGTTGTATAAAGGCAATTATAAAAAAGCCTCTCAATAAAGCTCTCGGTTGTAGGGCAGGGTGGTTGCTCTATGATCCGAAACGAAACTCGAATGTTCGGACGTCGCACGTAAAACTGTACGAACGTGTCTAGGTACTCCACAAAATGTTCGAATCCTCTATCGTACGTCCTAACTATAGACTTCGGAGTAAATGATAAGTATCATAGAGAATAGTGTTGAATTGTAGAAGTGTAAAACAACTTACTTCAGACGTGCGACGTCCGAACATTCGAGTTTCAGGCCCGTGCTTTGCAATATACAATGAACTGATATATTACACAAGTGTAATGTTTCAGTGCATCTGTCTGACCAGAGGGCCGCTGACGAAGTTCAAGTTGATTGGAAACATACACTTCCCCAAAATCAAGGTAACTTTTATATGACGCGCCTGGCTGTAAGCGCAGTTCACAGAGTATCCACAGACGTGAGATGTTCATCTCTCGTCAGTCGACACAATTATGCCGGCTTAATTGTATCCATAGATACGTGGGCTTATATCCAGCAGTGAATTACATGTTGGAAGTGGCCTGCATCCAGCGACTTCCCGTAACCCTAACCAGATCGTCCGTCCTTGTAGGCGGGCGTCGGACACTGCGCTTGCCTGTACGCGCCCCCCACTCCAGAACCTTTCCAACCTTTTCGCTGGACGCAGGCCACTTCCAACAGGTCAATGCTGAGATCCATGGGGGAAGCCTATGTCCAGCGGACTTCCTGTGGCTGAAGAGAGAGAGAGACAGAGAGACAAATATATGTGGCTAAAGAGAGAGAAATAGAAAGTTCTATGAATACTGAATAGTTCGTTCTTCCAGGTGACTCCAGGGCGCTACGTGTCGGTGCCCACGGAGCCGACGTCGACGCTGTGTCCTCCGTGCGACTGCAGCAGCTGCCCTCCTCATCCTATGTACGGGTTATAGAAGAATATATGTACTTACACCTTGTATTGTTGTTCTATTACTTAATTTCACAATGAGCAAATTCCTCACTTAAGGCGGCATATCCATAGAAACCAAGTAGAGTGGAGCGGATCGGTGGATGTGTAAAATTTCATAAACATAGATTTATTCCGTTTATGAAGAAATATATGTCGAATAAATACTAAAAGTGGTAGAGCCGTGCTGCTGTCAGCGTTGACTCAGCATGAATGGGCAGGTTTGTCCGAGGTGGTACAATTGTCTCACGGGAGATCGATGTGAAGCGACAGCTTTGCTATTACGTTTCATTCGATAAGTGAGATTGCCGGATGCCCAATATCCCTTTCCTCTTCCCATCCTTTTTCCTACCCGCTCCCCTACCAATCCGATGGACCGGCAACACATCCATGATCCAAGCGTTGTGGATGTTCATGGGCAGCAGTGATCACTTACTTACCATCAGGTGAACTGCTTGCTCATTTGTCCGACCTATTCTATAATATACTCAACCTAAATCTTTATATCCAGAAAAACCTACATGGAACACAATAGTACACACTACTGCTTGACAAAAATAGATAAATCGGTGGCACCTACCCAGCCACACTCGCATATGACCTACCCAACTGTCTAGTTGATGCACCACCTAATGCATCTGCAATAAATGTAGCAATTAAACTAAAATATAACTTTATTAAAATAAATCTACATGTAAAAATCTACATCGACGTTCGTGAGTCCTTCTTCTTCCCTTTAGAGTCATTGCTTGACGTGAAATCAGAGGCGCAGGACATGTGAATCAGCTCCAAATCTAGACCTTCTTTAGACCTCTGCCTTCTAGGCACAGATGAGGGCTTGGACCTCCTCGATAGCAGAGATAGGACATTCTTCAAAACATTGTTCTTTGATGTCCTACTAGATATGGATGATTTAGCACACGCCGAAGACGATTCGAATGAATGTTCACCAGCTAGAAAGATAACTCCACGTTCTGATAGAAAATCGTCAATAGAATCGTTTGAGAACTGTGCTTGAGCCCCTTTCTCCGTCGAGAGTGATCTATCTTTACTTTTCGGTTCAAACACTTTCCGACTCTGCATATTATACGTGTGGCATTTGATCTCCTTCTCGGAGAGGTCACATTGGACCTCCTGCACGATTTGTTTGAACTTCAATTCCTCTGTGCCAGACTTCGCTTCCTTCTTGCATTTCGTCTTAGCATCTCTGATTTCATCGTCAAAATTCACTCTAGTGAACTCAAATCTGCTCTCATTGTATTCTGGTATCGTGTCTGATTTAGGAACCCTGTCCCATTTGCGTCTGTTCAGACATTTGGTCAGTATATCATCGGATAGGCTATACTTTGCTGTTTCCTTCTGGCAAGCTTTGTAGCATTTAATACGTTTGTCGACATTAGATGATTCGCTTGTAAAATTAGCTTCAGTTGTTTCTGTATCGATATTGCTGGTATAAATCAGAGGAGTGGTTACCGATGCATCTTGTCTGTAATTAAAATATTTGCTGACTACCTTCTTGCTTCCACAACACGCGCATTTTGTAATGCAGTAAATCATCATGCTTATAAGACAGCATTGCCCTAATATCACTATCGATAGTACAATCAACGTATATTTGTTTGTGCTCAAATACTTTTTAAGAGCGTCTTTAAATAACTTTTTCTTACATTCAGTCATGGCTATATGTGCCCCTACTATGCGCATTTTCTCAGGTAAATCCTTTTCTGTAGCGGTAATATTGTAAACTCTTGTGGTCTTCCTCGCATTTTTAATTATCAACACATCTTTAGCTCTCCTATCGTTATGTTTCAAAGATTTGATAAATTCTATATCCTCTTTCGATACAGATTCATTTTCAACACATTTATTAGACTGTGGATTATAAACAGAGAGTTCATTATCAGAGTTGGCTAAGCAGTTAGGGATAGCAACACACCGCCGCTTCCGTTTATCGAAATGAGACCTTTTGCCGTTGTAATAAGACTCGCAATCGACTGGCTGGCACGAGTTGAGTGGGTCTTCATCGACGCCTGGGCATGGTTTGACGTCATCAGGTAGAATCATGCGCTGTTTCTTGTTGGTGATAGTGGAGTCGAAGTGGACTTTGATGACGTCACGGGTTGTGCCTCTCGCTCTGTCTGTAGGCCGCGTGTCGAGATAGAAGAGACAGTAGCCGCGTCTGTTAAAGGGGTCCATTAGAGGAGCGACAAGTTTCATTGCTTTCTTAGTACCTGCGGTAGAACAACAATAATTAATGCTGTGGCTTGAATATAGTTCATTTCTAGATAATTTATAACCTACCATAAGATAATTAGTGATCATGATTTCTTAAATTTACGCGAATATTACACGTTGAAATAAAACGAATTCTTACGGATTTCATCGCGAATTTGATTTAATTTTTTAATTTTCCGACGTTTCGATCACGAAAACTTTAAAGTTATCGAATAGTCAGGAAATTCGGCAGCCCATCACGCACTAATTAAACCCACTTGTCCCTAGCCACCCCAAGTAACATTTTACCATGTTTGAAAAAAACTGCCTGGTAGTTTTGTCAAAAATCGCGATTTTAGTATTTGAGGCTTTTAATCAACCCGTATAAGTACGACTCTTTTTACGGCTCAGGTAAGTTCCCGAACCGAACTGAAGTTCAGCTAAGCGGTAAAAACACTCGTGTCTATATAGGGTACTTAAAAATCGTGAAAACATTGTACCATGTGACAGCATCCGTGGCGCAGTTGGTTAGACGCCGACTGTGAAACGTGAGGCCGCGGGTTCGATCCCGCACCAACACAAATATTTGTGTGAACTACAAGTATTTGAGTCGGGTCTGGGTGTTTGTGAGAGCGAAAAGTCTCTCGTAGTTCCTGATACACGACACAAGACTCGATCTTAGTGTGGGGTCAGGACTATGTATGTGGTTGTTGGTTGTATTATTATTTATTATTATAATGTCAGCTGGGGTGATGAGAAACATGTTGTATTGTACTGTATCAGCCCATATACGACCCACTGCAGGGCACGGGCCTCCTCCACAATCGAGTGTACGATTGAGAGTGGTTAGGCCATATAGTCCACCACGCTGGCCTAGTGCGGGTTGGCGGACTTACACACCGTAGATTTTTTTTTTAAATCGCTACGGTATGCAAGTTTCCTCACGATGTTTTCCTTCACCGTTAAAGTGCGTGGTGATTGACTATCAATACACACATAACACCGAAAAGTCAGAGGTGTGCCCTGGGATTTGAACCCGCGACCACCGTGAACATGTAGGCAGCCGAGTCTGGCCCGATACCACGAGGCCACCACGCACGCACACGAAAAACATCTTGGATAAGTTATTTACCATATGCCTATATCACTCTGTACAACAACTGTGAAATTCTGATAATATTAAATACAAACAGGACGAATTAACAATCTCCTTTATGAAATCGATTAACTAAAATACCTTTTGGAATTACATGATAGCAGCCACCAATAGCATTTATAACCCCACAATCAACCCCATCGTCCAACACCAGGCAGCACACATCCGGGGTCAGTTCCGCCACCACGTCCTCCCCCCGGCTGTCCACTTCCGCCACGAACTGTAGCCCCACTGACCCCGGGTCTACAGTGTCCAGATACGACCGCACCTTCGCTTCACACATATAAATGTTTATATAAATGAATAAAATTGTATTGTATAAAAACATTACACATGGAGATTGACATGATCGGGTTGGTGACAATTTTCTGACGTGACTTCATGGAGGTAGGAAAGATGAATTAAAACTAAATACGAATTGTACCTTTTTATTGTGATGTGTGAGTTTGAAGTCTCTTAAAGTTCCTGATACCCACGCCACGATGTATGTGACTGTTGTGTGTCTTTATTATTTTATATTAAATCATTCAACCAATATTCATGTGCTCGTACACAGAAGAACATTTAATGTTAATGCATTAAACATTTTTACAGTTTTACAATGGACGGCAACGGAGCTGTCGCTTCACGTCGATGTCCTGTGAGGCAGTGGTACCGCGGACGAGCCTGCCCATTCACACTGAGTCGTGTCTGACGACAGCGTGGCTCTAGCATGTCTGCTCGTTTGCTAGACTCACGCAATAAAAAATAAAATGTATTATGATATTGAACCTTACGTAACAAATTCGAGTAAACAATTTATAATCAACTAATTAAAATTGTACATAATTAGGAAGTCGTTTCGCTACTAATTATTGGAATAACTATAAGTATCAGTAATTACGAAAGACTTTTGGGTCTCACAAACACTAGGACCCGAAACAAATACCTGTGGTTCACACAAATATTTGTTTCGGTGCGGGAACGAACCCGCGGCCTCTCGTTTTACAGCCAGCGTCTAACCCACTGCGCCACAGAGGCTGTCGAATAATACATTAAAATACATTAATGTTGTCTCGTCATCATTACCAGGACATTGATTTGTATATTTCGATGATTTTTAGTGGATAATTTGCGCCTGCTGCCTTGGATATTGTGTAACCTTAAATTCATTAACAATTTTTTTTGTGTGTCTTACGAATGCGTGTTTTTTTTAACTATAATTTATTTGACACTAGTAATGCGACCCGACTTTGCCCGTCGTAGCTAAAGTATTGATTATTTACGATTTGTTCGGGTATAAACGTACAAAGTGTTACATAATAAAAAAATGTGACAATCGTGCTTAGCGACAGCGACGGAATTGGAAAAACGAGTAAAAAAAAGTAATACACTTTTAATAAAATTAATTTCATTTAAAATTAATTTCAAAGTTCTTGCACCAAAAAACACAAATTAACCACGTCGTGAAAGATCGTTTAAAATTATTTTAGTGGATGTATACGTTGTATTTCATTAAAATACCTTTTGCCTCAGTAGCGACATCTAAATTTATCTTTCGACGAACATTCTTCATGCACAGTGGATTCTCCTTAGTTGCAATATTTTAGTTTGAGCTACGTTGCATAGCACCCTGTATTCGAGTGTGTCTGCTTCATAATCAGAAGTTACGTGGGCAACATTACAGTTCAGTAAACTGGAAGTTTTCAGCAGCCACGCACACGCACTCCGTCAATACGTTGTACTGCAGGTAAATTATATTTTTTGTATTACACATTAATGAGAAATTTAGTGCGTGGTGGCATGTTGGTAACGGACCAGACGCGGCTGCAAACATTTTCACAACGGTCGCATGTTCAAATCCCGGGGCGCACCTCTGACTTTCGGTGTTATGTGTGTATTGATAGTCAATCACCACGCACTACAATGGTGAAGGATAACATCGTGAGAAAACCTGCATACCATAGCAATTTTAAATAATTTCTACGATATGTAAAGTCCCCCAACCCGCACTAGGCCAGCGTGGTGGACTATATCTAGCCACTCTCAATCGTACTCTCGATTGTAGAGGAGGCGCGTGCCCTGCAGTGGGACGTATATGAGCTGATACAAACAGAAAGAAATTAGTGAGGAAATCCATACTATGGAGATTTACAAGGATATCTATATTTAAAAAATAAATACGCCCAACAGTCACATACATAGTCCTGGCTCCACACTAAGACCGTGTCTTGTGTCTTGTATCAGAAACTACGAGAGACTTTTCGGTCTCACAAACGCCCAGCTTGAAACAAATATCTGTGGATCACAAAAATATTAGTTTCGGTGCGGGGATCGAACCTGCAGCCTCGTTTCACAGCCGGCGTCTAACCAACTGCGACCAATTTCCCGACTTCTGGCTAATAATGAATAGAAAAATCAAATACCACTTTGCCCCACCCAGGGTTCGAAGAGAGCTCAACGTTGTTATCGTACCGTAGTACAACTGCGACACCGAAGCAGTCAGATTCAAATTCCTTTATTTGTCGAACATAAGTACACATACAGAGCACACAAGGTGTTCAGAAAAATGATCAATTATGTTTGGCCTTAATGGCGTACACGGTACTAATACTTAAAACTTATATAACTAAATTACTAAAAAGGGGAAGAAAAAAAAACTTATTTTAAACTTAATAATTAAAAAATAAACATACTTACTGTATCAGCCCATATACGACCCACTGCAGGGCACGGATCACCTCTACAATTGATAGTACGATTGAGAGTGGTTAAGCCATATAGTCCACCACGCTGGCCTAATGTCGGTTGGCGAACTTTTTACATACCATAGAAATTTATACAAATCGCTATGGTATGCAGGTTTCCTCACGATGTTTTCCTTCACCGTTATAGTGCGTGGTGATTGACTATCAATACACACATGACTCCGAAAAGTCAGAGGTGTGCCCTGGGATTTGAACCCGCGACCACCGTGAACATGTAGGCAGCCGCGTCTGATCCGTTACCAACAGGCCACCACGCACTTACTACATGTAACATATTATCAATGATACTAAACTTAATAACTCCCAATATCAGTCACTACAAAAAATAAACAATTGTCTGCTAAAACTTATCATTAAGAAATTCTTGTATGTAAGTAGTATGCTCTTCTTTGTAAGCCTTCTAAAAGTGATTTTAGATTTCTTTTTAAATTATGACCATTCTGCTCCCTCCAACTGTTTGGTAGTTTGTTGAATGCTCGTATTATTGGCGCCATCGCCGAGACATCAAACCCTAATGGATATTTAAATATTTCCTGCTTATTTTACAGTGATTTGGTTAAAATAACGCAATTTACACCTTAACCACCGTTTATGCTAATTTCGTGAAGTAGCATAATAAAGGTATGCACATTTGACCCGCGGTACAAAGGACATTCAAAATGATAATTTTATAACTTTGCATTCCTAGCCCAGTCGCTGCATGCTGCATCCTTAATGCATCAAATTTACTTGTCTTTGATTCACAGCCATGAAAGCACTGATATTGTTCAAAAAACTTACAGCGTAAGTGATATTTTTTCATTTTTAAAATATGATTCCGACCATTCGACGTAGTATTTTTTTTCTGATCAAAGTGATTTGAAAAACGAATTTTCAATTTTTGTGGGTTACAGCAAATACGTTTTCCTGCGTCGATATGTAATTTACATCATAAAGATTGTCTACGTTCTTTTGGCGTCCGAATGCGTTGTCGTCATGCTGTTGTCATGATATTAGGAACTGTTTTTCTCTTTTCACATGTTATTGTATTGGACATGCTAATACTATAATCCAGTGGTAGAGCCACGCTGTTGTCAGTCATGATTCAACATGAATGGGAAGGCTCGTCCGCGGTGGTACCACTGTCTCACAGGAAATCGACAGCTGTCGTGTTTCGTATGTGAGTGAAATTGTCGGATGCCTAATATCTCTTTTCTCTTCCTATCCTTTTTCTTTCTTGCTCCTCTCCCAATCGAGTCGGCAACACATCCATGATCCAGCGTTCATGGCAGTGATCACTTATCTTCAAGTGACCTGTTTGCTCGTTTGCCGGACCTATGGATTAAAAAACAATCGACTAATACTTATTTTTCTATCCACAATTGGTTCTTCTTCGGGAAGAAAAGGTTAAAAAATGAAGTCGAACAATAAGACGCGAAAACAAAAATTCCCAATTATAATAGGATTATAATATAAGGCCGTTGGTTTCGCTAATATCTGCTTAGTTAACAGGCCGACGCTACAAGTTTCAACAGTGACTGTGAAATGAATGTAAAAAACTGAGTGAAACGCCAAACATTTTTTGCTCGATTTCAATTGACGTGTGTCGAGGATGCTTTCGTAATGAATTAACTAATAACTATCGGTCGCTTCGACGAGTCGTTTAAGTATTTGCTGGTATGTTTGGATCCCGGATACCGACCATCGTGTACTTAGGCCCTTAGAGTATTTTAATATAGAGGGAGCGCTGTCATACATTTACGTCTTTTTTTTCTGTTATGGCTTCGCACGGTTTGTGCATATAGCTAGTCCTCAAGTAATATTTCTTGTCAAATTTGCCTAATTTGGGCGAAAGTGATCGAATATAGCCCATCGTCTGTCGTTGTCCGTCAGTTGGTCCATAGCCATGCTTTAGTAAGGCGAAGTCAACCTTACCAAAACTTTTGATAGAGCTCAGCGAAAAAATCTAATTAATCACATAAAACACTCTTACTTAACCTCCACTTCACTTGTGCACCTTTACAGAACTATATTTAATAAAACGCATTCTACTTTATGCAATAAAACTCTAAAATGCAGTAATTTAATGAAAATAAAACAAGAGCTATCGTTTCAAGGCTGTCATTTCTACGATTGTCCCGCCAAACTCCATTTACGTCTTCAAAAACATATGTAGATACTTTTATGTTCGTTCTGTTGGTGGCACTGCTATATTAGCGAAAATTGAACGAATTATATAAAAACAAATTGCTATAAATTCCGTTGGTAACAGAAAGTATATCTGTTTAGTTCTTATTGTCTAAAACGAGTTTGAGTGGAATTCAATACTCCTATTGTTTTTGTTTTTCAAATAATTCGTGCATGTTGGACAACCTGTCAAATGTCAGCCAATAGGAGGGCAGAAAAAGGTGGCCCGGCACCGCCATTTTTATCTACGTTTTTGAAGTACTAGCGCTCCCTCTATATTATAAATAGTTTAAGCTTACGCCTTATGGCATAGTCCACTACGCTGGCCGACTGTGGATTAACGGACTTCCCACAACCATAAAAATTCTTGCAATATGTATGGTATGCAGGTTTCCTCTCGATGTGTTCCTTCACCGTTGTAGTGCGTGGTGAATTACTATCAATAAACACACGACTCCAAAACGTCAGAGGTATGCATTTGAATCCGCGAACACAGTGAACATGTAGGCAGCCGCGTCTGGTCAGTTACCAACAGGCCACCACGCACAAGGCATTGTCAGTTGACACAATGGAAACTCCAAATGTACCTTTCACCCTCGAATAACTAATGTGTCCTGTCGCGGAAATCATTAACACATTAATATTTATCATTTCATTCAATTCACTACTTTAATAAGCTTCCGGGGGCTTTGTGAAGGCCGATTTTAAATACTAATAAAATCGGGTGCGAAGTAAAATTAATCATGTACAAAATAGCTATTTTTCAAGAGGGCGCGTGACAGGAAAAAGACATACATACATAAAGTTATGCCTTTTTCCCAGAAGGGATAGACAGAGGTGCTACCAGAACACCCACATTTCGCCTTGTATATTACGTCCCACGTTGTGATAGGGGGCGAGCCTACCGCCATATCGGGCACAAATTCGTGACTCCGGGCTGATAATGAATAGAAAAATCCAATATCATTTTGCCATACCCGAGATTCAAACCCGAGACCTCAGCTTTGCAATCATACCGTAGTACAACTACGCCACCGAGGCAGGCAGGAAAAAGAGTTCACATTTTGTTAATTTTAAACGTAATTTGTTGAAATTTGCGTCAACACTTAGTATTGTAACACACAAGTATGTATTAAGGCATCTTTATGAATATTTAATTTTATGTTAATTTGTGTATTTAATATGATATTGCAGTTGTCTGCATATACATTAAACATTTAAATATACCAATTGTAACAACTACTACAAATGGTCGTGTCTACGTGAAAACTCAAAGGTAGGTAAGATTTATTTCGGATTTAAGCACAATGCATACTAACTTCGAATAAAATAAACGATGGAAAAGTAAAAGAATCAGTTTTAAAAATAAATAACACCAGTCTACTAATGATCACAACCCATTACAATTATATAATAACAAAAAGTTAAAAACAAAATGTTATCTATTATTAAACAGTTTTCGTTAAAAGTATTATGAAAATTATAGGTAATTTAAATTAAACATTTCTTCAACATTTTAATACAAAAAAAGAGAGAAATAAAACTAATCTAATAAACCTTAAATACCTACATATACAAACAACATTTTGCTATGCCATTTGCTATTCAGTTATACCTCGCGGTTTTACCCGCATAGTTCGTAGCGTGATACCTACAGCTTGAAGTCGGCCAGCTTCATATATCAGTATAGTAAAATAATTAAAAGAAGTAGTTAAAAATCACATAAATACTTTCATCAACTTTTCTGTGTAATTATATGACCAGTTCAACAATCCCTTTCGAATTTTAGATTTAGCTTGTCTCGTCGATAGCTCTTTGACGTTAATTAATGTAACGATGCGTTTGTAAATAAAAGGTTTCGCATAATAGGAGAACTTTTTAGCGAAACTTGTTCTCACATTATAAACTGGTATCTGATAGATACGTTTTAAGCATATGTTTGTAATCATCTGCGTTCAGTGTTACTTTGTGTTTCGAGAGCAATTTTAAGAATGTAAAGTCGCCTAACACTGAGGACCTGAGTCTCATTGAATAGTTGTGTGGTCGGGAAGCGGTAGGAGACTCCAATCATGGTTTTGAGAACCGCACGTTGGGCTCTTTCTAGCTTAATGTTAATTAAATGTTAATGAAATCAATTTTACTCCTTAATTACGTGTCAGAGTTCAAGTAAGTAAATACTTAATATGATAATTTATATCAATACCTATTAATTATGTTTGTCTTTAAGTAAAATATTATTTGTTCTAATTCTTAAATCAATATTATAATAGTATTTATTCCGTGTGTAGTGATTGAAGTGTCTCGTAGTTTGTGGTACACTACACAACACTTATATATAATTTTATCAAAATCAACTTGAAGCAGCGGCTTTGTTATTATATTTCATGCGGTGAGTGAGATTGCCAGAGACCCACTACTTTTTTAACTATGACAGCCAACGCGTAGATATTCTTGGGCTGGAGACTGTCCCATCCTCATCCCCGCCACTGCAGCTCCTGTAAGCCAGGATCAACAGAACGCATTGTAATGACACTGAGCATTGAAGCTCGGCGCGTCGCCGGGAGTGTCTAACTTGTCTTTAACCCGCAACGAAATCATACAGTTAATTTAATCATCATCATCCATCCATCAGCCAAAGAAAGTCCACTGCTGAACATAGACCTGTCCTAATGATTTCCACAGTGACCTGTTGGAGGCAGCCTGCATCCAGCGACGTCCCGCGACCTTTACCAGGTCGTCTGACCACCTAGTGGCTGGACGTCCCACACTGCGCTTTCCGCTTCGTGGCCTCCATTCCAGTTAATTTAATAGGAGTTGGAAATATTATATTCATATTCATGGGCTGCGGAACTTTTAGTCTGAATCGGTGAAAGTACTTCACTCCAACAAATGATTACCGCAATCCCGGTCAGATAGAATACGGATTGGCAACAGATGGATTTCTCCTGCCGTACAGTATGATGCCTACATAACTCTTCACGCTGCAACGAAAAGACCCGGGACTGTTACAAGGTGATAGACTCAGTCAAGATGCCCTGGTTCAGGTTGCAGGAAGTCGCTGGATGCAGGCCGCTTCCAAGAGATCGATGTGGAGATCCTTGGAGGAGACGTATGTTCAGCAGTGGACTTCCTGAGGCTGAAGACAGAGAAAGATAGATTCAGTGCAATAAATAGCATACATACATACATAACCACACGCCTTTTTCCCAGAAGGGGTAGGCAGAGGTGCTACTAGAACACCCACGTTTCGCCTTGTATATTCCGTCCCACGATGTGATAGGGGGCGAGCCTATCGCCATATCGGGCACAAATTCCTGACTCCGATAAATAAATAGCAATAAATAGCCTTTCGATAATTGACAGTATCCGTGGCCGACGTCTAGCCATAGTAGGTTAGACGACCGGCTGTGACGAGAGCCCGCTATATGAGTGTGTCTGAGGTCCACAAGTATTAGTTTCGGGTTTGTTGTGCGATCGTAGTCTTTCATAGTTCCTGAAAGCCACACAAGAATTGTTTCTTGACTAAGTATGTATGTATGTTGGGTGTATTTATTTATGTAATAGAATATCTGAATGTAATAGAATAATATATTTATGTAATGGAAACGCGCACTAGCCAGAAATTCCGAGAATCAACGCGCGGCCACCGGCGCCCGCGCCTCGCCCGCAGGTGTGCAATCTCAACTTGTGTCGAAGCGAGTGCTTGACAACAATATGGTTAAGGAAAAATTATTAGCTAATTTTGATCATTTATTGTCAATAGATTGTCCGACTAGGTTGTATAAAGAATTTTGTGATGTTATTGTCAATGTTACAAAACTAATATTATACATCCCAGTAACAGAAATAACAAAAACTGGATTACCACTAATCTTAAAAACATGATAAAGAAAAAAGACTGCTTATTTGAAATATGGAATAGTGATCCTAAGAATATGCTAAAAAGACTAACATATACGAAATATAGAAATAAGTGCAATAAAGCTATTAATAAAAGTAAGCATAATTTTGAAAAACATAGAATATTAGAGTGCAAAAATAACATAAAAAAACTATGGGACAGAATTAATGATATGTTAGGGAATAGGAAAGAGTCACCTGATAAAATAATATTAGCAAACATGGGTAACCAAGGAAGTGATATAGATATATGTAATACGTTTGCTAGCACATTCGTAAAAGAGATTGAGGAAATAAAGCATGACTGTAATATAAGTTTACTAGATAGAAATAATTATGTCAAAATTCAAGGCACAAGTATGAGGTGGCAACCCGTGACTTGCG
Source organism: Theretra japonica (assembly GCA_033459515.1). Classification (NCBI taxonomy): domain Eukaryota; kingdom Metazoa; phylum Arthropoda; class Insecta; order Lepidoptera; family Sphingidae; genus Theretra; species Theretra japonica. The sequence continues at coordinate 6,389,018 of CM065952.1, forward strand.
CGGATATAAATAAAGTAGTTAATAAAATGAATACCAACAAGTCACCGGGAAGCGATCTCGTACGTATGTCGGATCTCAAACTTATAATAGATAAGATTAGTCCAGTATTAGCCAAGCTCGTTAACCTTTCTGTTAAAAATAATATTGTCCCTGGAATTCTCAAAGAAGCTATAGTGCGTCCTGTGCATAAAAAAGGAAACCGTAACATTGTAACTAACTATAGACCCATAGCTATTCTATCCAGTATAAATAAAATAATGGAGAAGTGCATAGTAAACCAACTCCAAAAATACTTTCAAAAAAATAATATAATTAGCGAATGCCAACACGGCTTCCTAAAGGGAAAGAGCACTACCACATTATTATCTAAGTTCACAAATGAAATAAACAGTTATTTACATGACAAGAAGTTTGTAGTTGCCATATTCTTTGATTTAAAAAAAGCGTTCGATACTTTAGAAGCAGATACTCTGCTTAACGCAATGAGTGAATGTGGTGTGAGGGAGCCACTGAACAAATGGTTCAGTGATTATCTCACATCGCGTTCATACCGGGTGAAGGTTGGTGAAACGTTCAGTAAGTTGACGGACGTACGGTGTGGAGTGCCGCAAGGCTCTGCGTGCGGACCCATTTGCTACCTCATGCACGTGAACAGTCTGTGTGACGTGGTGCGTCACTGTTCTACATACATGTACGCAGACGACCTGTGCGCCCTCTATGCCGGCACTGATGCTACACAAACCTTTGCCCGAGTGCAGGAAGATGTAGACGCGATCGTAAAATGGTCGCATGATAATGGAATAGTCTTAAACTCAGAAAAAACTCAACTGCTAATTATACACTCACCTTACATTCGCCCACCTGTTCTACATCCACCATTAATAACTCATGAATATACATGTTTCCATACCAACTCAACACAATGCAAATGCAAACCTATTAAAAAAACCGATTGTGTAACATATTTGGGCGTAAAAATAGATGAAAACTTCTCCTGGTCGCATCATGTAGATTATATAAGTGAAAAACTAAGAATATTATTGGGTAAGTTCTATCTGTTGAGCCATAAAGTTCCCATTAAAACATTAAGATTGTTGTATATGTCCCTAGTTGACTCCATCCTAAGTTATGCTCTTGATTGCTATGGCTTAACTTTTAAAACACAATTAAATAAATTAGAAAAAATTCAAATCAGATTTCTTAAGTTACTGGTTAGTAAAAAAATTAAAAATAATTGTAATAATGATTATTCCAAATTGTTCAAAATTTGCAATATTCTGTCCGTTAGACAAAAGCACAAATATTTATTGGCTACCAAACTATTTAGCAGTAAAGACCAATATCTAATTCCATACTATAGAGACCATACAACCCGGTCAGTAACCGGTGGTAGTTTTGTAGTTCCCCGGGTTACCAATTATTATGGCGACAGAACCATTAATAAACGATTACCTTATATAATGAATAGCTTGCCGCCGGAAATTAGAAATGGTCCCGTATACAATAGTTTTAAAAACAAATTAAGAAACCACCTTTAACATGTTCCTACTAATAGCCTTAAGCATAAACTTACTTTACTTTTTAGGTATACTTATAGTTTATTTCTATTGTGTGTAGTTGTAATGCATATTGTGTTTTATTTTATTTTAATTTTATAGATAAGTTTAGAAGTGATGTTTTATTTTGCTGTTTAAAATTTTTGGAAGTGATATTTTGCTAGATTTTATTGTTTAAAGTTATATCCAGTTTTTATTTTATTTTATGTTCATTCTATCTTATAGTTATAAAGTTTATGAATGATACTTGGTTAATTTTGTATAAAATTCTAACTTCATAAGTGTTATTTTGTTTTTCTTTTTGTTTTGTTTAATGTCTAATGCAAATGTATTGTACATATGTAAATGAGACTCACCACCTCCACGGTCAAACCGAAGCCCGGTTTCGTGGAAATAATATTTATTTTTGTTTGTAACATTGTATTTTAATAAATAAATAAATAAAATAAATAAATCTGATCTGTATTTTTATCAACCCATATAGGTCCCGCTGCAGGGCACGGGCCTCCGCTGCAATCGAGAGTACGATTGAGAGGAGTTAGATATAGTCCACCACGCTGGCCTAGCGCGAGTTGACGGACTTTACATACCATCGAAATTCTTGTGAACCTCTGTAGTATGCAGGTTTCCTCACAATGTTTTCCTTCATCGTTTAAGTGCGTTGCGATTGACTATCAATACACACATGACTCCGAAAAGTCAGATACAGATTGTCTGGTCTGTTACCGAAAGGTCACCACGTACTTGCCATAGTGGTATCAATAATTGTATCAATTGTACTGTGTCGTGAGCAATGTCCGCGCGGTCAACGCCATTATCATATTAAATCATTCGCGTGGACTCAGTACAGCGACTCCTGACGAAAATACCGCTTGTAACACGCGGAATAACATTCAGTTCATACGGTCCTTCATTCATTCGTTCTTCCGGTCTTTAGTTCATTCTATCTGGTGTGAGCTGATGTGATTCCCGTCAGTATTCGGGTGCTTGCTGCATAGTACATACCATTTAAAATATTCGGCGTCAATTGTATGACCTTATATTGTTTGCATCTGCAGATCTCTTGAGTTTAATTTGTCGATTTCATTTGGTTCCTTCGTGGCGCAGTTAGAGCTGGGTGTGAAACGTGAGGCTGCGGGTTCGATTCCTATAAAGAGACTACATAAATATTTGTGTGATCCACAGGTATATGTTTCGGGTCTGATTGTGTGTGAGTGTGTGAGAACAAAAAGTCTCTCCTGGTTTCTGATACGAGACAAGACTCGATCTTAATGTGAGGTCAGGACTATGTGTGTATAACAAACACCTACTTGAGGTTCACAGAATTTGTCTCCGTGCGGGAATCAAACCCGCGGCCTTTCCTGTCACAGCCGGCGTCTAACCAACCAGCCACGGAGACTGTCGAATCAAATCAATACACACGTGACTGAAACCTGCGGAGCATATTTCTCTCTCTCTATTCAGCCATAGAGAGTCCACTGCTGACCTTAGGCCTTCCACTGGGATCTCCATATCGACCTGTTGCAAGCATGCATCGAATTTCGAAGTATATTTTGTATATCGACTAAATCATTTGTTTGCAGTAAACCTCGTGATAATGACGCCTACCGTACCTGAGTTCTACGCGGGGAAGAGTATCTTCATTACTGGAGGGACGGGGTTCGTTGGAAAGGCAAGTAATTTTTAAATGTCACAACAATAATTGCGAACCGATTTGACTGTCTTTACATAAGCCACTGCTGCATGTCGCTCATGGGATGGGGCAGCGGTGACTTGTGAAAAAGACATATATGTATATGTTGTAACTAACATACTTACATAACACATGTACTGATGCTATACTGAGTCCTTTGTTATTTGAATAAAGAAGTTTATTTATTTTAATGTACGTGAATGCCTCAGTGGCGCAGTTGTACCACGGTACGATTACAACGTTGAGGTCTCGGGTTCGATTCCCGGGTCGGGCAAGGTGATATTGGATTTTTCTATACATTATCTTTCCGGAGTCATGTGTGTATTGTTAGTCAATCACTTTATTCACCTCGCCCTATAACGGTGAAGGAAAACATCGTGAGGAAACCAGCATACCATAGCGATTTGTAAAAAAAAACTATGGTATGTAAAGTCCGCCTTGCACTAGGCCAGCGTGGTGGACTATATCTAACCCCTCTCAGTCGTACTCCCGATTGTAGAGGAGGCCCGTGCCTGCAGTGGGACGCATATAGACTGATACAGAATGATGTATTGATCACATTTTACATTGCAGTCCTTAGTGGAGAAGTTACTGCGCAGCTGTCCCGATGTGAAGTGCATCTACTTGCTGATGCGGCAGAAAAAAGGGCTCAACAGCGAGGAGAGGCTGCGGGAACTATGTAATAATAAGGTGACAGCTATATATATCTATACATATAATAAACTTGTAACCGATCGATGTATGTACATGGAAGATAAATGAGAAAAACTACTCGTCATATGAGGGGACTATAATTGAACCCAAAACAATGATTTTTAGAATGTTTGTTTATCTGTGCGGTTGAACTCAGAAACAGCTTAATGGATTTCGATGAAATTTGGTATTGAGGTAGCTGAAACCCTGGATTAACTGTTAGGCTACTTTTTATCCCAAAAAATGTAGTGTTCCTGTGGGATGAGGGAGGGATTCCGATATATTTGTTACTTTTTTGTACTCAAATTTATGGGATGCGACTGGATTACATCAATTGAGTAAGAAAGACGGAACAAGGCGGGTATAACGGGACGGGACGGGATGGGATTTTTTTTATAAATATAACCACGTAAACGGAGTTGCGGGCAGAAGCTAGTTATTTGATATATCTTAACTTGATGCCTTGGATGGCTTTAGACATGGGTTTCTCGACGAGGATAGTGACATTGTCTCGCAAAAATCCCTCGCGAAGCAACGTGACGCTACCGTCTTCCGCAAGTAATATTCTGGAGTTGTATCACCCACATATTAAGTATCAAACTCGGTAGGAAAGCCGTCAATATCACCCACGTAAGTGTTTTTTATAGCAATGAATGGCGTGACGAGCATGATATTCGCCTGATGGTAAGCAATACGTCCGCTCATGGACAGTAGCAAAACCAAACAACACCATGAATTACAAACCAATGCTAAGCATTGCCCTGCGCTCGTCATCCATGTTAAGTCTCATTATGTCCAGAGTTACTCTGGCTACAATGTCCTTCAAATCGAAACACAACGGTGCATTTCCACTGGTGTTTGGCGGGAGAAATAGACATTGCGGTGGGCTCAGGCGGCCTCTCACATAATGTGAGAAACCCACCAATATTATATCCAATTTCGGGCAAGCTGGCATAACTTTATTCGTTATTCTATGGGTTGTTCCGAGCCTTCCCTCGCGTGTATCGTTGTCTCTTTATCGTGCCAATATGAACTGTAATTATACTCAGCTTTAGCTTTGAGAAAACATACAAGAAGTAAACAAATCGTTTCAAGGTAAAGGTTGATATGTATAACCATCTCTCTCCCGCAGATCTTCGAGCTGGTAAGACAGAAGAGTCCGGAAGCATTCAAGAAGCTGCGGCTAGTAGCAGGTGACATTACGACAGACGGGCTTGGCTTGTCGGATCAAGATCGTGAGGAGTTGAGAGAGAATTGCAATATATTGTTCCATAGTGCTGCTTGTGTTAGGTAAATAAATACACCCAACAGTCACATACATAGTCCTGACCCCACACTAACATCGAGTCTTGTGTCGTATCAGAAACTGCGAAAGACTTTTCGATCTCACAAACATCAAGAACCGAAACAAAATCTCGAGGATGGCACAAGCATTTGTCTGGATGCGGGGTATTATAAGAATATCACAGTGTTTACTAACATTATACAAAGAAAATGTCAGAAACAAATTCAAATTGGTATAAATATGAGAGTGAGCCATGTGATTACTATCTTTTACTTGTGGATACTCTGTATGGAGTCTGGACAGCAGAGATGAACTGTAGACACTTTTTAGTACCAACTTATAAAAATTTAGATGACGTATGAAAGACTGCTTATAATACTGAATTATTGTAACAATAATATCTATGTTCAGATTCGACCAGAAGCTCAAAGATGCCATCAACATGAACACCACGGGGACCCTGCGAGTGCTCACCTTAGCGGAAACCATGAAGAATTTGGAGGTACGTCGACTTTTTCGTCTTCTTCCGCCAAAGAAGCTGAAACAAACATTTTCGCGTGTCTTTATTACAGGCTTTTAGCCGCTATGTATCGTGGTCACTATCCGAGCAGATACGTATCTCGTACTACCCGTAAAATACTGAGGATAATGATGATATCGACGTTGATGATAAATAAATTGGTGATACTATTGATGATGATAATCTTAATGAAGGTAACGTCCATGCCGTCGACGCTAATGTTGATATAGTCAATGATGAATGCTTTGATGATGTTAGTGATTCCAATGCTGTCTCTGATGCTAGTGACGATGTTATTATTGCTACTACTGATCTTAATCATGTCCAGGCGTTCGTGCACGTGTCGACGGCGTACTGCCGCTGCGAGCTGCCGGAGCTGTGCGAGCGGCTGTACCCCGCCGCGCACGCGCCGCGCCGCCTCGTCGAGCTCGCTGACTGGATGGACGATAAGACCCTGGATTATCTCGAGCCTAAGTAAGCTGTAACTATGACTTAGGAAGTTTTTTTTTTTTTTTTTTTTAAGCCTTCATAGGCAGACGAGCTAGCGGCCCGCCTGATGGAAAGCGGCCACCGCTGCCCATAGACCTCCGCAGTGCCAGGGGTCCAGCACAACAAAGTCGCTGCCTACCTTAAGGAAAGTACTCTCTTTAAGCCTCGTTTGAAGAAGGACAGGTCATAGCGCTCAGGAAACACCGATGCAGGGAGTTCATTCCAGAGCTTACACGTGCGTGGTAAGAAAGAACGCTGAAAACGTGCCGTTCGGGAACGGTACGCTTCCAGGTGGTAGGAATGAACTCTGCTGCGGTGACGGGTGGTGCGATGGTAAAAAGGTGACGTTGGTACCATCTCAAACAATTCCTCGGAGCACTCCCCATGGAACAGACGATAGAACACACAGAGAGACCCGAAGTCTCTCCGCAGTCCTAACGGCTCCAATTTGTCCGTGAGATTGGGGTCATCGACTATTCGACAAGCACGTCGCTGTAAGGAGTCAAGTGGGTTGAGCTGGTATTTTGGGGCACCTGCCCAGAGGTGAGAGCAGTACTCCACGTGGGGCCGGATTTGTGCTTTGTAGAGCGTCAATCTATGACCCGACGTGAAGTACCGCTTGGCTCTGTTCAGGATACCCAACTTCTTGCTCGCCAGTTTGGCTTTATCCTCCAAATGGCTCCTAAACTCGACGCTGCTCGATATTTCGACGCCGAGGATCCCAATACTTTCGGATCTTTGGAGAGTAACTCCTTGGAATTGTGGCGCCAAGACAAAGGGGTCCTTCTTCGCAGTGAATGCGCAAACTTGTGTCTTTGAGGGGTTAAATTGAACTAGGTTCAATTCACCCCATTCGGAGGCCCGCCCCAAAGAGCTCTCGACTTCAGACACAAGTTGAGACCGTCTTTCCCCAATGGAATCTCGAGAGAGACTCTGATGGCTGATGTATCGCGCGTCACTCGTACTATCATCTGCATAACAATGCATGCTGTCGATAGACAACATGTCATTGATATGCAGGATAAAGAGTGTCGGCGATATCACCGATCCTTGTGGAACACCAGCATTAATGGTTTTGGTCTCGGAGCAACAGCCGTCCACCACGACTTTTATGCTCCGACCATCCAAGAAGCTGGCGATCCACTTGCAGAGTGCCTCAGGGATTCCATACGCAGGTAGCTTCGCCAGAAGGGCGCCATGCCACACTCGATCGAACGCCTTCGCGATGTCAAGGCCGACCGCAATCGCCTCACCCCCACTCTCCAAAGCCTCCGCCCAGCGGTGCGTGAGGTACACGAGAAGATCACCAGCCGAACGACCGTGACGGAAACCATACTGGCGGTCACTAATCAGCTGGCGGTCTTCAAGATACCTCAGGAGCTGAGTGTTTATAACTCGCTCCAAGACCTTGGAGAGTAAGGATGTGACAGCAATCGGCCTGTAACACAAAGGGTCCGAACGATCACCCTTTTTGGGGACTGGGTGTACATGGGCGACCTTCCACGAAGCCGGAACCCGGTTGGTTTTATAGGAAAGACGGTACAGGCGCGTGAGCACGGGGGTCAACTCAGGGGCGCACGTCTTAAGAACCACTGCGGGGATACAGTCTGGCCCACTCGACTTATGGATGTCGAGAAGCATGAGCTCCCGTCTGACAGATCGTTGGGTGATTTTGATGTCAGACAGGAGACTTTCACACCGTGGGATGTTCGGCGGTGTGGCTCCCCCGTCATCCAGAGTCGAGTTCGAGGCAAAGTGTTCGGCCAAGAGATCGGCCTTCTCCTTTGCACTATGGGCCAAACTGTTATCGGGTTTACGCAGTGATGGGAGACTGGATAGGCAGAAATTGCCCTCCACAGCCTTAGCGAGCGCCCAAAAAGCACGGCTCCCAGAGGGATAGCTTTGGAGCCGCTCGCCAATTCTGCGGATGTGCTCCGCCTTGGCCTTAGCTAAGGCTCTTTTGTTGGATCTAGAGGCGGCATTGTACTTCCGTTTCTCCTCCTTCGAATTTGGATCCCGACGCCTCCTGGCGTCTTGCCACGCCGCGTATGCGGACTGCTTGAGGCGCGCAGCAACGGCGCAGGCACGATTGTACCACGGCCGGCCGCGACGCCCAGCGGGTATTTTTGAGCTGGGTATGAAAGTTTCCATACCCAAGCTAATTGCCTCCGCGACGCAGTCCGCACAGGCGTCAGGATCATCAGAGGAGAAGCAAAGCCGCCCCCATGGGTAGGACGTGAAGAATTCTCGGAGTCCGTCCCAATCTGCTGACATATACCGCCAAACTGTGCGAGTTCCAGTTGTTGAAGAACGACTGGAACCCGCCGCAGGGGCCCACGAACGGACCAGGCAGTGGTCAGAAGATCCCAGAGGAGCGTCAACCACTATCCTGTATCCGTCCGGGTGTGTCGTCAGCAGAAGATCCAACATAGAGGGCTCATGGCTCTCAACATCTGGAACACGGGTGGGCTGTGTTACCAGCTGCGAGAGACCATAAGCCAAGGCCATCTCGTAAGCAGCCCGACCGGGGAGATCAGTGGTCCTGGATCCCAACCACTCCTTATGATGGGCGTTGAAGTCACCGAGGACCACCACCTCCGCGGAAGGAAACTGCTCGAGAATCCGGTCAGTCCCCACTTGGACGCTCTCAAATAATTGAGTAGATCCCGTATCACTGCCGTGGGACCTGTACAGGCATGCGTAGATTCGGGACTTACCCTTAGATTCTACCCGTAGCCATAATAACGACAGGTCCCGACGCTCGAGGCCCCGAAGGCGGTGACAACATATATCACCCCTGACGAAGACGCACACCCCGGCTTTACGTAGGAATAGGTGTTCCAACACGTAACCGGGGTAATTTAAGTACGAGACATCGTCAGGGGTGGATATTTGCGTCTCCGTTAAAAAGAGCAGGGCAGGCCGCGCCGTCTCTAGATGGTGGTGGACGGCGTCGAGGTTGCTGTGTAGACCCCTGACATTGCAGAAGTCCACAGAAAATGTGGATGCATTTCCCGCCGTAGAGAGCCTACTTCTTTTCATCCTTGGCATTTTTGTTTTAAAGAGAGTGGGATAGGGAAAGGAAAAGCGTGGTTGACCCAAGACGAGACCCGAGAAGGGCGGATATAGTGCGAGACGGGCGCACGGCAAAAGGAGGAGCCAGCGTGAAGCACGGAAGGGCCCCCGGTGCCCCCCCGCGTGCAATCGCCGGGATCCACTCCAGTCTCCCACTCTGGCACGACGACTGCATGTCGGGATTTTCGCCGGTTGGCGGGACAGCTTCCCGCGGAGGGAGTTTGACATAAGTGGTTCCCCGGGTTCAGGTCCCCTACTGACCGGCAGGCGGCCGGCGGTGACCGTTCCCACCGGGTCTCCCTGTACTCCACACCAGCATCTCCCAGCCTAACGCCCACCCCGGCACTCAACCACACCAACGAGAATCGCCTGGACCAACCAACGCCTATCAGAGAGGTGGGAACGGATGAAGGAAGGAACGGCTATCCAGCCCTTCTACCGGAACGCATTTCTACTTAGCGGCAGAAATAGACCGGACGGTGGTACCAACCCGCTCGGATTTGTCATTGAGTAAAAGTATAACTCAGTTCCAAACCCTACCACCAGTGATGGGGGGGGAGGAGGACGCCAGAGCCGCGGATTGGGAAGTGGAATGCGGCGATGGTGGCTCAAGGGGCCGGGAGTGCGTGCCCGTGCCATTCTGTAAGACAACCGGACAGGTTGCCAGAAGAATGGCCCTCTGACCTGAAAAGACCTTAGGAAGTCGCTGTTGAGGAGTGAAAGTTGGAGGTACGATCAGTGGTTCTTGAGATACAATAATGATGTTGTGTCGCAGGCTGATCGCGTCGGAGCCGAACACGTACTCGTACACGAAGGCGGTGACGGAGGAGCTGGTGCACGAGTACAGCGCCGCCTTCCCCGTCGCCATCGCAAGACCCTCCATCGGTAACTGCACATGTTCTTGTACTTATGGAAGGAAAATATAAGGAAGTCCGCCTGTATCAATGTATTTTACTGTTTTTGTAAAATAGCCTGTCTCGGTGGCGTAGTTCTACTACGGTATAATTACAAAGCTCGGATTCGAATTCCGGGTCGGGCAAAGTGATGTTGGATTTTTCTATTCATTATCAGCCCGGAGTCAGGAATTTGTGCCCGATATGACGATAGACTTCGCTCTCTCACATCGTGGGACGCAACTCATAACGCGAAACGTGTATGTCCTGGTTGCACCTTTGCCTAATCCTTCTGGGAAAAAGCCGTAATGTATGTATGTGTTAGCAATAAAATATATTGTAGGTACGTACGTATTGAATTTAGCAGAATGTCTGCTTGTCTGAAATCAGCGCTTTTAGGACTTTTGGTCGACCATGATGGCTTGTTTCAGTCGTAGGTAAAATAGATTTTGTTACCGAACTGCCTTGAAAAATTTTGTAAAGTTATCAAGATATCTATTATCATATATCTACTTGTGTGCATCTCTTCACAACATTAAAACAAAATCGATGTTGCGATGCTATGGCAATTATATTTAAAAAAAAACTGAAGAGGTACGTTATGAGTTTTAAAATTGGTTATTAAATTGAAGCTCGTGTTAAACCAAATTTTTAAATTATTTAAAAACTATCTTTGTAATGTAGATTTGATGTAAAATTGTCGCTTTACAGTGACGGCAGCTTGGAAGGAACCCATGCCTGGCTGGGTGGACAACTTGAACGGACCCACTGGACTACTCATCGGCAGTGGAAAAGGTGAGCTGTCCATACATTGTCCATACTGACATTGATAGCCAAACCAGTCTGTATAGATTCGGAGAATTGACGACGCACTGTAAGTAGTCTGTATCAGCGGAAAATGTAATTGCCACTGTGAATAATGAGGTGTATTTATTGTATTGTATTGTATTGTATTGTATTGTATCAGCCCATATACGTCCCACTGCAGGGCACGGGCCTCCTCTACAATCAAGAGTACGATTGAGAGTGGTTAGATATAGTCCATCACGCTGGCCTAATGCGGATTGGCGGAGTTTTACATACCATAGAAATTTATACAAATCGCTATGGTATGCAGGTTTCCTCACGATGTTTTCCTTCACCGTTATAGTGCGTGGTGATTGACTATCAATACACACATGACTCCGAAAAGTCAGAGGTGTGCCCTGGGATTTGAACCCGCAACTACCGTGAACATGTAGGCAGCCGCGTCTGGTCCGTTACCAACGGGCCACCACGCACTTCATGGAGGTGTATTTAAGGATGAACAAAAGCAAAAAGATTTGGATTTGTCATCTGTGAACAGATTATTTTTTAAACAAAATATGTATGCAAAACTTATTATGTACCCAACTTGGTAATCTAACCGACAAGATCCACAATCTAATTATTTTGTTTCGACTTTACATTAATCATACCGGTCATATAGAACCGCCTGCCTAAACTGACGATACGTCTAATAAAATCGGATCCAAGGCCATACGGAACAACTCGCACAGAATTACAAACATATTAACAAGGATTACTAAATAATATACATTGATCGTATTTGACAGCCTCCGTGGCGCAGTTGGTTAGACGCCGGCTGCGCAACGAGAGGCCGCGGGTTTGATCCCCGCACTCGTCCCCGGGTCTGGGTGTTTGTGAGACCGAAAATTCTCTCGTACTTTATGATACACGCCACAAGACTTAATTGATCTTAATGTGGGAACTATGTATGTGACTGTTGGGTGTAGTTATTTAATTTATTTATTTATTTATTCTTAGACAATTACCACACACTTTAACGGTGTCGGAAATCATCGCCATAACATACCGTAGAGAATTACAAGAATTTCTGTATGTGAAGTCCGTCCGCGCTCCCAGCGTGCTGAACTAAGCACTCTCAATTGAACCTTTAATTATCGAGGAGTCCTTGGCTCTGCAGCAGGTGACTACTGATAATTGATACAGTATAGTGATAAAACCTACTTATAATATTGTGTGTGTGTTGTTCCTGATTGTATATATATATGTGCGTGTGTGTGCAGGGGTGATCCGCACGATGCACTGCGAGCCCTCGTACACGGCGGACGCGATCGCCGTGGACGTGGTCGCCAACGCCTGCATCCTCATCGCCTACGTCACCGCACTCGACAAGTACGAAACTGTACATTAGTATTAACATATGTGCATACATACTTCATCTCACGCCTTTCTCCCAGAAGCGGTAGGCAGAGGTGCTACCAGGACACCCAAGTTTCGCTTTGGTTACGTCTCACCCTAACGATGTGATGGCCGAGCCTATCGCCATATCGGGCACAAATGCCTTTTATATCCTCTCTCTACCTTGAGATATAGGAAGTCCACTGTTGAACTGAAGACGGCCACAGAGACCTGAATTTCCTGGAAAAAAGTTCTACATTGGAATTTTCTCGAAGCGTCGGTCGTCCATCTACAAGGTGGTCAGACAAAGTGACAGAAAGTAGACCGCCCCATTCTATATTTTTGTGGAGGAAGTAATTTGTGTCCCCGTCAAAAAATAAAAATGCCCTCTTGTGTTATTAATTCCACTTATTTTGATTATTTTTGCAGACCCAAGGAAACGCAGTTTTATAACTTGACTTTATCAAAAGTGATCAACATATCGTGGGATCAAATAATTAAACTCGGTAAGCTACAACCACTAAGCATCTCAGACTTTTTTCTTTACAACGCTTTCTAGTGAGAAAGAGATAAACTATAATACTGGGAATATTTTCTAACCTGCTGTTTTTGCAATTTAATACATAACCTTTCATGCCAAGTAATCTTTGAAACGCATTTTAATTTCTGTTTTATCATGTATAAAAGATACCTTAAAGCTAAATTGGTATACTATTATTTTTTAATTATCAGCCGAAGTAAATAATTGTACATGATCATTATCTAAAAATTTAACATAGATATTAAATTTATTCACATTGACTTCATTTATTTCGTTTCATAATAAATCCAAGTCTAAAAATCTAAATTAATTCGGTCGCTAAATCCACGCCATCTATCGCTAAATAGCCGTACTATCTCCTAGGCGAAAAGTTCGTGAACGAGTTCCCGTACACGGTGGCGCTGTGGTACCCGGGCGGCAACATCAAGTCGTACTGGATCTCGCACCAGTTCAGCCTGGTGCTGACGCATGTGCTGCCCGCCTACTTGGTCGACGGACTACTGTTTCTGTTAGGGAAGAAGACTTTGTAAGTAGTTGAGGGTTGAGAAACTATATGGAGTTGAACGTAAGTGCAGTATAGATAAAGTATCAATTACGGGTTATTTATCTCCTGCAAATCGAGACAATTAAGCGCCATTTACACGGGGAGAGAATCTCGCTGCGAGAATCGTATGCGATTATCGCATGACGTAACCGCCACAGGTTATCGTGTTCTGACGAACGTTTACACGATGCAACTTTTTTATATCGTTACAATAATCGTATCTCGATGTATATGGGCTGGTACAGACACAGATATGTAAATTGTCTTTCCAGCATGATAAACCTGCAGAAGCGCATAAGCCACGGCCTCGACATTCTCCAGTACTACACGACCAAGGAGTGGCACTTCCGCAACGAGCACTACCGCTCGCTGCGCCGGCGCGTGACGTCAGCAGACGACAAGACATTCTACACGGACATGTCGGAGCTCGACCCTGAGGAGTACTTGAAGAACTACGTGCTGGGGACCAGGGAGTTCGTGTGCAAGGAGGACCCCAGCACGCTGCCCAGGGCACGGAAACTGCACAAGATGTGAGTATTTTATTGCTGCTGATGAAAACGTTCAAAACTTGATCGTAGATGGTTTACCAGCGTCTTGAGAAGGAAAAAGGACAGAACCCAAGGATATTTAATATTAGGCTTCCATTTATCTCACCCACCGAACAAAACCTATATCACGCCCGTTCACATCGATGTTGTGGCTGTACCATCCCTACCCATTCCTACTTCATCCAAACTCCAAGATAACATTGATATATCTGATCTTATTAATCTAAATCTGATCTTATAAATGATCTTACAGACGCTACTTCGCTGACCGCACGGTGAAGTTGATATTCCTGGTGCTGGTGTGCTGGTTCCTGTACTCGTACCAGGGCGTCTTCACCTCCTGCGTGGAGTGGCTGGACAGCACCTTGAGGAGTGTGCCGCCCATCAACAGCGTCAGAGCTGATGGCGAGACTTCCATTTGAAGACTTCGTTAACGCTAGTGCTAAGTTTAATGGATCGCTCCCGATGTTAGACAAGACATAAATAAATAAATAAATAAATCATAATAATGGGGCGGGCCTCCGAATGGGGTGAATTGAACCTAGTTCAATTTAACCCCTCAAAGACACAAGTTTGCGCATTCACTGCGAAGAAGGACCCCTTTGTCTTGGCGCCACAATTCCAAGGAGTTACTCTCCAAAGATCCGAAAGTATTGGGATCCTTGGCGTCGAAATATCGAGCAAGGTCGAGTTTAGGAGCCATTTGGAGGATAAATTCAAACTGGCGAGCAAGAAGTTGGGTATCCTGAACAGAGCCAAGCGGTACTTCACGTCGGGTCATAGATTGACGCTCTACAAAGCACAAATCCGGCCCCACGTGGAGTACTGCTCTCACCTCTGGGCAGGTGCCCCTAAATACCAGCTCAACCCACTTGACTCCTTACAACGACGTGCTTGTCGAATAGTCGATGACCCCAATCTCACGGACAGACTGGAACCGTTAGGACTGCGGAGAGACTTCGGGTCTCTCTGTGTTTTCTATCGTCTGTTCCATGGGGAGTGCTCCGAGGAATTGTTTGAGATGGTACCAACGTCACCTTTTTACCATCGCACCACCCGTCACCGCAGCAGAGTTCATTCCTACCACCTGGAAGCGTACCATTCCCGAACGGCACGTTTTCAGCGTTCTTTCTTACCACGCACGTGTAAGCTCTGGAATGAACTCCCTGCATCGGTGTTTCCTGAGCGCTATGACCTGTCCTTCTTCAAACGAGGCTTAAAGAGAGTACTTTCCTTATGGTAGGCAGCGACTTTGTTGTGCTGGACCCCTGGCATTGCGGAGGTCTATGGGCAGCGGTAGCCGCTTTCCATCAGGCGGGCCGCTAGCTCGTCTGCCTATAACGGCTAAAAAAAAAAAAAAAAAAATCTTAAGATAGCCTCCATGGCGCAGTTGTTAAGACGCCGGCTGTGAGAATAGAAGTCGGGGGTTTGATCTAATAAATAAATAAATTAAAAGTACACCCAACAGTCACATACATAGTCCTGACCCCATATCGATCGATCGAGTCTTGTGTCGTATCAGGAGCTACGAGAGACTTTTCGCTCTTACCAACACCCAGACTCGGAACAAATATCTGTAGATCACACAAGTATTTGTTTCGGTGCGAGGATCGAGCCCGCGGCTTCACGTTTCACAGCCGGCGTCTCACCAGCTGCGCCACGGAGGCTGTCCACATTAAGACATATTTTGTACAATCCACAATTATTTGTTTCGGATCTTGGTATTAGTGAGACTGCAGTCTCCAGTATTTTCTGATTTCATGAAACTGATTCTCATGACGCGACGGTGCGCTCGAGACTATGCCAGTGACTTTTGGGCGTACAAGTGTATGTATGTATCAGTCCATATACGTCCCATTGCAGGGGACGGGCCTACTCTACAATCGAGGGTACAAGTGAGAATGGTTCGGCCATATAGTCCACCACGCTGGCCTAGTGTGGGTTGGCGGACTTCACATATCATAGAAATTCTTGCAAATCGCTATGGTATGCGTGGTGATTGACTCTCAAAACATGACTTCGAAAAGTTAGAGGTGTGCCCTGGAATTGATCGGGTGTATTGATTCAAAATGTTTTTATACAATGCAAATAAAAACTGCTTTTTTACAATGGGTTGAACTTCCAGTGCGTTCTCTTTATTCCCTTATCTGTAGTTGGTTTTAGTAAATACACTCGTTTTTATTTATCTTCATAAATAAACTAAGGATGTGTATAAATGTTGAGTAATGTTACAAATCTATGGAAATCATGCGGTTAGAAAATAAGTGTATTGACTAATTTAATTTTGAGAAAAATAATATAAATATGAGGAATTTAGACTGTCTTAACCGATTTTAGGAATTTACACCAGGTCCAAAGATATATGTCAGTTATTCACCAAACTATGAGACCAACCTTGCTTAGTAATTATTTCCAAGAAAAACAAATCACAGAATGTCATACATACGCGTTATGAAAAAATAATTTGGACCAGTTTGTAATCTTCTTTTTTAAAATCGGTTAATAAAATAGTTTAATATTAACGACGAAAGAAAAAAATACGTATAATTTGAGGCCTTATTGTGTACTGTATTTTACTGACATCTTTGCAAATATGAGTATGAGCGAGTGTTATCGTTATAATATTGTGGTTAATAAATCAGTTCATTTTTACATTTTGTTCTTAATAATTATGTCCTTTGATAGTTTCCTTTGATCTAATAGCAGCGTGCAATATGTTCTTGTTTGTGAATCATAATTTCCAGAGTTTGATTCCCAGTTATTACAACTTATTGTTCGATTCAAAAAGTAAAAACATCCAGTTCCCTCCAATGGTCAACAGAGGGCGTTATACAGTATTTTACAAAATATATTACTCGTAAATGTTTAGAAACAATTATACATTTACATGGACCATATTTTAATACATTAACATACACAATAATTTGTATAATTATTTAACAGTCATGATTTGCAATAAAATCATGACTCGTTAATAATGTCATTTTCTTTCGCGCCACAAGGTAATATATTTTGCGTAGAATATTTACAGCCAATAACAAAACAGTTAAGTTTTCTATATATTTTTTCTGACCAATTACATTGCGTTAAATAATGAGTTCCACCAATCAAAACTTATTATGATCATTTCCAGAAATTGCGAGAGAAGGAACGAACTTATTATTGCATCAGAAAATGGGATCGGGAAGGTCGTCTGCCTACGTGACTGTATACGTATTGAAATAACTACAATCGATAATCGATTACTTGTACATACTAACAATTGAACACATCATCATCATCAACATCCATCAGCCAAAGGAAGTCCATTGCTGAACATAGGCCTCTCCCAATGATTTCCACAGTCACCTGTTGGAGGCAGCCTGCATCCAGCGACGTCCCGCGACTTTTACCAGGTCGTCTGACCACCTAGTGGGTGGACGTCCCACCCTGCGCTTTCCGCTTCGTGGCCTCCATTCGAGAACTTTTTGGCCCCATCGGCCATCAGTTCTCCGTGCTATGTGCCCCGCCCATTGCCATTTCAACTTGCTAATCCGCTGGGCTATGTCGGTTACTTTAGTTTTCCTACGGATTTCCTCATTTCTGAACACAAGTAGGGCTTTAATGAAATTTTTATTTCTGTTTTATAAGACTTTCTTATCAACCTATAACGACATCAATATTCTTTTGTTAATTAGCAAGATGTTTCATGAAAAAAGTCCCATATTCCTTTTTTATTCATTTTTGTATTTCACATATTCGATTTTTTCAAATCGATGAAAACACAAACCGTAGTATTTGTATCGATAAGACACTACACTACTTTGGAAATGACTAATGTTTATCTGTCAGTGTCACGGAACAACACATTTAATTTCCACAAAATGGCCGAACTGTAAAGACGTGTATTGTATTATTATTCTTGCCACAATGGAGCCCAACAGTGTTTTGTACCAAAAATCAAGCAAATCTAGCAGTTATTTAGCGTTATCAGTTAAGTGTGCAGTGAGACACGCGTCGTGTGGTTACAATCGGGACTTAGGATTTTCGTCGCGTAGATCGAGAAAGTGTAGATTTACCCACACGCCGTCTCCAGACATCAGGAACTTTGTGTGAGTGTCCATCATGATGCATTCAGTAGCGGATTGGCGCAATCGGCGCACCCACTTCGCCCCAAAGTATTCCGTTGCGAATTATTACACAGACGCGCCTAAAGAGATGAACGGGTTCAGTGAAGACCTCTTTCACAATCTGCATTTGATTCCGGAGCCATTGAAGAAGAACTTGGCGGACACGTTGGTAACTAATCCGGACTACAAACAGCCTAAAGAAGAGTCCAACATGTCTATGCCATCAAATATGCCTGCAGACCAGTCGCCGTTGTCAGGTATCGCTAATTTCTTCTCTGGGATGCTGAACGCGTTGTCTGGGGCGATGTTTCGGCGCTCGCGATCGCCTCCGGGCGCCAACGGCTGGCAGGAAGCCAAGACCGAATACAAAAATGGATTCGCCTCGCCCAGCGCGGCAAATGTGGCCATGTCGGAGTGTAAGACGGCGGCCAATGCGTGCGAGGACAAACTGAGCCAGGTACGACAGCTACTAGCCAGCAAAAGTCCTAGATACCGGCCCAGGAAGCCTAGAAGAGTGTTCGTTGAACCAGTGTACATTGAAGAGCACTTTGAAGATGCTTTTTCCCCTGAAGACTTTGTTAGACTCGCCAACGACACTATTATTGAGTATTTCAGCCCCATGCAGTATCAACAGGATGAGTATGTTGAGGTGGATGCTCCTACGATGAGGCTAGAAGTAGCACCGGTGTTGGATGAACACAATACAGTACCTGAGGTTAAGGAAATTGTCTCTAATGAGGTGAAGGAAGAAAGCCCTGCTGTAGTAGCATCTTGTGAGGATAAATTGTCCAAATTAAAAGCTTTGTTGCAAAACAAACGTAACACAACAAAGGAAGTTGTCACCGAACCAGATGTTATTGTCCCCACAAAACCAACAAAGGCAATCCCAATCAAAACAAGAGATAAACGGTTCAAGAACCCACACCGTCTGACTGACAAGAGACAAAAGACTAAAATGAAGCAGAGTATTCAAGAAGACTTGTTGTTTGCAAACGAAATCAGCTTGGACGAAGTATCCAGCGTGGAAAACTCGCCGTCTTTCCACTCCCTGGAGAAAGTCCCCGATACACCTTCATACGACACTCCCCAGGAGTTTTTCGACGAAGTCTCCGGTCGGTTCCGGACGGCATCGGCTTCCAGCGAGGACTCTTACCAGATTGTGTTCAGCGATATCCCCAAGCGTGTCCGTAGCACATCCGATTGTGATTCAGAGGATTCCTTCATTGTGTTTGAGGACTCTCCGGACAGTTGCTACACCTCCAATGATGTGTTTGGTGACAGTTCTGATTGTTCAGACAGTGAGTCGGATGTGAGTGACTCCGGTTGTGATAACATGAGGCTGACGCAGTCTCTGTCGAGGACAGTAAGCAATCTCACGGACGACAGCCTGTACGATGAGGTGGACTGTGCACGGACTTTACAAGTGTGTGATAGTGAGCAGAGCACCGGTCTACTCATTGATGACCGTAAGAAGGCGCTCAAGAAAAATCTACCACCTAAAAAGGTAAGGTTAAATTTATATTTTTATCACAAACACATATTTAAATTATCTGATAACATATCAGGATAGAGTTATTTGTTGCTCAGCTGCTGACATACACACATTGATTGCATGTTAATATAATATTTTCATTATAGGTAGGTACGATGGCTATCTTAATTTATTGATTGAAAAAACCTAATTTCTTTAGATATAGATGTGAGAACATTATTGTATAAAGTCCAGTAGGTTGCTTACTAGATGTAATAAAAAAGGTATATATATATTATACCTATAATTTGTGGTATTTTTGAGGCACATGAAATACCAGATGATAATGAGAATTGAAACAATGACTATATTGTAATACTTATTTCACCATTTCAAGATGGAGAAATAGGGTATTTGTAATGTATCACCACTGATTGTTTGGATTACGTCATTTTTGTGTGTCAACATGACAATATTACAAGCAATACACACAACTTTAAAAGGTTTACTTTAAGATGTTTACATCAACAAACTTTTGTTAGCATTACTAAGAAATTGATGCATCAAAGATTCTTTTATCCCTAAAAATATGTATAATGTTTGAGTTATAACAATGTTATGATGTAGTCAATGCAATCATTTTCGGCTTTATTCATAGACGCTTAATAAATATATTTTAATTACCAAATGTTTTGTCCTCTTCTCTCAAACTGAATTCAAATGTTGTCTGAAAGAGACAAAACATTTAATAACTAAAATAGGTTTATAATCTGCCTTTGAATAAGGGGGTTTATGTTCTCAAAAAGTTTACCTTTACCTCCTCACTGAAAAGCATCACAAATACAATGTCCCTTTGAGGTCATCTACAGTGACTCCTAACAGTATGTTTAGCCCATGACTCACATTTGTAGTGCTTATTACGCATTGATTTCAGTAGAAAAACGATAACAAAAATATTTGGGTGCACATACAAGTATTATGACATATCATTTGGTCATTTACTCTCTCAAACAATATACAATTAAATTAAAATAACAATTGAAATTGTTGTTTTGGAACTTACAGCTTGATAAGGAAATGTGGTAAACAAAAGGTTTGGGATCTCTTGTGCATGCATATCTGTGTTATTGTTATCAAAAACAACAGCAATTCAAGTGCAAAACAAATCTTTGAAAATAAATAGGTTATTAAATCAAGTTAACAAACGAAGGCCATTGAACATTTGATATGAAACCAATTAGTAAACACATTAGATTCACATTGTTATTAATGATAAATTTACTAGTGCACTATTGATGTTATCATTTCATCAAGCCAGTATTAACAATAAATAAATAAGACATATTAAAAACACCCAACAGCCACACACAGTTGTGACCGTACAGCTACATACAAGTCCTATGTAGTAAATCACATATTATAACAGACTTTAGGTCTCATAATACCTAGAATTGACAAATTATTAACTTCATATGTCTTTATAATAGTTTTAGATCTAGAAACTTCAATGAAATATGAAATAACATTCAATGCACAGTGGGATAAATATATCTGACAGGAAAATTGAAATATGAAATAATTGAAAAACCCAGTGACTTTCAATCTGTGTATATTTATTGACTCACTTGTTATTTTAATAACAACCACACTGAAAGGTCTATTTAAGACAGTTTCCTAACTCATAGACATATTAGCAATTACAAAAATTACGCATTTTGATGCAATGTTGGCCTTGGTAATAATGGATTAAGTGCATTCAAAAAAAAAAAACGTCAAGTCTACTTTTGGAAGAAATTACTCTTTATTTATTTTATTCAATTAAGGTACACAGAAACAAAATTTTTATTTTCATCAAAAATTTAAAATTTAAATTGCAACAAACCAAAATCATTTGAACATTTGCTCAAGTCAGTATAAAGTTACTAATTGCAGTCATCATTTTAATTGAGTATCATAGGACATATTGGTGTAATAAATTAATAATACAAGTTTTATTAAGAGGAGTGAAGATCTTATTTTGATATTTAAATCTTAATATAAGCTAAACAGACAAGTTTTTTCAATGCTAAATACCAGTTTATATCTTGTTGTACGTACACTTAGATAATTTAGAACCGGTCACCTTATTTCCATCATTCTCGGACTGTGTGGTTGCTAAGTGCCACAATAAATTTACAGCACTTGAGAGGTTACGCTGATCCTAAATGAAACTCAAGCATAAAAAGGTTGATGAAAGTGAATGAAGCGAAAGTAATATGTTAGAAGTAGCGATCCATAGTCTCTGCTTACCCCTATGTGATACAGAAGGGATGATAAAGTATATAGTTAGTAGGTTGCTGGCTATGTAATGACACAGACTCATGTTTAAGTCGACCTTAACTTTTTTCTTGTCTGGGTGTTGTGAGACCAAAGTCTCTTCGTTTGTGATACACGTCCCAAGATTTGTATGTAAGTGCGGGGTCAGGAGTATAAGTGACTGTTTGGGTGCGTTTATTAATTATTTTTCATTTTGGTTTGAATATATTTTAGTTACATTTATGTAACATCAAATAATAAATGGAGCATTGAGTAAATTTAAAACGACAGAAATAATTAATAAAATTATCTAATTTTGGCATTTTAACTATTTATTATTAAATAATTTGATGAATAACTTTTATCAAATCATTAAAAACCCCAAAATTGTTGTGTAAAATTGAACAATGGTTGTGCAAGTCACAGAAATTGTTGAATCATCAGCATTTAAGTGTCTGATTCCAAGGAACACAGACCTTCACACATTAACAAAACAACTGATTGTTGTTTGAAAAATAATGATTATTCCCAAGACAAAATGTTGTGTTACTTTAATATGGCCATGGTATCATCTGGCCTGAAATGTAATTCAAATTGCCCTTTCAGTAAGAACTTAATTTGTCACCAACATCTCTATGTCCTTGGGTACTTATTTCAAATTTCTTTAGCCTCTGCCGCTCTATAAATCCCCAATTCTTATCAGTTAAAAGAAATGTTATCATGAGAATGATTATATTTACCTGAAGAAATGCGCATTTGATACCTGCATTATTCCCTTATCTGTACAGATTATTACGCACTCAAAGATAATAACATAATATGGCGAAGGGGGGTTACTCTATAATCCGAAACGAAACTTTAATGTTCGGATGTTCGACGTCTGAAATAAGTTTTCCACTTCTAAAAATCAACACTATTCTCTATGATACTTATCATTCACTCCGAACTAAGTCTATAGTTAGAACGTACGGTAGTGGATTCGATCATTCTGTGGAGTATCTAGGCACATTCGTACAGTTTTACGAGTGACGTCCGAACATTCGAGTTTTGTTTCGGATCATAGAGTAACCCCCGAGGTTTGGGGAGAAATATCGAGCCTTTAATGGTAAAACGTCGTAAACGCTTTATTTTATTGACAGCCTCCGTGGCTAGTTGGTTAAACGCCGGCTGTGACGGAGAGCCCGCTACGATCCAAACACAAAATTTTGTAATAACTAACATTGGTTCTGAGTCTGGGTATTGAGACCAAAATGTCTCGTAGCTTCTGATTTCCACGACGTAAGACTCCTACGTTAGTGTGGGAATAAAGTTTCTTAATTACCATTAATCATGATTAGCTGCAATGCCCTTCAAACCGGAACACAACAGTACACACTGCTGATTGACAAAAACATACCAAGTTATGTAGTGATATAGACTTTCAAAATGCATAATATTTACTGCAATATAATCAATAGTTTTTTTCTCTATACTGGCATGACAATTCGAAATTTTATTTTGAATAAAACAAAAAACATTTTATTGTTTCTTTCTATACGGTAAGACAAAGTGACTTCAGTACACCTAATGGCAAATGCAGCGCAGATAGAGTATCCACAGAGTATCGATGAGAATAGGATAGCGACCCATAGTTAGGCCGTATAGTCCACCACGCTGCCCTAGTGCGGGTTGCCGGTCTTTACGTACCATAGAAATTCTTACAAATCGTTATGGTGTGCATGTTTCCTCACAATGTCATCCTTCACCGTTATAGTGCGTGATGATTGACAATCAATATACATGGCTCCAAAAAGTCAGAAGTGTGCCATGCTATTTAAACCCGCGACCACCGTGAACATGATGGTAACCGCGTCTGGTCCGTTACCAACAGGCCACCACGCATTTTACCCCATATGCGATTGTGGACAATATGCTTGTCGGGTTTCGAGTAAGCGAGAGGTAATTGTAATATCGGTGATGGCTTTGGACACTCCATTTGAATTGCAATGCACTTACCATCGAGAGCTTTGTTGTCACTTTGTCGTACCAGTTAAAAAAAACTATGTTTTTTTTTATTTTGTACATAATAATAATCACTCATATTTGATTATTACCCGAAGTTTGTATCGTTGCAAGCAATAGCAGGAAAATAATGTTTATCAATAGTATTGATAAAAAAATGATGAGCTATTTTCTACTTAATATTGATATGAGATAAGGTTCAGTTTGCCGTGTCATTACGATTGCGAGCACAGGAAGTAACTATAGATTGACGCGAACAAAATCTGTGCGCTTACCAGCCACGCTAACTGAGCGAGAGAGAACATAGTGTCACTGCGCAGGAGTAAAAGAGAGGGAAACAATTATTGCGGTACCAGACAGTTTTGTTTGCAGTGTCCCATCTAGTTTAATACCTTAATGTATTTATGTAGTAATTGTTTTGTTTGCCAGGTCGTGTAATATTGCATAACGGTGCCTCCACACTATTGCCAATTGTGATCACGAGTGTTGTTGAGGGACTTTATTTTTTCCTTTTACGGCTTCGCACTTCTTGCCAATTTAGGGCGAATCATTGTACTAAAAGGGTGTAAAACATAAAAATAGATCTTTTCATTTTCTACACGCTTTTAGTAGTATTTCACATACCATGTTGAAAATAACACATTAAATCTGTATTAAAGTCGCAGGGCATATAAAAGCATTGCGCATGACAAATTAAAGCTGTGAAATTGCATTGGTTATGAAATCATAATAATTCACACTCAGTAAAAATGTTATAAAACACTCAAACTTGCTTAAAGTTAAATGAAATACAATGAATTTATTGAATTAAATGAAAGGCAAAATTATTCATCTAATCAGGATTTCCCGCGCAAATGCGTTGTTCCATTTTCAAACGCATCATCAAAGAATAATCAATTTAAAGTTTAAACAAAGGAGGATTTATTAAAACATTGTAAATTCCTGCTCAAACGTGTTCAATATTCAAATATAGGCAAAGGTCATTCCATACAGCCTCAAGTATGTTCTTGTCTCCACTAATGTCAACATGCAAAGGTCTTCAGGTCATTCAGCCTTGGCTTTGCTAATCTTGCTTTCCACAACACAAACCGTCCTTTTCGAACGTCATATGTGTGAAAAAGATAGCATATGTTCAACGTTTCCTTGTCCGTTAGTACGTGAGGCACGCTATGACAAGGTCGCGGAGTCACATTAATAGACTTTAGACCTTGTTACAAGGATTTAAGGACGACATCGCAATAAGTAGATTTGGTAATTTGTAAACACGTGTTTTTGACTATTTTTTAATTCAATTTGGGGTAAGATAGGTTTAGTTCTAAGGCTACTGTAAGTGCATATAGTATTAATAATAAAATAATAAATACAACGAAGAGTACACATAGGCCTGATCCTCACTAAGATTCTTGTGTCGTGTATAAACTAAGAGACTTTTCGGTCTCAGAACGCACAAAGCCGAGACGAATATTAGTAGGACTAATATTTACGGCCTTATTCATAGACAGATTAAATCTATTTTAGTTATCGAATCTTTTGTCTTCGCGCAAACTGAATTCAAAAGTCGTTCGAAAGGGACAAAACATTCGATAGCTAAAACAGGTTTTAAAACTGTCTATGAATAATCATAGTCTTTGCGGGTCGTAGCGGCCTCTGGAGTCGCAGCCAGCGTCTACCCACCCAGCCACGGAGACTAGCAATATTTGCGTCTGGTGCAATAACATGAGAACAATGCTTATTGTATGATCAAGCTTTATATGACGCGGCAATGTGTTTGTTTGTTGTAGTCGCTTCCGGTTAACAATAGAGCAACCTAAATATTTTTGCTTCGTCATAGTCCGTTGAATGCATACATACATAATGACACCTGTCGGTTACAGCTATCCGGGCGGATTCAATTTTTTTTTATCAGCCCTTATACGTCCCACTGCTGGGCACGGGCCTACTCTACAATCGAGAGAATCGATTGAGAGTGGTTAGGCAATATAGTCCACCACGCTGGCCTAGTGCGGGTTGTCGGACTTACATACCGTAGAAATTCTTGAAAATCGGATGCGAATATCCTACTACTATTTCCAAGTTTCATGATTTTTTTATTTTAATTTGTCCCATGCCGTTGAGCTGGACAGCTTTCGTGGCGCAGTTGGTTAGAGGTCACCTGTGAAACGAGAGGCCGCAGGTTCGGTTTCTGCAGTGACAAGCCAAGATATATGTTTGTGTAAACCACAAGTACATATTTGTTTCTGGTCTGGATGTTTGTGAGACCGAAAAGTCTCTTCGTTCCTGATAGGACACAAGACTCGATCTTAGTGTAGGGTCAGAACTATGTATGTGACTGTGTATTTGTTTATTATATATGTATGTTTATAAAATATACATTACATACAAATATATATACGAGCATGTATGAAGAGATTGATGAAAGTGGATGAAGCGAAAGTAATATGTCAGGATCGAGCAAAGTAGCGATCCATGGTCTCTGCCTACCCCTATGGGGTTCAGGCGTGACAATTATGTATGTATGTATGTACATTGACAATAAAGTCCCGAAAACCACAAAGAAATGCCCACTGACCGGTCAATGTTCACTGCCTCATTATGAATCAACATTAGTAACTCTTTGCACAACAAACTACATAATTTCTCAGTTTGTGATTCATCGCCTTCCCAGTACGAATGTTTACGTGTCGTGTTCTCAGTGATGCAGCAATATCTATGAAATAGGGTTTGTTTACTATTTCCCCGCACTTATCTGTTGATTGCTCGGACATTTCTTCATATTTATTGTCTTTGTTTGTGAAATACTTTTGAAATAGAGTTGGTCAATCACATTTTAGAACATGGCGTCGCAGGACCAACAGCATTGTCCACACCAAGCATTGAAGCAAACCAAGCCATAGCGAATGTCTAACCTGTCTTTAACCCGCAAGTAAATTAATGTATAAAATTATTATATTCACTGGACATAATGAGACACAACATCTTATGCCTCAGGATGGCGAGCGCAGTGGATTGCCAAGCATCGCTTTGTAATTCATGGTGTTTGGATTTGCTACTGTCCATGAGCGGTCATGTCGCTTACCATCCGGCGAATGGCATGCTCGTCTCGCCATTCATAGCAATAACAAATAAATAAAATAGTAAAATTAATAGGAAGAGTTTAATATATTTTTGTCCTCCGTAACGAACGTGATTATCGAATTGTGGTTTTGCATTAATGTCAGTTATCTTCGAATATGGGCATAAGCTTATGTATGTACTTAAAGACTTAACTCGGGAATCGAATCTACATTATCATAAGGGATAAGATCGATTGGCACTAATTTAAAGCAGTTTTATTTTTTCCTCCTATTGATGTATGTGGTGTAAAATAAAAAAATATATACATAAATAAATAAATAATTGTTAGCAGCTTATAAACCTTTAAAACATACAAAATAAATGGTATCATTTAATATTACATTTTCGTAACAAAACGTGCTCCATATATTAAATATATCACGAATTATTTCACGATAACTGCACGTGAGTACACAGGTGTTACAATATCTGCTATAGACATATACATAAATGCATAAACTCACGCCTTTTTCCCAGAAAGGGTAGGCAGATGTGCTACCAGGACACCCACGTTTCGCCTTGTCTGTTCTGTTCCACGATTTGATAGGAGCCGAGCTTATCACCATATTATCGAGCACAAATTCCTGACTTCGGGCTGATAATAGAAAAATCCAATGTCACTTTGCTCGACCAGGGATTTGAACCCGAGATTTCAGCGTTGTAATCGTACCGTAGTACAACTGCGCTGTACGAAATTTTGTGGGACAAACACTAGTCTGTGTTGGATCCAACCAACCACAGAGACTTCAAAAATCTTTTTTAGATTTTTGGTATATGACGTCATCATTATGTTGAAAAAGTCGTGCTGTGTCTATGTTGAAAACACACGCGCGTCCAATTCGTCAAGTGGCCGGCGTGACCGAGCCGCACGTATTATTAGAAACATTAGCACTATTAATCGTGTTATACGGACGTGTGTTTACGTAGCCAAGACATTGTGCTGTTTACTATTTATATTTTGAACCCATTATATACGCCTTCGTATCCGCCCGGATAGCGACCGTACAGTGGTTAGGGAGCCGTCATAGTGAGCCACGTGCGTCGCGTTTCAGTACTTGTGTACTTATATCCGGATACAATGAAGCTGCCATGTAAATAGGCTGTTTGACTAGTTTCGGAAAACATTTACAGTTTAATGGGGTCTACATATTTTATAAATAAGGGTTATTTTGTATTAATATAACTAATTTATTGAATAATAGATCTACTCTCAAAACGCTTAGTCCGGCAATATGGCGTCCACTCACTTGGGTGACGTCACCTGTCTGTGAAAATTCGTTCGCATTCGCTAAGTTTGAAGTTAGATGTCAATATATTATGTTTATTTACAGACGTGTGATGTCATCATAATGTTCGCGAATAAAAGCCGTTTACGATCACGTGGTTCCAATACAAAATACATTTAATTTTTTGGCTAAAATAAACGTGTTATAATATTTTAAATGTATATTATTACAAATTGCTTTAAAATTAAATAATCTACACAGATGGAAACAAATAATTATTTATTTTGTATATTGTTAAATAGAATACTGTGGCCAGCGGCGAGGGATAGTCATTTCGCGATGCATATTTCTGTTCACGACCAACTCGATTCTAAGAAACAAAGGGGACACTAGTGACTAGTGAGTATGCCCCCTATTTTTAAATATGCTATTAATCAGAGTGAAATGACCGACTGCCAAGTTGGGCGCCAACATTCGTAGTGCATTAATTGCGTTATGACAATAATGGAGATTAGCGCTGTTTAAATAGAAAGTGCGGGATTGGACTGCAGCCAGAGCATTGTGTACATAACAAAAGATAATTTCTATCGCGAGCTAAACGTTTGGTCTTAATATAACTCCGACAATAAGGTCCTTTGTTCACACACGGTTTTTCGGGGTGAAAATGTAGTTAATTCGCCGTGTTTAGACATAGTTGTCAGTGTTGTATGGATCACAATGAGAGCTTGTTGACATACAGGGCGTCACGGCGCGCCGTAGATATTCGCGCCAAAAAAACCGTGTGTGTACAAGAGGCTTTAGGGTCAACCAGACATTTTGAGAAGCCGTGGCCGGTTGTTTAGCCCGCTACGGCCCAGACACAGATGAATGTTTGAAACACAATATTTGTTCCGGGTCTGGGTGTTTGTGAGACCGAAAAGTCTCTCGTAAATTCTGACACTCGCGACACAAGACGGTATGTTAGTGTGGGGTCAGGATTATGTATAACAGTTAATTTTATTTATGTCGGGTACAAATTTCTGACTCTGGGCTGATGAACAGAAAAATCCAATATTATTTGGCCCGACTCGGCAATCAAACCCGAGACCTCAACGTTGTAAGGGTACCGTAGTACAGCTGCGCCACCGAGGCAGTCTGCCTAAATAACGACACTAATTTCGTATTAGTACCTGTTATCAAACTCGGAGGGAACAAAATTCCGAAATTGGGCGAAATAATCTCTGCATATGTTATGAAATAATGCCACTAATTCTTATCACAATAAATGCAGTTATAAAAC
The DNA here is from genome assembly GCA_033459515.1 of Theretra japonica. Taxonomy (NCBI): domain Eukaryota; kingdom Metazoa; phylum Arthropoda; class Insecta; order Lepidoptera; family Sphingidae; genus Theretra; species Theretra japonica. The sequence continues at coordinate 6,418,534 of CM065952.1, forward strand.
TAATTATCATAGTAAAAAGATAATTAGGTGTACATTGCTGCTTTTTCACCTTGACATTGCGCGTACACCGATTATGATATAGCAGTGTATACAATTTTATTCTTATCAACTCTGAAAACACAAAACAAGAAGTTGCGTTTTGAAGTTCCCACGATTTTACCACAGTTGATAATATTGCGCAAGTAAACATTTTGCCACAATTAAAATATGACACATTGCTGCATAATCAAGGCTAGTTAGAACGCGTTTCTGTACATACCCAGCAATGAACACACTCCGTTATCATTCCTCGATGTGTTGGTTTACATTACTGAGTGATTACAACGCGTTGGTACATGTCTTAGTACAAAACCAGCAATGAACACGTACTCTTTATCTTGTTTCGTGGTGAAGGGTGGTTAGTGAATGTCGGTTGATGCAATAATGTGGTAGAATTGCTTAGATACCGGCTGTGGGGGGCGGTCGAAGTTGAAATTAGCTAATTATTTACATAAAATTTAGAATTGAATTGAAATTCTAATAGGTTGCTGTATCATTCTGGGTTACACACTTGTTCTTATTAAGTATTTTACAATTTTGCATTGAATACACATTTTATAACACACATGAAAGGTCCCTCGTATGCGAGTGCGTGTAGGCGCCGCCGCTTTGTGTATCTCTGTCAAGCAGCAGTGTGTACTGACGTGTTCCAGTCAAATAAGGGATTCATCTAGGAATCAAAGATAATGAGTTGTAAACGTGTATAAATCTTTATTTTGTTACTGTAGGGGGTTACTCTATGATCCGAAACGAAGTTCGAATGTTCGGACGTTCGACCTTCGAAGTAAGTTATAAGTATTCCACTTCTAAAAATCAACATTATTCTCTATGACACTTATTAATTCCGAACTAAGTCTATGGTTACGACGTACATACGATAGAGGATTCGAACATTTTGTAGAGTATCTTGGGACATTCGTACAGTTTTACATGCATCGTTCGAACATTCGATCTTCGTTTCGGATCATAGAGTAATCCTACTAAACAGTGTCGTGTCGCGAGATATCAAAGATCCCAAAAATCTGAATTTAGCAAATTTTTTGCGTCCTATGACTACGGCTACGTTGTGAGCGACCATCGTATAAAATGTTTAAGGACCCGTCATTCATAAAATGTTGGTAGGGAAACCTAAATAATGATGAAAGTTAATTTCGGTGTTATAATGCTAGGGCTGTAAATTGCGTAAAGTCACGCGATGTAATGTTTGAGGCGAGGTCGTCGACACAGCCCTGACACAAAACTGCACCTTTACACATTTGTAGTGTACTACAGTCGACGTCACTAAAAACACGCCATTCAATCGGTGATAACCTCAACAAGGGTCAGGTGAAATGCACCCTGAATCGACGAGAAAGCATGAAGAGATTAATGAAAGTGTATGAAGCGAAAATAATAAGTCAAGATCGAGCAAAGTGTGATCCATGGTCTCTGCCGACCCTTATGGGAAACAGGCGCGATTGTTAATGTATACATACGTACATAAACATCACGACTTTTTCTAGAAATGCTAGACAGAGGTGCAACCAGGACACCCACGTTTCGCCTTGTATGTTCCGTTCCATGATATGATAGGGACGAGCCTATCGGCATATCGGGCACAAATTCCTGACTCCGAGCTGATAATGAATGGAAAAATCCTATATCACTTTGCCCCACCCGGGAGTCGAACCTGAGACCTCAGCTTTGTAATCATACCGTAGTATAACTTTGCCATCAAGGCAGTCTGTAAAGGCATTATGTACATATGTATGTACTGTACTATATAGCGCAGTTAGTTAAACGCCGGCTGCAAAACGAGAGGTCGCGGGTTCGAACTCCGCACCAAGACACATGTTAGTGTTGGGTTTGGTGAGACCAGAAAGTTTCATAGTTCATGACTCACGACGCAAGACTTATGAGTGTGGAGTCAGGACTATGTATGTGACTGCTGGTGTATTTATAAACGTAGACTCTGCCAGTCGTCACGCCACAGCGTTGTTACGAGATAATTATGACGTCACTAACGGCAGTTGCTGAGTCATGCTTGTTACCGCCGGTGACGTAATAAATGCAGAAACGCTCAGGATTGTGAACTTTTAGGTATGAAATATCGTTCCCTAGAGACAACTTTTAGACAAGGTTTTAACAATAAAAGCTGATTTGTTAATCTCAGTATTTTAAGCATTAGCAATACTCCATGCACACTCCAATGAGTATGCACGTAGTTTCACTAATTGTATTGTATTGTATCAGCCCATATACGTCCCACTGCAGGGCACGGGCCTCCTCTACAATCGAGAGTACGATTGAGAGTGGTTAGGCCATATAGTCCACCACGCTGGCCTAGTGCGGGTTGGCGGACTTTTACATACCATAGAATTTTTATACAAATCGCTATGGTATGCAGGTTTCCTCACGATGTTTTCCTTCACCGTTATAGTGCGTGGTGATTGACTATCAATACACACATGACTCCGAAAAGTCAGAGGTGTGCCCTGGGATTTGAACCCGCGACCACCGTGAACATGTAGGCAGCCGCGTCTGGTCCGTTACCTACAGGCCACCACGCACTTCACCGCCGCCATTCACTTCAGTTTCACTAAGCTTATCTGTAATTACGTCAATCAAATATCAATATGTACATTAATCATTATGATTTTAATGCAAGTTAGTAATAGGTAGTCGGGACAGGTTGTTTTCACGCGTGTATCCTCCAAGGGTAGGTCAAAAGTCTCACTTTCAACTATTTTTCCTTACGGTTCCTAGTGCATACGCACCTCGTCGATGAGTCGTCATCACACATCAACATGACTCATAATGATCGCGTTATTTCCCACGCTGACGTCATGATGGCCGGCACCGTAGCTTGTATCACTTGTTTATAAAATCGCTTCTACATACATATTAATACGTAATCGCCACACCCATATTCCATAGGGGTAGGCAGAGACGGGAATTCCACATCGTTCGTAATGGTAGACCATTTTCGCGTAGTCAATTAAATATTATGCATTCTTGTCGGTTCATATAATTATATTCGATTGATATATATTAATACTCAAAATAACACGACGATTGTGTTATCATAATTCCTCTATTCTTTTCCAACATCATGTACATTCATACGAGGGCTCGCTACACACAACTGTCATATTTTAATGCCTGCAACGTTTACTCTTGAACAATCACAGCGTAATACATCTTCCGACTCCGCCGTCCTTCCCACCAGCCGTTGACAACTCCGTTCTGTATTCAAATCTTTATTCTATTCTTGTTAATATAACTGCCAGCAACATCGTCATACTAGAATAGGTTGCTTTACTCATCGCTTATAAAAATCACCCGTTACATATTATACCGGAGATACTTAACCCGAAAAACTAAATCGTAAATGTATTTAAAAATAAGATACACGGTTCAAAACTGTGGATAATGATTCCTAGTTCCCACGCCTTTATAAATATACTGTGAGCAATGTGACCTGGCCTTAGTAGAAGTTTGGGTTATTTTACGTTTGTACTCATCGTCTTTTAGCGATTTGTATAAATTTCTATGGTATGTAAAAGACCGCCAACCCGCACTAGGCCAGCGTGATGGACTATATGGCCTTACCACACTCAATCGTACTCTCGATTGTAGAGGAGGTCCGTGCCCTGCAGTGGGACATATATAGGCTGATACAATACAAGACTCATCTTGCTATGTTACAAGAATTTCTGTATGTGAAGGCCGCCTGTACTAGTCCAGCGTGGTGGACTAAACCCTCAATAAAACTCCCGGTTGTTTTATTATTTATTGCAGTGAATGGCGAGACGAGCATGCCATTGGCCTGATGGTAAGCGATACAACCGCTCGTGGACAGTAGCAAAACCGAACAACACCATGCATTACATTCCATTATGCTCGCCATCCGGAGACATAACATGTTAAGTCTCATTATATCCAGTAGTTATTCTGGCTGCAATATCCTTCAAACCGGAACATAACAGTGCATTTACACTGCTGTTTGTCGGGAGGAATAGACATTGTCGTCTCGCCATTCATCGCAATAATAAAGTAGCAGCCGTGCCCTGGGATTGTAATCCGCGGCCGCCATTTCTCTCGCCTCCGGTCTTTTACTGACAGGCCACCACGCTCTTTAATGAGTTTATTGTAATATGCGTAGTTTGATCTTGTTAGTACGTTGTGTAACACTGATCCAATTGTGAGTAATGTCTTACTACGCATATTAGTGACGTCAGCAGCGCCATCAGATGACTCGTGTGTAGACTGTAGTGCATTGACACTAAACATCACTGTACGTGGGTGTACCTGTACTGTATCAGCCCATATATGTCCCACTGCAGGGCACGGGCCTCCTCTACAATCGAGAGTACGACTGAGAGGGGTTAGGTATAGTCCACCACGCTGGCCTGGTGCAAGGCGGACTTTACATATAGAAATTCAGGCAGCTCCTTATCCCACGAAGACTTGGTCTTAGTGTGGGGTCAGGACTATGTATTTGACTGTTGGGTGTTTTTATTATGACTATAAGAGGGTAGGTTGTAGTATGGACGCCATCATACAATTTTATTTTGATTTGCTATATTTAATCACCATTTAACTTGATAATATGTACAATAAAGATTAAATAAGATTTTTTTTCAGCTTATATTTGTTATTGATAACACCAAGGTCATTAATAGCTGTTGAACAAATAATGAAAGAAATAATGCAGTTGTTAAATATGGGAGTAAATTGTACTCTTAACTGTTTTTTTCTAATACAAGTTTCCGCATCGTCTGATACACATATAATACGGTGATATCAGACGATTTGAAAAATGTTAACGAAATGTATGAACACGTTTAGTCGCAGGATATTTTACAAAATTTAACTTACAATTAATTAACTTGCTGTAGTGTTTGCAGTTATTTTTATAGTAGTGGAAAGGTATGAGAAAAGTCCTACTTTCTAAGATTGATTTTTTTGTTATAAATAGTTTTTTTATTATTCCTTCTGGTTCTAATTCTGATTGTTTATTTTCGAATCAATAATCTATAGTGGTTTCATAAAATACGAATGACTTTTTTGTCATCAATTTCTTGTTGACTGAAATCTTGAAAATCCTTTGCCTTAACCTCTACATACATTTAGTCAACATTTTTCCAATCGTCTGATATTACCGCGTAATGCACTATAAGTATTACAGAACCATTACCACGTTGTGTATAGTGAGTGTTGTTCGCAGGTTCGGTTCTCGGCGGAGGCGCCGCGCGTGCGCGTGATGCGCGTGTGGTCGTATGCTGCAAGACAAGCGAGGATCGGCAACTGGCACCAGTGCAGCCTCGACAGAGACCGGTTCAAGCGCAGGTAACTAAACCATCGAGACAATGCTAATATTAATCAACTTATTAATATAGACAGTTTTCGTGGCGCAGTTGGTTAGATTAGAAACCAGGGCCCGATACGATCCTTGCATTAAGACAAATGGTGTGATCCATCTTCTAGGTCCTGATACCCACCTCACAAGATTTAATCTTAGTGTGCGGTCAGGACTATGTGTGTGACTGTTGGGAACATATTTTAATCATATTATTTTATAATAAATAATTTGCCACAATAACTAAACAGTAATTACACTTACTTGCTATTTAGTTATTGTGGCCCGTTATGTATGTGAGTATCTGCATGATCCACGCAAGCCGCAGGTGATCCCCAAAGCTGTGAAAATGCAAAGTAAACAATGACGTGTGTTTGCTCAGCTTCGGCAGACTCGCGACCGTCACGTACGCCAGCCACAAGCCAGTACAATGGCTTACCGACACTGACGTGACGCTGATGTTTCTTTAACACTACACGCCTTAATTAAATAAATTGAACAGTCATACACATAGTCCTGGCCCCACAATAACGTACGAGTCTTGTGTCGTGTATCAGAAACTACGAGAGACTTTTTATCAACACCCAGATCAGAAACAATTACTTGTGTACACAAACATTCGCCTGTGTGGATCGTAGCTCTCGTCACAGCCGGCGACCAACCAGCCACGAAAACTCTTAACCCTTGTCTTTCTTGTCCCTCATTCCGATGAACGATGTTCCTCTTAACTGATGGGTAAGAGCATAAAGATTGTTCACAACTAAATCAAAGCTTCTAACACTTTACGAGTTATCATTTACAAACACGATAATGTGTTTTTATTTATTTGATGAGTTAAGTTTCTCCAACAGCATGCACATTATTACAACGAATACCATTCTTTGCGCTACTGTTACATTTTGATGCATATACCACTTAAAGGAGTACACGAGATATAAATTACAACGTTACGCATATATGGGTAATATTTACTGTGTTCATAGGAATGTGTCATTGCTATTAGTGTTGAACATTAGACAATATTTAGGCTGGTAGGTTTTCGACACTAGTGGTCGCCGTCGTGTCCTTTTTATACTGGCACGACAAAATGACTACAATGCAGCTGGGGGTAAGCGCAAGGCAGGAAGAGGATCCTCTCTGTATCCACAGAGCAATGGTTGTAGGACAACCACACCAGGATACTCACTGTATTGCGCTTACCCCCAGCTGCACTGTAGTCATTTTGTCGTGCCAGTATAAAAATGTCTCTTTCAGGATCGCCGACGTCGATATGGCGGTGTCCTGGGTTCTGAAGCCGCAACATCGCGCGCGAGTCATGTTCCAAAGGTTTATGCCTTGGTGGAACGCGCAGAAGAGACTGGAACTGGCCGAGAAGAAGAAAAAAGAAGAAGCGGTGAAGACAGAAGCACTCCAGACCGAAACAGAACCAGAAGTAAGTCAGAGCGGAGAAGTTTTAAAGAGTGACACAAGTGATGCGGATATCGAAAATACTCAAATTGACGTTCCAAATTCAAATTTAGATAAAGAATTAGTCGAGTGTTCAAATAATTTAATTCTACAAAACGGTTTGAGAAGCGACGCGGATGATTCAAATTGCGAAGTTTTTGAGAGTAAATCGTTGAGTATTGCGGATTCATGTGATGCGAATTTGAAATCTATTGACAGTGTGAATACGTGCGAAAGTCCTAAAGCTAGCAAATTGGAGACAGTGCTTAGTATTTGACAGTACTCGAATGCACTCGTGAATAGGTGATAGAGCGATGCAACACTTGCCTATAACTCAGAGTAATAATCCAGCCCGGCCTACCGCAGGGGGCGGGCTTCCTCTACAATTGAAGGAGGTTAGGCCATCGTCCACCACGCTGGCATTTTTATACTGGCACGACAAAGTATCTACATTGCACCTGAAGATACGTGTACTCCAAATAGTATGAGGCTGAAACTCACTCCTTTTCTCAATCCCACCTTGAATCTAACCCCACAAATCCTGAATCCAACTAAAGCATGAACCCTACCAACTTTCCCTTGTCTGAATCCCATTCTTAAACTAACAATTGTGTGGGGTCTGCGAAACACGGTCTTTATACATCTTATAGTACGACTTCGTATTAAAGTTTTGGCAAAATTATCCAGCACCGGGCAAACCAAGTTTCTCAACGCGAAAAATTACTCAATTGTCCGACTGGAGAACAAAATTAAATCAGACGATTAAATTTTACAATTTATTATCGATAGTTTGCTCCCAATTCGGTTATTTAAATTTTATTTTTATAGAAAGTATATTTCGGGAAATATTTTCAAATCGTCATATTAAATGAGCTATTAAGACAACACAACCAGGCCGGCATAGTTATGTCAACTTATAATATAAACATATTTGTTTTAAAAATATATGTTACTTGCAAATTATAACAAATTATTAATGAACTGCTCTGATTTAAACCAACTTGTAACTTTTGTAATATTCACTATATTGTAGACTGGTTTTGAAAAGAGCAACACTAGAGTTTCTTGCCTGTTCTTCTCTAGTGAAAACTGCTTTCCGAACCGGGTAGTAGTCATTGGGTGGTAGGTCAAAAAATGACAACCTAAATAATGTTGAAAATTTTAATGGATTCAATAAATTGTTTTCATTTTCATTGTCAACTGTGATAGCCATCTTACGTCGGTGGATACACTATCTGTGCTGCGCTTACCATCAGGCGCGGTGTAGTCACTTTGTTATGCCAGTAAGAAAAGGGGGACTACAGGCTTACGTACTTCGTATAAACAACTTATAACTTCCCACTTTTCTGAGAAAAAGTATCTTGATACACACCGATAGATAGACAGACAAACAGAGAAAGAGAGTATTGAATTAAATTCTTCGTTTCTATGTTCCTTTAAGGCCTTATTAATAAACTTGGATGAGCGAAGGATTAACTTTAGTACAAGGCTTTAGAATTGACTCGATTATTTCGAATAGCGAGGTATTCACGATTCCCTTCGCTCATCCGAGTTTATGAATAAGGCCCTTAAAGTTCAAAGGATCACGCACCAACTTATCAGTCCAGTAAAATAAAAACTAGCTTAACAAGTCGCTCGTATTAAGGACTTTCACATTTGACTGGGTTATTCTTCAGTTATCAGGGATGTAGTGAATCCGTAACTACGGATACTGATATCCGACTGATTCTTGTGTATTTATATTTTCCATTTAAAATTCCTTGGAGAAAATATCCAAAACTTAAACCGTGTTTAATTTACATCCGCGTCCATATTTTTGTGTTCATAATTCATTCCCATCTATATCTTAAATTTCATTTCCATAACATCTCTGGTTATAAAAAAGGAATTATTTTATGAAAATGGTAAATAAAAAAATACACACGGCCTCAAATTTTGTTAATTTTTATTGGTATACATCTGATCTTCTAAAAATCTTGTCCATAGTGACCTGTATGTGTTGCGTTTCGGGCTCTGTGTATATCCGGATACAATCACACAGAGATCACACATCTCACGTCGGTACTGCCTGCACTGCGCTTACCATCAGATGCCAGGAGCTCCTCCTTCCTCTTCCCATCCTTTTCCTTTCCCGCTCCTCTCCCGATCTGATGGGCCGGCAACACATCCATGATCCAAGCGTTGTGGATGTTCATGTACAGTGATCACTTACTTACCATTAGGTGACCTGCTTGCGCGTTTGCCGGACCTATTGTATAAAAAATTGTGCATTGTACTCTGTCGTGATAGTAAAAATATATCTCCGTCAACTTCATGAGACAACTTCATCATGTCGCTTTTTTGGCTGTTGGTGAGAACGCGCGTCGTAAAAGTTTTCCTCTCATCATTTTTCCAAATACCCAAAAGAAGTGTAATCTAAAAAACTGTTTCATCCCGATACGCGACATATTTGGAAAACTTAAGTTAATTATAGCTTCGTAATAATATGTATATGGATATCAACTACCAATCTAAAAGATCTACCTCAGATATATTGGCGTAATTTTATCACAATATTGATTAATTACATTTTATGTAACTATGCATATACACATTTACTTTGTTTTAAAAGAAACATATTCCTAGGCCTAATTTTTCAATAGTCAAATATTTTTCGCCAAATAAGATACAAGGGCAATTTATTAATAAATCTGAATTAAAATTGTCTAAATTGTGATACTTTTAAATTGAGTCAGATTGTAACTTTGATGGAACTCTTATTTGACGATTGAAAAATCAAGCCTTAGTGAAATTTACTAAAAACGACAAAGAAAATAGTAAAAATAAAAACATGGAATAAGAGTTACTTTAAAAAATACTACAGTTCTTGATTATGGATTATTCTAAAACAAACTCGTGTTTCAAAATTACGGGACACTTGACAGTTCTATAAAAATGCATAGACTTGTATATCTATGGTACATGACCATAACTTTGGAATTTAATTTTGTATAAAAATACCACAACATCAAAGAGGTTTTAACTATAACATACTTCAATAAGAATTGTATAATTGTATATTTTAAGTTAAAATATCTGTTAGTTATGATTGGATTGTAAAATTGCACAATATTGTATATTTGTATAGAGATTTAATATATTTTGTTTTAGTCACCGGACTACGCAATAAGTGACTGCACTTTTGCGTGAATCCGAATATTTATAGCATCACAAGCACAACGGCGCCTGCTGGCTGTATACCGCTTTACACGTTCGCGTGTATTCGGCGAATAGAAGCGAACACTAATGTTATGCGAAAAATAACTAGTAAATTACAAGAAAATTAAGAACCCTGTTATATTTGAAGTGCAATACCTCTCTCTCCTCTCCTATGCTCTTCCCATCCTTTATCCTCCCCGCTCCTCTCCCCATCTGGTGGTCCCCCAACACATCTATGATCCAAGCGTTGTAGATGGTCATGGGCGGCAGTGATCGCTTACCATCAGGTAATTGTTTGCTCCTTTGCCAAACCTATAGTACATATAAAAAAAACAAGTTATATTTCGTGTCCAATACCCCTTTCTTCCTCCCGTCCTTTTTCCTAGCCTTTCTCTTTGAGAGCATTTATCAAAATGTACATGTTCATGTGCGGTAATCATTTATTGTTTTGAAACCTATGAAAAAACATCAAATCAAATATTCAAAATAATTTTATCCACATCAATGTTATTTATACATTCAAGGGTGAATGTGTCTATTCGTCGTAAAATTCGAACGTTTTGCATTTTAAGTTTTTAACCATGACTTAAATTTGGCTGGATTTTTGACAGCTCATTACATAACCTAGAGTTATATTAGTTGTACAATAGTGTTTGTTTAAAATCGTTTAATTGTATTTCGCCATCTAAAAATCATTATGTTCTGTGTAAGTTTTGAAAGAAAGATCGTATTTAAAATGTTTTTGTATTTAAACAAAACATGTCATTTGGTGAAAAGGAACGCAGGAGTTTATATCAATAATGGTCGAATGATTAACTATGAAATATGATATTTGTATATTGAAAAGAATGAAAGACTGAGTTTTTTAAATGTCAAATATAATCACTTTAATTTTAAAACGTGACCAATTTAGTCTACCACCCCTGTGTCCCTATTCACCCCGTTTATCTTGTCATGTATGTTACATTAAATTGCTATTTATAAATCTGAAGTGTAGCCATGCAGGTGTCTGGTATGTTCAAAATTGCACATCAATATAGTATAATAGGTTTGTACGAGCAGACAGGAGGTGTGGGGAACCAACGTGTAATATATTTATATAAACTGATGCTTTTGTTTTATTACAATACCCTGATCCTTAACCCTTTTGGAAGACTATTTGATGAGACGAATCACAGTAACTGTGAAGGAAAATACCGTGAGGAAACCTGCATACCATAGCGATTTGTAAGAATTTTTATGGTACGTAAAGTCCGCACTAGGTCAGCGCGATGCGACCAGCGACTATATGGCCTAACACCTCAATCGTACTCTTGACAGTAGGGGAGGCCCGTGCCCTGCAGTGGAACGTACATATATGGGCTGATACAGAGACGAATAGTACGTCTGATGGTAAGCGTCAGCATATAACCAGCAGCAACACTCACTACTCATTACTGACTGCGCGGCACAAGCTCACATACATTACTCAAGTCTCTTGTGCAGTAATCACTACAATGTGCTTCATGAACACTGCAGTTCACACACTGCTGCTTCACAAATAGACAAAGACGGCCCCTGCTTCGTCGTATGTTTTGCACAAGTGATATCTGCCAGCATATATTTTTTACATTTATATGAATGGCGAGAACATATGCGCCCGATGGTAAGCGATAAAACAGCTCATTGACAGTAGCAAAACCAAACAACATGAATTACAAACATGGACGTAGTATCAATTACAAAGTAATTCTTGGCATTCCACTGCACTCGCCCTCCTGAGACATAACATGTTAAGTGTTATTATGTCCAGTATTTACTCTGGCTACAATATCCTTCAAATTCTGTATACACTTATAAAGGCTCGTCACCTTGTACAATTCTTATACAGGGTATATCAATTCTGCTACAGAAACGAAACCAGGTGGTAGTTTTAGTGACTTTAGACACAAGGCAACTAAAATTTTTGAAAAAAAAGCTACGATATTTTTTTGTAATTTTTTTCCTACCATCGTATTTGGGAGGTAAATACATACATTTTCGTAAAAAAATAATGTACACCCTTTTATTTTAAAAGACGCTATAGTACGCAAGGCTTTAAATTATAATTTTAGCAGAAACTATGGATTTACCACCCAAACACAATGATGTATAAACATTACAAAAAAAATCATCGCATTTTTTTGCAAAAATTTTAGTTGCGTCGTGTCTGTAGTAACTAAAATTACCACCTGGCTTCGTTTTCGGTAGCAGTCTTGATATACCCTGTATAAAATATATGTATGTGTAATGTTATGGTGGCGCAACAATGATGTATCGATGTTATAAAAAAATATACACAACAGTGCATTTACACTGCTGTTTGACGGGAGAACGACATTGCCGTGGTACCTACCCAGGTGGCCTCCCATATGATGGACCTACCATTTAATACGTTTTCGATTGCATAATCACTACAACATATTATACAAGAACATTTATGGTATGTGGAGACTGCTAACCAGCACTAGGCCAGCGTGGTCATTGTGGTGTATACTGAATAGCTTACCTAATCCGTTTCAATCGAACCTTTGCTTGCCCTTAGCTGCCATATTATTATATGTGAAGTCGTCACAAAAAGTACGGACCCTTATGCTTGCAGGATTAATTATCAGACCGTTACATACCTAACTGAACTGAGATAATAAGTATGGCAAAATGCTAAACGGCATGCGTAGCGAAGGAAATATCGATAACAGTAATTCCCCTTACATAGTGGCGAATTTTAATAATCATTATTAACAATATAGTTCTGCTGTTCGATACAAGATGGCGCTATAATTAAAATTGGCTGTCCTCAATTAGCATTAAATGTAATCGAGTTTCAAGATTTCTCATAATTCATATTATAAGATGGTAAAATAATTAAATAGTCGGGCTATTGAGAAATGACTATTTTCAATGTCTGAAAATATATTAATTGTATAACATATATGATATTATTATTCTAAGTTAAAATAGTTTAAATTCTAAAGGAAACATCTCAAGTAATTTCGTTCAGTTTATTTATTTATACGATCATTTTATTTTACATACAAAAAAGAACTCAAACACACCTACACGCTTCACAACAAAATATATAATCTTTATTTCTATACACTACATTATATTATTTGGAACTTATTTCTCAGTCCCGCGCGGTCGCCTGTTATTGTCGGACGCGTACGCTCGAACTGACTTAAACTGGTTTGAGCCGACGCTTCGCTTAATAGTTACTGTGCAAATAAACATGTGTTTAACTGATAATTACCGAGCATGAACCAAAACATATTGGTGAGTAATGAACAAAACGTGTCAAGTGATTTACCGGTTATAATTCCTCAAGAAATGAGTAGCAGTTGTAATAGCCTGGATATGGATTTGGAAGATAACTTTGACGATGATGTTCATGAGAAAGAGACAAGAAGAGGATTTAAAAGAAATAGAAGAATCGATCATGAGGAGATTTGGACTACTGTAGGAAAGAGTGGAAAACGTTTTGCGCGAGCAGGAAGTAAGGATGACATGAGTAGAATACCCCAGGATAAGACTGAAGTTTGTATAACACACACTGAAAAACTACCCAAACAATTCAGACTAGCTAAAGTACTAAAATCAGAGAACATACAAGATGTTAGTAGGATTAAATACATAAACGCTTATAAGGTACTAATCCAATTTACTAATGAGGAAAGCGCTGATAAAATTATTAATTGTAAGTATTTTAATGAGGACGGCTATAAATGTCAAAAGACATTTGAAGTTGTTCAGTCTTATGGGGTCATAAAAGACATTGACCTAGATCTCAATGAAGAAGAGATAATGGAAAGCCTCACGTGTAACACAACGATTATAGGTGTTAAAAGGCTCAAAAGAAGGGGTAGCTCCGGCCAATGGGAAGATAGTGAAGCCATCAAAATTTGCTTTAAAGGATCTTCCTTACCTTCATTTGTGAAAATATTTGACACGAGAGTCAATATAAGCCCATATGTCTTTCCAGTCACGCAGTGTGCTCACTGCTGGAGATACGGTCATACAATTCGATTGTGTCCTGCAAATAAACCAGTCTGTCCGAAATGTGTAGGTAATCACCTTAACTGTGAAAGTACCGACTTCACTTGTAATAACTGCGGTGGAAAACACATGGCACTGGCTAGAACATGTCCAATTTTCATTAAGGAGAGAAAGATAAGAGATCTCATGGCTGAGTTCAATTGTACTTATAAGAGAGCTCTAACTATTTACGTCCCGCCATCTCCTCCTCCTCCAATAATTGCATCTGAAAGAGATTTCCCTGTTTTATATTCTCGGATCGAACCAAACAAGAAAAATTCGCGACTAGCAGAAACAAATAGTTCCTCAATTCACAGTGGATCTTATGTTAAAGCCGTAACGCAGGATGAAGCTAAAAGGAAAAATACTCAAAAGAAAAAGAAAAGCACCAATAATATAAATTACATGGAACGCATGATTTTAGACGATTGGGCAGAAGAAGTTCAAACTGATGAAAACAGAAACATGGCACCAGAAGATGATACCTCTGACAAAACGACAGCAGGCAAAGAAGTATTTTCTTGGAGGATACTATTTAAAAAACTAAAAAATAAAATGTTAGAACTGAACATCTCTTGGGAGGAGAAGATAAAGAGCTGTATAAGTATTATTTGGAAGTTCGCAATATCCTTTGTTGTTCAGCACCTGTCAGCCTCGCATTTTGGAGATTTTCTGAAACAATATGGATTATAACAACAGACACATTACAGTTAACATACTTCAGTGGAATGCCCAAAGTCTTCGTCCAAAATGTTCTGAGTTTGAAGCACTTCTCAACCGGGAAAAAGTTCATATTGCAATAATCAGTGAAACGTGGTTTAAGCCGGGAAGCGATTTCCGTATTAGCGGGTACAACACATATAGAACTGATCGATTTGATGGGTTTGGCGGAGTTGCAATTTTAACACATTGGACTGTCAAAGCACAAAAAATTCAAACTACCTGTATTAATCCACTTATCGAACTTATTCACCTCAAAATTCACAATTGTGACCACTTGGAAAATATTATATCACTTTACTGTCCTCCGGGTGTAAATACTTCTCATAACGACTGGAACAATATTTTCACTAAAACAAGACAGAAGACGATTATCGCAGGCGATTACAATGGTCATCATACTAACTGGTCCTCTAAAACTGATATAAGAGGCTTCCAAATATTTGATGCTGCAATGGAAAACGATTTCATCTCCCTGAACAACGGTAGTCCTACTCGTATTAAACTGTTCAACGGCTTGAGTCAAGTGACTACACCTGACGTGTCATTTGCATCAGCAGATATCGCACTCGAATTTAGTTGGAAGGTAATTAATGAGAATCTGGGAAGTGACCATTTAATGATTATGATTGCCACTGAAGTTCCGCAAACAAATTGTCACACAAATCACAGGAATTTTAAAAGAGCAGACTGGTCAGGATACAGAAAATATTTAGAACAACATTTACCAAATGTTAATCTCCTGGATGATCTTCAGACTGCGTACGATAACTTCATTGATGTCATCAACAATTCCGCGGATAAATTTATTCCAGTTAGTAAGACATTTGCTAATCCCGCCAACTGTAAAAAATTTACACCTAAGCCGTATTGGAATGAGGATTTATCACATGCAGTTGCCAAAAGACGAATGGCTTTAGCTAAATTTAGGAGAAACCCAACACCTGACAATTTGGCTATACTTAAAAGAAAAATAAAGAACGCCCAGTCCATGATACGCCGCTGTAAATCCAAATCCTGGCAGTCTTTCTGTGATAGCATAGACACTGTGACTTCTTCGAGTGAGATGTGGAATCGTATGAAGTGGCTTAAGGGTTACAGGCTGGCTAGGCCAAACGTTGACAGTGAAAAATTAGAATCATTATTATGTAGTTTAGCACCCGATTTTGTACCCTCCCGCAGACCTATTTTTAGTTCAATAAATCCCCAACTATGTAGCCCCATCTCTATACAAGAATTTAAAAATTGTATCAAACAGTCAGACACCGCACCTGGTTCAGACAATATCTCTTATTCCATGATTCGCAACTTGCCTGAAGTTGGCATAAATATGTTAGTGTTTTTCTATAATTCATTTTTGGTAAATAGCTTTGTCCCTAGGCAATGGAAAAATATTAATATAATCCCGATTCCTAAACCGGTTGTTGACAACACAGAAACACCCGGTATTAGACCAATCGCTTTGCTATCATGTCCGTGTAAAGTGTTCCACACTATTCTAACTCGACGAATAGAATGGTACCTAGAAAAAAATGACCTATTTTCCAATGAAACTGTAGGTTTTCGAAGGTCATTCTCAGCCATGGATAATTTAACTAGACTGGTGACAAGAACTCAGGTGGGTTTCGCTAAGGGGCAATCAACTATAGGATGTTTTATTGACATTGATGGTGCGTACAATAATGTAAGTTTGCAGAGTCTATTGAACATCATGGACAGTCTTGGAGTGGGATCCAACCTGTGCAAGTACATATATGAATTTTTAAATGAAAGAATTTTATCAATTCAAACTGGTAATAAAGTCATTAGCCGTACAACTAGTTTAGGCATTGCACAGGGGGATCCATTATCTCCGATATTATTTAATATTGCCACTGTCAATGTTTGTAAAGGTATAGAAGGTGTTTTTATATCGCAATACGCGGATGACTTTGTCATATACAGTACAAATAGGGATTTATCTCCTGCTGTAATTGATATACGAAGAGCACTTTATACTTTTTGTCAACTTGTGGAAGAATTAGGCCTTAAGATTTCTCTCAGAAAAACAAAAGCATGCATATTTAGCAAAGCAAAATTAAGAAATATTATTCCACTTAACTTAGAGCTTGACGGCATACATATTCAACAAGTTAATACTATAAAATATTTGGGCATGTGGCTTGATGAAAATTTGAAATGGGGTAAACACATCAACGCAATTAGGGATAAAACTTTTAAATTTTTGAATGTCTTCAAGGTCTTGGCTGGAACTAATTGGGGAATACATCCTAAACACCTCAGGCAGCTTTACATAGCAATAATTCGAAGCCGGCTAGATTATTGCAGTTATCTTTACCACAATAGCACAATCACTCATTTACGGAAACTTGATAAAATCCAAAACCAGGCAATGCGGGTCATTGGGGGTTTTATCAAGAGCACGCCAATCCATGTTATGGAGAGTGAACTGTCACTTCAGCCTCTATACATAAGAAGAACATATTTGGCTGGCAAATTTTGGCTAAGATCAAAGGCCCTTTCTAGCAATGTTTCTATCAACGTCATAGATCAGCTAAATAAAATCAATTGTGTGTACGGTAGACGGAATAAAATTCCTTTGCTTTTGTTTATCCATAAAAAGTATAAAGATGCACATATACACTCCTCGCACAAGTTAAATATTTATTCATTAGACACGTGGATAGCTAACTTTGATCTTTCTGATATTATCAAGATTGATATTGATGGTATTACCAGTTCCAAACGATCAATTCGAGTATCAGATATGAAATACCTTTGCAATAATTTCCTCACAATTAAATATGCCTCATTTTATAAATTATTTACCGATGGATCCAAGGATACATTTGGATGCGGATCAGCATTTTTCGATCCTCAGACTGAAGTCAAAGTTGGATTTAAAGTTGATACTAACATCTCGATAATGCATTGCGAATTGATAGCCATATCCGAAACTTTATCCTATGCTTTATCAATTAATCACCACCAATTTGTTATACTGTCTGATTCGAAAAGTGCACTATTTCACTTGGCTCGTATAACCTCGACCATTCGAGGACATCCGATTGCCTACAACATCCTGGATTCCATCTGTAAAATTAAACAGGCAAACAAAAAAATTGTCATACAATGGATACCATCTCACATTGGAATCACCGGTAACGAGGAAGCAGATCATGCAGCTAAGCTTGCCATTAACGAGGGTATCCTCTACAACTGTTTACCATTACATAGCGAAGTTTTGGCTAAAGTAAAAGAGATGTGTCGATTAAGTTGGCGTGAATACTTTGACGAGCGCTCAACAACTAAAGGAATATGGTACAGAACAATACAATGCCAACTACCTCGTTACCCGTGGTTCGATCAGCTTAAAATGAGGAGACGAAACATTGTTGCGCTTCTAAGGTTGCGGTCCGGACACATTCCTTCCAACAAATTTAAATATTTGATGAATGTTTCGAATACACCCAATTGTTCAATTTGTAATGTGGTGGAAGATATTCATCACGTGCTATTGGAATGCATCCGAAACGCAACTGAACGTCGCAGTACCGCCTTATTTCATAATATTGACGTCGGAATTTGCAATAGTTTGTTAAGTTCTCCATCTTCGGAAGGAACAAGAAAATTACTTGCGATTTATTTATCATTTATGGAAAAAAACACGATAAGATAATTTGTTGACACTATTATAATACATAGGTTAAGACATTTTTTGTATATACTTAAGTTGTTTTTATAGGAGTGACATAGTCAATTTCTGATTAAACTCCCAGGTTAAATAAATAGAAAAAAAAAAAAACTTATTTCTCAATCTCTCTTCATTATATTACATCAATTATGAATTAACATAAAATTACATAAATAAAACTAAACATTAAACAATCTTAATCGCAAATTCCATAAAACAATTCAAACGCAGTATTTTAAGTGAGATTCTTAAACAGTGAGTACCTTTACCGGGGCTGGTAGCGAGTAGAATAATGTGATCGTCTTTTAAGATTAAATTGGCAATTTTTCTTACACACATGGTGATATTGACATATTATTATGGTATTTAATTCAAACCACTTGTTCCTAACCACCCCAGGTACCACTGTACCAAGTTTGAAAAAGGTTTTTGATGGTTTCATATGGGTACGAAGTTCAGCTAAGCGGTAAAAAGACTAGTATCTCTACAGGATGGCTAGAAGTCGTGAAAAATAAAATCAAGGTTTTTGACAAAACATAATCCCGGAGTTTTTTTAAATTTTGTACAATGTCACCTCGGGTGATTAAAACGTGGGTTAAATTAAATGCCATATTAGGTCAATATCAACCTGTATATTTGCGGCATGGAAACCAATGTTGCTGGGTTATTTCTTCGGCGCACTACACAACAAAGCCGCCGTCTCGCCAACACAACCCGGCAGTCTGTCAATCATTTCGGCAACAAGCGCCCGCACGTCTTACCTGAAGACATGTTGGCGGCGAGCGGCCACGCTAGCGCTCAACTCGTTTACCTGGTGACATTCAACAACTATGAGAGTAAAGTGTCCAATTAACTCGCCGGCAAAATGTTGCCGACATTGGTCGGCGGGTTGGCGACTTTGGTGTGTTCCATGTCAGCAGCTCACGAGTAAGGAGTGTGTTACTTCTTCTTCTTCTTCTTGTCGGTGTGGAAGGGCGGCAGGCCGAACAGTTCCGGCTGGAAATCCAGCAGCGAGCGCAGCACCAGCGTGGCGAGGCGCGTGTGCTCGCGGTCGAGCCGGGGGTCTGGCACCATCACCACCTGCCGTGATGGTATGATGGTAACTGGTGATTTACCATCTGATGCTTGCGATGTTGCAAGCAGCAATACCAGAATTTTAGGGGAAGCGGGATTGTGAATTTAATATTGGTACTTGCGACGCCTATGCAAGTAGTGTTGCCAGATTATTATAGAGGCAAACTGCGTTTTTAAAGGATGTAAGTGGAAAAAAAGCGGAAATCTTCAAGACTGTATTTTGACAAAATATATTGTATTGTATGTATTCAGTCGCAATGTAGTGTCTATTATAACGGACAATTAATAAAAAAAATCGTCTTTGACTACTGACTACGACAAATGGGTATGTTACATAATGTGATATATAGGACAACTACAATATATAGAGTGATGTATGACCTGCATGCCAGCCTCGCAAGCCGCCTTCACGCCCACCGCCGAATCTTCAAACACGAGACACTGCGTTATCGTCAACATTTTATCATACAGTTAGCTAACTTATTTATTATTTGAAAATTGAAATGTATAAATCATTCTTTATGTACTGTAGATATTAGCCGATAATCGTTTACTGTTCAACCAAGGCAAGGGACTCCTATTCAACCAAGAGTTCAATTAAGACGGGCTAGGACATACACCACGCTGTCCTAGTGATTATTTGTAGCCACAAGTATTTGGTCGGGCCTGAGTGTTTGTTAGACCGAAAAGTTTCGTCTGATACACGACACAAGACTTGGTCTTAGTGTGGGGTCAAGACTGTGTGTGACTGTTTGGGTGTATTTATTCAAATGTTACCTTCTTGGGCCTGGGTTTGTCCGGGAACCGCGCGGCGGCCACGAGGTATATGTCCGGGTGCGGCTTGCCGTGCTCCACCGCGGGGTCGGTGATGCTCACCTGCACGTAGTGAAGCACTCTTTATGCCGGCACAATAACTACAATGCATCTAATGGTAAGTGCAGTAAAGATATAGCATCCACTATGTCGCCTGTCGATACAACGATGCTTGATTGTATCCAGATATCCACAGAACCCAACAAGCGACACACTTGGCTTGCTGACGGCTCCTTAACTGTGTACAGTTGCTATCTGGGATACGAATATCTTTCCACTAGTTAGGCCTCAGACCACCACGCTGTCCCGTAGCAGGTTGGGCTAACTTCACTTACTGATTTAGACAGTCTCCGTGGCTGGTTGGTTAGACGCCGGCTGTAAAACAAGAGGCCGCGGATTCGAACCCCGCATATTTGTATATCGAAATAAATATTTGTGTTGGGTTTAGGTGTTTGTAAGACCGGAAAGTCTCACGTAGTTTCTGATAAATATAACACAAGACTCGATCTTAGTGTAGGATAAGGACTATTAATATGACTATTAGGTGTATTCGTTTAAAATTTATCTTGTGTGAGGAAAAAATTGTAGCTTGTGATAGACCATTTTACTAAGTGTGTGATGTTAGGTGTATATATCTATGACTAGTCCTCGCCTTGTGGTGGAAGAGGCCGAAGATCTCTGGGCGTGCGGTGGCGTGCAGGCGCACGGCCTGCTCCGTGGAGTTGGTGGCCAGCGCCAGCGGCACCTTGTACTGGTGCAGGTGGGTCAGCAGACGCTCGGCTCCTGAACAATATATCTTGACGTGTTTAACTACCACCACGAACTACCTGTCTTCAATACTCCTACAAAGTAACAATATCTTGCCTCCCACTCGGTTTCCTGTATGGCTATAATACCTGCTTCGTAGCACAGTAGTTCTACTGTACGTTACGACTGAGGTCTCAGGTTGGAATCCCGGGTCGGGCAGTGACATTGGATTTTTCTATTAATTATCAGTCAGAAATTTGTATATATGTATGATTGTTATGGCGATAGGCTCGCCCCCTATCGTGGGACGGAACACACAAAGTAAAATACGGTGTCCTGGTAACAACTCTCCCTCGCCTTTCTGATAAAGAGGCGTGTGTTTATGACAGTATTATTGCGTGGTACCGTCGAGCAGCGGCGCGCTGGGCAGCATGGTCTGCGCGCGGGTCCGCAGCTGCGCCTCGAACTCGTCCACGGAGATGGGCAGGTGCAGCTCGCGCACCACCGTCGCGCAGATGTCGCGGTCCGTCACCCCGAACATCTGCACCACACATTGTACTACTCCTTCTACATTTTACCAAGTTTAGAGCCACTCTGCTACGCAGGGAAGTGGACACAAAATATTTCGAACTCCTATTAAATAACATTATGATTAATTTCGTCGCGGATTGAAGACAAGTTGAACATTCCCGGAGACTCGGCGAGTCATTAAAATGCGTGCCACTGTTGATCCTGGTTTGTAGGAGTTGCAGTGGTCCACCACTGCAACCCCTCATATCCAATGAGGGCGAGAAAGTCTCCTAAACAAGTAGTAGAGCCACGCTGCGGGATGAACCAGTTAAACAGTTATACCTCGAGCATATTCCTATAACTCTACACCCAGGTAAGTACAGCGTGGCTCTAGCATTGTTATAGAAGCTTATTTTACATTATCTGTTTAATTTTCATAATACTAAAATGAAGGTAGTAATTGTAACAATCTCTGTACGAGTGAGTAACACCTCAGTCCGCTCGTGACCATGACAGCTCACAGCTGTGAAGTAGTCGAAACATCGGGAAGTTACAAAATGGAAAATCAAACCAAATGCGCGATAAAATCCGTAAAAATAGTTTTATTTCTGCTTGTTTAATCCATGACAGGCATGAATGATGCTGTATCAGCCTGTAATCACAAAAGACAATGAACAGACTCCAAGACTGAGGTGACGACAAAAGGATGAAGTAGAAGGTAGAATACGAAGGCTGTTAAATCTCAAAAACGTTTGCAAAGTAAATAAATAAAAAACCTTAATAGAATGAGTAGTTCAATACTAAATTTTATATCAATGAAATAAATAAATAAATATAAATTTTATATCATTGGCAATTATTATAAAAAAGGATGTTGAAATTACTCACTCGTATCTGCATCGCCTTGGTGTAGACACGGCCGTATTTGGAGCAGATCTGCTTCACCATCTCGTGGTACATCACCTCGGAGTCTGCGGACAATTACACCATCATATTCAAATATGAAATATACACGACAAAGTGACTTCAATGTGCGTGGTAGTAAGTGCGGAGCAGATAGTCTGCACGAGCCGAGATGATTGTCTCACGCCGACCGACAAAATGATAAATACACCCAACACCTAGTTCGACTCTACATTATCATCGAGTCTTGTGTCGTGTATCAAGAACTAAAAGAGACTTTTCGCTCTTACAAACACCCAGTCCCAAAACAAATACTTGTAGGTACGAACATTTGTCTCGGTGCGGGGATCGAACCAGCGACCTCTCGTTTCACAGTCGGCGTCTAACCAACTGCGCCACGGAGGCTGTTAAATAATTTATGATTCCTTTATGACTTCCCATACTAAATCAAGAGAAAAAGTATTAAGATAAGGGGTGAAATCTCCGACGCCGACGCCTGTACACCATAGGCTCTGACAGATGATGTTGATCTTCGTTTTGCTTCATCCTGACATCACTTACTCTTCATCTTGGTACTTTTATAAACGTGTTCTCGTTTATTCAGGGTACATTAAATCTGACCCTTGTTTAGGATGTCACTGTTGCGTAGGTTCAGTGAGTTTTTGTGATATCAAAATGCAAGAAAGGAATGCGTATGGTTAGGTTTCGTACCCAGTACGGTGCCGTCCAAATCGAAGAGGCAATGAGTGACCTTCTTGTAGTGGATGTTGGCGCGGCTCAGCATAGACCGCGCCCGCGCGCAAAATTTACGAAACACACCTGCATCCCACAATTCCAAGGCTTACAACCACATCCACTTAAATAAATCTAGCTGGCGATGCCGTTGACGTGTGGCAGATGACAACTGAACAATACCATCTAATGTTGAATAGCGGAACTATGCGTTGTTGTGGTTTGACGTTTTTCGAGATAAATGCATAGCGCCATCTGTTGTGAAATAGTCGAACTAATCGCATGTTTCAACTTTTAATGTACAACTTGGTAATTCTATTTAGAAATCTTTATTCTTTAATGCCGAATGCAGGCCAAGAGCCTAGTACCGCAGTCACGTGGTAACAAACAAGTTGCTTAAGAAAAGTGTGTTATTATTGTTTTCCGCTAGGTGGCGCCCATCAGTAATTACAGTTTTTATATAGCTCCCGAGAAATTTAAATTGAAAAATATTTTAAGCGTATAATTCCATCTAAAAGTATTTGCAAAGCTTTTATCGTACTCCTCTGCATATCTACTAGTGTTTGTGTGATATTCTGTGGACTAAAAGTGGCAATAAACGGTTCTGAACTTTTTTTTTTTTGACCGTTACTTAACTTCAACTGTGAAAGTGCTGGATTGTGTGATGACACGTCTGTGAAACTTCCTGTAAGTGACAAGAGCATCTTTGCACTTAAAGAACTCGGTAGAATACATACTACAAGGTATTCTAATTCAAACGTTCCAGTTTTGATTACATTTAGTACGCGAATCAGCGCCATCTCTGATCGCATTTCGTTCTATAGACAATTCGATACACTGTGACTAGTTGTATAAACTCTCTTTCTATTTGTCGCTAGAGGGCGCTAATCATTTAAAAATGAATTGTGGAGTCTGCAATAAAATCATTAAAGAGGATCGTAGCTCCGAAGACACTATATTGAGCTGTATCTCATGCTCAAAGAATTTTCATCTTGGCTGCCTTAACCTAACAAGAGCAGAGACTAAATCTGTTCGTTCTGCCGGTTTCAGCCAATATCACTGCAATTATTGCAAACTGAAATCAAAGGAGTCCCTGTCTGATGATACCCCACTTTCCTCCAGGAAAAACTTTAACAAACCTAGAGGCTTATTAGAGGACACACCCTCAGGTGTATTACCTATTAGTTCCGAAGAGGAAGTTTTGTCGTCCATACCAGCCGATGTCTTGAAATCCTTCACTCAGTCCCTATTGCAATTACAAAATGCATTGAAAATATGAAACGAGAAATGCAAATATTCACCACTTCTCTAAATTCCACCTCGGAGGATATAGAGCATTTCCGCAAGGAGATTGGCGACATGAAGAAGGAGCTGAAGCATCTGGAACAATACAAAGCCGAGGTCGTTGACCTTCGAGCTGAGGTTTGCCAACTTCGACTAGAACTCGAAAACAGACAGCAGCAACAATTCCTTAAGGACGTTGAGCTTACTGGTATTACAGAAAACCAGGGCGAAAACCTCTCTCAGATTGTGACGAACCTTACAGCCAAACTCGGTATTAGTCTGGACCCCCATGATGTGGATGACATCAAACGAGTTGGACAACGTACTGCCGGAACGAGTGGTAATGACAGACCTCGTCCGGTGATCATTACTCTAACCCGTCGGGCCCCGCGTGACCAGCTTCTGCGGGCCGCGAGAGTACGACGCGGCCTCACCACTGACATGATCAAAGTTCCTGGAAACTCCCGCCGTGTGTTTGTCAACGAACACCTAACAAAATCCAACAGAATACTTTTCAGCAAAGCGCGCGCCGTCGGTTCTCAACAGAAATTTAAATATGTATGGACATCGAACGGTAATATTTTTATGCGAAGAACTGACACAAGCTCTGTACTACGTGTGACATCTGAATCGTTCTTGGACAAATTAACTAACAAACAAACAGGTAATAAAAGCCCTACGGTTGATAGCCAGTACTCCTAATATTAACATTTATATTAAAATTGTACCTACTTGTTATTATTTTTCTCGAATTGTCAATGTTTTATAGTCCCGGTCCAGACTGTTGTTGTATGGATAGTGATCATAGTCTACTTAGTACTAAGTCGTAAAATATGCGTCCTGGTAATCTTTGACTTGAATATTAAACCTATCTTCTGTTTCAAAGACTGTTTTGTTGCTCGTTATACTTTAATACTTAGTTTTGTTTTAAGTTCTGTTATTTTGAATTTTTATATGCAGTGTGTAGTGCAATTTGTTATTTTTTTAACAACATTTTTATTGTTTACTCAAGGTATAAATGTTGGATCTCATTATGTTTTAAGTTTTTTAATTAGTGTTGTAAGTCGTTTTAAGGAGTTAATTAGCCTGAAATATCCCAACATATTTTACACTTTTATATTACTGAACCCATTCTCAAGTACATCCTATATAACTATGAACAATTTTATTACATTATTATTGTTTATTATAAAAAATATTCTTACACAATGCACGCTTTTGCACTTTTCATTTATTTTATATATAGCATGCAATATTTGCTCTATTTTACTAGGATTTTATTTTCAATCGCACATGTTACCTAAACCTCTTTACCCTTTGTATGAGATAAAGATACTTACCAAATCATGGACACTATAAGCTTACAGTCACAATTAGATAACTCTGTCCATATTAAATGTCAAAATATAAATAATCTTGAAGATTGTAAAACCGTTCTTGCAAAAAATATCAATTTTACATTACTTACTTTTAACATCAGAAGCATTGGCAAGAATTTCACCAGTTTCCTGGTAGCACTTCGCCGCCTTAACATTGACTGTGATGTCATTATACTTACAGAATGCTGGCTTGCGTCTACTTCAGTCATAGGTCACATTCCAGGTTATAATTCTTTTTTTACAAAGCGAAACTTAAATCAAAACGGTGGTGTTGTCGCATATGTAAAAGAGCGTTGGAGTGTAAATGTTACAGAACCATTTGTGGCGGATGCATGTTGTAT
This sequence comes from Theretra japonica, assembly GCA_033459515.1. Lineage (NCBI taxonomy): Eukaryota > Metazoa > Arthropoda > Insecta > Lepidoptera > Sphingidae > Theretra > Theretra japonica. The sequence continues at coordinate 6,444,805 of CM065952.1, forward strand.
AAGCATAGAAATACCTAAACAGATAACCATCCTAGGAATTTATCGCTCCCCTTCTTTTAGGAATACCAACGATTTTATTGACTCGCTTGATAAAGCACTCTGTAACTTAAAAAATAATTATTCTAATATAGTTTTAGCGGGCGATATTAATATTGACATTTTGTCTAAAGATTTTATTTCACATGGCGCTTCTGATTATTTATGCAGGATTGCTGAACATGGTCTCCTTCCGGCTGTCACTCTCCCTACTAGACTGGAAGCATGTCTTGACCACATATTTGTAAAGTCATCCAAACCAGCGATAAGTGTTGTCTGTGATACTGATATTACTGACCATAAAATAGCTATATTGGGTCTAACTGATAAGAAAAATAAACAGAAACCTCCCCGACTAAAATCAGTAACCGATTTCGAGAAGATAAGAGACGATCTAAAAGAAGTAGACTGGACTCCGATGCTTCAGATAACTAATGTAAACGAAGCGACAAATCACTTTTTGGATATTTTTTCAGCAGTAGTACAAAAACATACCAAAGAAATCAAAACCAGCAGATCAAAATATAACATAGAACCATGGATTACTCCGGGTTTACTACGCTGTATCAGGCATAGGGATCGTCTACACATGCAAGCTAGAAAATATCCGGAAAATGTCATTGTTACTACCTCATTTCTGAGGTATAGAAATTTCTGTAACGACTTGTTAAGGAAAGTAAAATGCGATTTTGAAAAAAAGGAAATTGGGAAAAATAGCAGCAATCCTAAAGCATTATGGGACACCATCAGCAAAATATGTCATTTCAAAAAGAAGAATAATGCACCTTTTGGATTATTATCTAAATGTGAGGACCCTTCCGAATCACTCAATGAGTGTAATAACTTTTTCGTTTCCGTTGGACAAAATCTGGCGAACAACATACTCACAAAAACAAGGGAATCTCAAGATAGTTTAGCTTCTAAATTTAGCATCACCAATGGTCCACTAAATTCTTTTTATATCTCTCCTACAGATAATGACGAAGTCGAAAATTTGATTTGTAACTTAAAAAATAACAGCGCCCCTGGTCTAGATGGTTTCTCGAATTCATTATTAAAGTTTGTCAGAGTCCACATTTTATCACCTCTCACTCACATCTTTAACTTGAGCTTCAGCAAAGGATGCTTCCCAGATGCTTGGAAAGTTGCTTCGGTCTCGCCAATTCACAAAGAAGGGGCTAGAGACCAGCCTAGCAATTATCGACCAATATCGCTCTTGAGTGTGTTCTCCAAACTGCTAGAAAAAATCATTAACAAACGTTTGACTCGATTTTTGGAAGATCACTGTTTGTTATCACAGCGGCAATTTGGTTTTAGAAGAGGCAAGTCGACAGAAGACGCCGTGGAAACGCTTGTCAACTGTATAGCTTCTAACTTGGATAAAGGTCTTAACTGTTTAGGCGTGTTCCTCGATCTCGCCAAGGCTTTCGACACTGTCTCAGTACCAATTCTAATAAGAAAACTGGAAAATTTTGGAATCCGCGGTGCCAGTCTAGATTGGTTTCACAGTTACCTATCCGACAGACGGCAGCTAGTTAAGATAGATAAACTACACAGTTCCACTCGTCCCATCACCTTCGGCGTGCCCCAGGGTAGTATACTCGGACCACTACTTTTTATTATATACATGAACGATATCCATGATCTCCACTTAGAATCCGCTGATATAGTATGTTACGCTGACGATACTGCGATTGTGTTTTATGGCCGAGATTGGAATAATGCAAAGGCTGCGGCAGAAAAGGGAATGATCTTGGTTTCAAAATGGATGCAGAAAAACCTATTAACACTCAACACTAGCAAAACAAAATACATGTGTTTCCACAAGTCTCCCAGAACACAACCATCCTGCTCTCTTGACTGCAAGATTCATACATGCGACTTCACCTCCCCATCTAATTGTGGCTGTGTTACAATTGGGCGAACAAACACATTAAAATATCTAGGTCTTACTTTAGATGAACGCCTGAACTTTGAGTGTCATCTAGCCACCCTTGCAAATAGAGTCCGAAAAATTATAAGCATAATGAAGATGTTACGCAGGTCAGCTGGCATTGATACTCGCAAACTCGTTTACTACGCTCTGTGTCAGTCACTGTTAACGTATTGTATCGGAGTCTGGGGCGGCGCAGCCAAAACTCTTGTGCTACCTGTCGAAAGAGCTCAACGTGCCGTTCTTAAAGTTATGTTATTTAAACCTTACAGATTCCCCACTAATGCTCTTTACAGAGAAATAAAGGTTTTAAGAGTACGTCAGCTTTACATTCTCAAAGCATGTCTTTGTGCTCACAAACTGGCTCTTAACTCCCCGACTCATGATTTTTTGCTAACACGTAGAGTGTACAGACTTGATCTACCATCAATTAATACAAACTTTGCTAAAAGATTCCCTTATTTTTCTCATTTATTAATATACAATAATGTTTTAAAATACTGTGATATAAAGAACGATCCCGTTAAGAAAGCGAAAAATAAAATATTAAGTTGGCTAGAAACTCTTGATTATGAGGAAACAGAGCGATTGGTAACACACACTATTTTGATACCATAATATATATATATATATATTTATGATAAATTCTGTAATATATTTATGCATATATTATATTAATTTTCTCTATATTTTACACTACTCTTCTTTATTTATATTTTAATAATTGTTTAGTTATTTAGGCTTAGCATTTTAAATACTCGTTCTAGTTACTTATTTAACAAATTCTGTAAATGGTCCAAACGGAAACATGTTACATACTTTTTTACTTAGCCTTTTTTATTTTTATATTGTTTAAGAGATAGTCCTTTAAATGGGCCACCTTATATGATAATTCTCATTTTGTATTCGTTTTTGGTATTCCAAGTTACAGGCTTTGCCTAGTTTGGATACCTCTGGTAATACTAGTTGTTTCATGTAATGTTATTTAAATAAAGATTTATTATTATTATTATTATTTTATTATTTTGAGACAATACAACCAGAACACGCATTGTTAAACTTATTTGAAAAAAGCTGATCGGTCGACAAATTTTAAGTATGATCAAATTTTCCGCGTGTAACGGATTTTATACAATTTATTCCTAAATATTGCATCTTAACAAATAGTGTTACAGCGACATCTGTTATTACATACGTAAACTATTTGTTCATTGCTTTCCCTTTAGACTTCAACAGCTATTTTGGCCGTGAAATTTATTTTAGCTGCTTTAAAAATATATAATAATAATCAAATAAAGGAAAATATACAATTTAACCTAAACAACCACACGACTCCCAAATACAAATGTATACTGATTCAATAATGAATAATATGTAAGAATAAATAAACATTTTAGAGTAATATTTCAAATGTAATTTTCAATCAGTATTCTTTTGCAAATTTCATTGCACCTGTAATTCACACTATTACTATATGGGTACCATCGGATAGGGCGTGATGATACCAATAAGAAGAGGTATAACATGTGTGTGTAATGTTTATAATTTGGAGTTTATAGTTTCAATTTTAATTTACATACTGGTCACTGGGCGCTAAATTCGATTTTGTTCAGGCAGGCGGCAGCTCGATGCTCTCCTTACGGTATAGCCATGACGTACTTAAGCGTGGCGCTTGGTCATTCCGCAAAGTTAATTAATTTAAATTTTTATATGAAAATTGAAAATCGGATTTAGGATCTTGTTTGGGTATTTGGTCAGTCTTGAAATTTTATTTATTAATTTTAATATTATGTTTATACTTCCGACTTAAGATTTATAGAAATTGTATTTTATAATAATCTCTGTAGAGGACAGGCGTATAACATATTACTTACGACATACGTACGCCAGCCACTTGTTCAACCTTCAACATTCAAATATCAATAATCTATTGTCAGTTTCTGTAAGATGGTTGCTTAGTTCATATTTTGTGTTTCGTATAGGTAGGCTATCTGTTGTCTTCGTTATCGTTTAAACGTTTTGTTTTCATTTGTCAGTCTTAATAAAACGTACATACATCATACTTCCGAGTTTCGCGTCTTTTGCTGTATTTGATTTCGCTTCGTTGTGATTTGTGAGTGATAATTATTTATAGTGGGAATGAAGTCAGTACAAGTTCACAGCTATTTTTATTGTTTTGTGATCTTAGATCCAACGAGTTACCGAAACGAAACAGAAAATAAGCATCTTGTAGCTTCAAATATTGGTATATAAAAATACTTGGGTTTTGTCATGACTTTCAAATTCAATACGCATTCGGCGAAAGTGCATGTTCGTTCGTTGTTTGGAAAGAAACGTTGTTCAACAGCCCGTTTTGTCACCTAAGCATCTTGTGAGATATTAATATTAAGCATAGCCCGCAGACTGCTGATTCAACTCTCAACCCGCGTTTGTATTGCAAATGCGTTTGTGTTACAAACTTTGTAACATTGTTGTTTATTTTATTATTTCTATCGCACAAGTTTAATGAATTTGTTACATGTTTGATTAGTGGGTCTTCCTTTTCTAAATTTAACGAAAATCACCTTGCGTTCCCGTTTTGTTGAACGTATTGTTTGTACTATATCATTGTCGTTACAGAGGCAAAAAGATCGAGCATACAATAATAATTCTAAATTATATTCCATGTTTCCGTGACACGCAAACACTTTAGGAACTATATGGACTAGGTCAAGGATGAGGTTTGGTTAAAACACGTGTGACACGTTATTACGTTTATTCACGACTGACTCCGTACATTACACCAACCGCGGGCGCAGCCGCGTTACTTTGTGTAATGCGCACTCATCACATTCATAACTCACACATACATACCTCATGCTATGTTACACACGGGTAACTCTAATGTGTACCTACACTGTCAAACGTCGCTGTAGCGGTTACTGTTGGTTCACATTTACAATTGATTGTTGAATTCACCCGTCAGCGTCTAATTGTTTCGATATGTTCACTTTCTTCAAGATTATGCCAAAGCATGAGCGTCGTTATTTTGCTCCATTTTCTGTGTTTGTGTTTTTCGCTCGAATTTCTTAAAATTATTTTGCTGAGTTTTTATTTGATCTGTTGAAGTTTGATCAATGGCAGCTAAATCAATACGTTACGTTAATTTGTTATAAAATAACTTAGTATTGACTTCATTTCTGCGTTGTCGAATCTTTCGCCGTCGCTGACTTTCAAACATATGAAAAAATATTTAAAATCTACAAATTATTCACAATAACGCAACGATATTTGATAACTCCGTGGAACGTGGCGACTGGCGTAATAAAATGTGCAACTGTCCTCCTTACGGTATAGCCGCAGGGTAGTTAAGTGCGCTAATTGTTTAATCAATTTTTTATAGATAATTGAGTTTGTTTTACGAATTAACTTGATGAAGTCTGCATTGTCGTCAGAGTGGAATAACATAGGGTTGTCCTAAAATTTCTTCCCCTCAATAATTGGAGGTTTAACCATTTTGAATAAACTTGTTCTCCTTACGGTATTGCTGCATGGTACTTAGTGCGCCAAATGCCTTTTGTTGTTGGCTTAAGCTTAACTCGGCAATTATTGTTTGTTTTCGATCGTATTAATTGTAAGATTGGATTTGTTAAGTTTGGTTAGTGATTGTCACTCAAAATTTTAATATTTAAAAAAAATATATACTACCGTTTTTACTCTGTGTTCTTTGTGCAAACACTGCGTCGCTGTTTGTAACTTTGTTGTTATGAATGATCAAAACATGGACGGGGGTCGCTGTCGTTGTTTTGCCACACTTAATTCGTGTCTGTGTATTTCTCTTTTCCATTGTGGTATTTAAAAATATTTTGTGGATTTTTCTCAAATTACCGCATGTACAATGCAGCTTGATCAATGTTATTAATTTGTTGTAAAGAGCAAGGTTTTACCTTCGACATCGTTTTTCTCCATCGTCGAATTACAAACATATGAAAAAATATTTAGAATCATCAGAAGAATCAATTATCCTTCAAATCTAAATCGAAATGAGGGCTTTAAATTAGAATTCCAATAACAAGCGAGAGAAAGATTATGATAGTCCTTTATGATAGCTCTCAATCTGTGTCATTTGCATGAAAAGTAAATATCCTCTTAGTTTTATCCATTTCCACTCGTTACCGAACTTCAAACTCATGAAAAAATATTTGGTATCTAAAGAACATATCGAGTGGTCTTTCTGATTCAAATGGAAACGAAGAATCTTCGAATTACAATCAAAATGGTACGAAATGTATGGCAGTATCAATAATATCTATAAATTTTTCCCCTTTGGTCATTTTGGTCCCCCCCCCCCCCCTTTGGTTGGTTACATCGAAAGTAAAAGAAGACGAATATTATAATGAATTGCCAAACAACACTTACAAAGAAAGACTCGTATTGATTTTGTGATGACTTTCAAAATCAATATGCATTCCAAGAAAATTGTATAAAAGTTGTTGATTACATTCATCAAGGTACTTCGTTGGAAGTTATCTTTGGATATTGTACCAGTACCACGGTGTTGTTTAAATCTGTTAAAATATTCGCTGTAGCTGCATTTGTTTTCTAACAAATAATTTATTTTAATTCCATTACAGTTTATCCGACACGTACCGTTATTGAAAACCACCAAACGTGCTGTCTAAGGGGCGTCTTAGACAAGTCTATAAACTAGATTAACAATATTGTTCTTGAAACCCTAGTCATGTGCTCATGCTCGTGAGTAGATGCCATTTCCCTCTACCCACTACTGCTACATTCCCGAATATCTTTCCGTATGTTTTCTATCAGTGGCAATAGCCTTTCGGCTTGTATTTCCTGGTCGTTTAGACGAAGTCGAGGCATTTGTTTGCCAGTGATATACTGCGTTATTATGGATTTTGTTTACACTGGCACGGCATAATGACTCCTCTGCACCTGATGGTAATCGCAAATGCCGTCCAGCTAGAGTACCGAATGGCATCAGACGGCGGTCCCATGCCATTCGATACAATTATGCCGGCCTGCTGAGATGCTTCTTCACACTACTGCGGAAGAATCCAGGATTATTAGAATGACTTACAGATGTCTGTGGTCTAACAGTCCCAACAGACTCGACTCGTCGTTGTTTAGTGACATACAATTTTTAGTTTTTGAAGAATTTTCATAAACTATTTTAGGCAACAAAAGACTAACTTTCCTACTTAAAAAGTCTGGTAGCACTAAACACACTTTTGTAATGATTTCTTCACATCTGGGGAACTGTTGACAGTTGTTTCGATGCTGGAAGGCGTTAAATTCGTGGCGGCTTCGAAGAGACTGGGTTCCGTTAGGTTAGGATTTTTTTCTTTTTTTTAGTCCGTATTTTTGTGCTATAAGGTTTTAAGTCGTTGAATACCTTGCTGGTGACATAGCTAGCGAGTACTGTCACCAGCATTTAAAATACTTTTACAATTATTTCCAAAAATGTGAGAAACTAGAACAATTTTTCGTCGCTGGAATTAGTAAATTCGGGGCGCTTTCAGTAGCGGTTTCAAAGACTAGGTTCCGTTGCGTTAGGTTAGGTATTTTTTCTTTTTTTTTTGACCCTTTGTTTCTGTTATAAGGTACACCTGAGTCGTTGAATAGATTGCTGGTGTGCAAGTGTGCTGGAGCTAGCTATAACTTATAAACACTGAACACACTTTTCAATTTTTCCTTAAATCCGAGAAATTTAGGACGGATTTTTGACGTTTGAGTGCTCTTAATTTGTGGCGGTTTCGAAGCGATTGGGTTATGTTAGGTTAGGTATTTTTCTTTTTTTGGCCGGTGTTTTTCTGTTACGAGCTTACAACTGAGTCGTTGAATAAACAGCTGGTGTTCGAGTGCTTTTGCAATTTTTTCGTAAAATCTCAGGAACTTGAGACCGTTTTTCGACGCTAGTGTGCCCTAAATTCGTAGTGGTTTCGAAGAGACTAGGCTTACGTTACGTTAGGTTAGGTAATTTTTCTTTTAGTTTTTGGCTCGTGTTTCTCTGCTAAGAGGTGTCACTGAGTCGGTCAAGAGAGCTTGTGTGAGTGCTGGAGCTGGCTTTCGCTGTTACCAGCACTAAACACACTTTTGTAATGATTTCTTCACATCTGGGGAACTGTTGAAAGTTGTTTCGAGGCTGAAATGCTCTATATTCGTGGCGGCTTCGAAGAGACTGGGTTACGTTAGGTTAGGATTTTTTTTTTTTTTTGGGTCCGTGTTTTTTTGTTATAAGGTACATCTAAGTCGATGAATAATTAGCTGGTGCTAGAGCTGACTAGTCCCACACCAGTATTTAAAATACTTTTGCATTTATTTCCAAAAATGTGAGGAACTAAAACAATTTTTCGTCGCAGGAAGTAGTAAATTCGTGGCGCTCTCAGTAGCGGTTTCAAAGACTAGGTTCTGTTGCGTTAGGTTAGGTATTTTTCTTTTTTTTTGGCCGTGTTTCTCTAGGTACGGGTGTGTTTAGGCTAGCGAAGACCCTAGACTGCTAATTTGATATTTGTCTGACTTGCAGGCTTGTGCACTATTGGGTCGTCAAATACATATTTATAATCAATGAAATATCGTCTTTGTCTCATTTGATCGTTCTTCATTTTATGCAAATTCCTTTGGTTTATGCTGAGGTTACTTGTATTTAATTATTTCGAAAATAAAAATACGTACAGTAATACTAAATATTAAACATAGGTGAGATCAAATGTAACCATTTCATACAGCTCCAGGTGTGGCCCTATGGATTTATTCGGTTTAAGGTAGAATGAGCACTCCCGCAAGCAGCAGGGCCGAGTTTGGGAGACGGTCCTGTATGCCCTCGTCAACTTGAGGGCGAAACTCCGCTGCACTGCACCGCGCTGCTTCTTGATGCCCAAGTTTTGCTGAAGGGGGCCCACGCGCTAGCTGCGTACCGTATCATCGGCACAACCACCACCGTATAAATCGTCTGGATCGCTTCTGGACTCGACCCCCACTGGACTTCAGCTGATCTCGACTTTTTGTATAGGCTGATGGCCTTCCCGCACGCCTGCGTCACGTGACTTTTAAAGGTCAGCCGGTCGTCTACCGTTTTTATTTTTTTTGACAGGCCAATATCAACGCCGCCCATGTGTAGATGCCATGCCCATTAGGGCATGATACTATATTTTGTTCGTTGTTATTGCTTTGTTCTTATTTGGCGCGAATTTAAGTTTGTTTCGGATGCCCCGCACATAGGCTAGCGCGGCATTAGCATGCTTTTAAAATGACGTCCGTGTATTTTGTACTACTTCTTTCTTTTATAATTTGTTCCAGTTTACAACTTAACTGGTTCCAATTAGCTTTTTGAATATTTTATTTTTGTTTGACTTTTGTTGTGGTCTGCGTTCGCCATCGTGTTGTCCACTCTCCAGTCCTCCACCAGGTTGAGAATTTCTTTTGTGCACGCCGTGACGTCGATCTAACTTGTGAGGAGGCTTCCTCCCTTGACATTCTCAAATGTTGGTAATAGGCCGTCGTTGAGCACCTGCAATGCGTGTTCCTCAAGCATCCCTGCCATTTCGTCTCCCCTGAAGCCAGTGTCATCGCTGCCCACCACATGTTTTTGGCGTCGGTGTCACCCCTTATGAAGATTCCACGGGATCCCAGTTTTACATGTATGTTCCCCAGTTGCTCCGGGTATGGCCCTATGGGTTTGTTCGGTTTAAAGTAGAATGAGATGCCCACTATTTTGCGGGCCCCGGTTTGGATCTCCACCTCAGTGATGTTGGTTGTGTTAAGAGTTGGGCATTGTGGACCCCACGGTCAGGCCGTCATTGAACACTGCAATGGCTAACTTAATCGCGCCCCCCTGTCCTTTATCACCCTGGAATATCCTTACCCACCGGTGGCCTCTCACTCTACGTTGACCCCCCCCCCCTCCACGTACGGCTCCTGGAGTAGTGCGAAGTCGATCCTTGTTGGTTTGGCCACTAGAAGAAATTCTAGTCTGGCTAGTTGTTTCCTCTGGAGGTTGGCTTGCGCCACGTATGTTGGCCCCGCGCCTGCTGGGGAAGCAGTCTGATCTGGGTTCCACCTTAGCAATATGCTACTGTTGATCTTGCGAGAGTATCCCATCTCCTCCTCACGGGGCACTTCGGGCAAAGGCATTGTGCTCGGCTCCGCCCAGCTTTGCTTTCGCGCAGCTGCAGCACGTCGGGGGTACCCTCGCCAATCAGTCGCCGCAGTCTCTATCTTCTTTAGCTTTTCCATTTCCTCTTTATTCTTCTGCAGCACCTCACTGTGTACGTCCAGTTTTTTAATTTACAATTCTTGTTTTGTCCTGTCCTCTCTTTCAAGTTCGTTCTTTTTTGTTGGTGTTCCGGGCCTTTGGTCAAGTCCTTTTTCCTTTCCCCTCCACTTTCCGTTACCAGTTTGTACAATCTCTCTGTTGCTTCAAGTACATCATTTTTTATTTCCGTTTTTATGTTTCCACTGTTGTTAATTTGTAGCTTTATTTTCATGAGGGAAGCTTTTGCCTCTGCTATCCTACTTATACATCCGGCATTCCCGGGCGGCGAGATGTCGGGACTATCCTTTTTGTTTGCCTCTTTCCTTGTGTTAGGAGACCTCTGGGCTTTGGTTTCGCAGGCCCGGACGTGCGAGTTCCTTCCGGTTTCTCCATCTGGGATTCGAGGCTCAGTCGCGCCTGCGCGCAACCTTTGTCCCCGAGATTTCCACTGGGCTTTGGTCTTTCTCTGGGGTTTTTCTTTTTGCCCTGGTGTCTTCTTTAGCAGGTGTTCGAAACTTAAACTTTTTGCTGTAAGGCCAGAGGTAATGATGTTATGGGAGTCAAGTTATTAAAGTCCTGCAAGTGTATAGTGCTTGCAGGAGTTAAATATGTTGTCGACGTTAGTGAGTGTACAGGCCCACCAACTGACGATAGCTAATAGGGTTACATTGAAGTTAGTATTAAAGGGTTATCTCTCCGGAGAGATTTACAAGGTAATCAGTTTGGTCTAGCCTGCTTCAAGCAGGTCTTAAAACTAGAACATAAATTAATATACACAGTATTCTATTTCTATTTTATTCGCCTCGACCCTACCGAGCTCCGCAGAGGCCGGCTCTTGCGCCATCGCCAACAGCTCCGACACGCTCTCGTTTAAATCCCGAACGTACGTCCCCTTCAGGTTTCGGGACGTCCGAGAAACATGTCGGAGCCGCTCCGTCATCCTTGTGAGAGCCTCCCTGCGAGTAGCCGGAGCTGCATCCCTTGGAGCCGACTTCGTCCAGGGATGAGCCTCTTTGGCCTTCCGCAGATCGGCCACTGGTGTTTCCATCCTCTTGGCCTCGGCGACGCGCTCTTCGTCAAGAGCGGCGTCGTAATCCGTCCGCACCCTATCGACAGCGTCGTCCTCTGCGCCCGATCTCCGCGCTGTAGCCGGGGGTCTTCGCTTCTGTTTCTTGGTGGCAGCACGGGAGTCTGTCTCAACCGTACTGCCACCATCGCTAGCTTTTGACCGCTTCTCAACGGGCCTAGAGCTCCGCCGCTTTGTCCGGCTCTTCTGTGGATGGGAATAGTCGCTGCACATCCCGGACTCAGAATCGAAGCCGCAAGATGGCGCGGCCCTCTCCGCAGCCAGTTCCTTCACAGGAACTTCTTTGGAGGAGGCTGGTGTGGGCCATCCAGCACCTCTGATTATGTCCATGATGTTCCCACGAGTATGGGGGAAAGGAAGGTACACCCAGACAGTGCCCCCTGTACATTTTTTTCACGGGGAAAATCCCTTTACGGACCATCCCACCCCCGAAGTAATATAATATTAATTGATAATGAAATAAAATATTAATTGGTCGGAAGAATTTGCCAACTGTTGACACAATAAATTTTGATTAGCCGGATGATTCCCCAACAGCGTGGCCAATAAATTTCTATTGGTCCGGAGTGTTCGCCAATGGCTGATCTAATAATTATTTATTGGCCAGAAGAGTTACAAATCAGATTGCGTATTGTATGAATTTTGATAATGATTGGGAATGATGTAAAAAAATTCTACTTTGTAAACAATTTCTTACGTCTACTTTCTTATGAATGAAAACTACGTCGCTTTTCAATATTTTTTCCTTAGATAGGTACAAAATTTGGATAGGTTAGAGATCGTTTTGATTTCATACAACACTTCAAAATTTTTATGTGTTAACTAAATTATTAAAAACTTAATATACATACATATTTATGGACTTAGCTCCGATCTCGAAAATATTTGCGGGGTTGTCCTCAGGGTGCACCTGCGGATCTTGTGATACGAAAGTATTTATTTTTCTATGAGGTTTTGTGGTTTTTCACTACGTGGTTGTTTTTTTCTTGATAACTCTGGAACTACCAAATTTTTGTCAGATTGTAAAGGGTGCCGCGACGCAACTTTTCGCACTTTCAAAAATATATCTCGCAGATCGTTAGGAGTAGGGATGAGATATACTTGCATAATTAAGTACCAGGGCTTCTAAGTATGAGTACGTAAAAATACTAGGGTTCAAAACCAGGTTCTAAAATACTTGAAAGTATTTTGTAAGTATGAGTCGGCAACCCTTCGCGTCCCAGCCGCGGCGCGGCGTCTATAAAATACTTACATAGGAATCCAATCCGTATTCCGTAACTAATAAGGAGCAAAAAAGCATAAATAAAAAATACTTTGAATTTCAAAGTATTTTCTATTCACAAATACGATTGAGTTTCTTATTTATATGAAGTCAAGGATAGTTTTTCTATGGAAGTATTTTTATATATAGTGTTCCGAGTTCGTCGCGTACCAACTTATAGCGGCGTCTAAATTCGAAAATACTTTCATAGGAATTCAACCCGTATTTTATGACATATTAGGAACAAAATAGTATGAATAAAAAAATACTTTGAAGTTCAAAGTATTTTTACGTAAAGTGTTCCAAGTTTTTCGCGCGTCGACGTGCAGCGCCGTCTAAATTTGAAAATACTTGCATAGGAATTCAACCCGTATGTGATGGCTATAAAGAGCAAAATAGTATGAATAAAAAAATACTTTGAAGTTCAAATGTATTTGTTATTGACAGATACGATTATGGTTCTTATTTATATTAGTTTATGGATCGTTTTCCTATGCAAGTATTTTCATGTGTAGTCTCCAGAGCTATCTGCGCATCGACGTATGGAAATACTTTCATACTTGTAAGTATTTTCTGCTCGTACCAGGGCGCCGTACTTCGAAGTGAATACCTGGTTTTAAAACCTGGTATCGTAAATACGTCTCATCTTTAGTTAGGAGGCAGCGTTTCACGTTTTGTGTTTGAGCACGTGTTTTTGAGGTTAGGAATTTCGTTTTTCCACTGTATCTCGCTCAATTTTGGTCGGATTTTCACCATGTGTCACTGTCACTTTATTTCACCTTTTCACTGGAACTCACGAATTTCGGAGCACAAAACTTATTTGCAAAACTCCTCGATGTGGAGGCCGCGAAGGAAGCTGCTATTATTCAGGCGTGGCTCCCCGTACCGGACGGGCCGGTGCGGGTCGAGGAAGAGGCGGAATGGTTCGGGGTGGTAATGTCGCGCGTCTGCGACGCGGCCATGCCCCGGGTGACCAGCCTCCCGGTGACGCGCCAGGTGTACTAGTCGGCCGAGCTCTCGGGGCTTCTTACTTCCGTCTGTGAACAAATTAAGTCCGGTGTTTATTATCTGGTTTGCCTCTGAATCGTCCACCACGCACTGGTAATGCAACGCTCCTCTTTGCGCTGAATGGTCGAGCTTTTCGGAAGCCACAGGACGTTCCACCTCTCGATCCCCCACCGCCCCCAGGGAGTAGCCCCTTTTCACTTCGTAGAGGGAAGCATTTTCCCTGGCTCGTATGTCAAGGGTAATTATCCCTGCTAGCAGTAGGGCCGAGTTTAGAGAGACCATCCTGTAGGCCTACGTAAGCTTCTGCGCAAGACCCCTCTGTACCACAGCGAGCTGCTTTTTTACACCGAGCTTTTGTGAGGCTGGAGCCCATGTGCTCGCGGCATTTAAAATTGTCGGTTCCACTACGGCCGTGTAAAGTAATTTTACCACCTTGGGGCCAGACCCAAGCCCCACTGAAGTCTCGCCGCCCTAGAGAGCCGGTTGTAAAAGGCGAGGGTTGCATCACGTCGGGGGTACCCTTGTCATCCAGTCGGCACATTCCGAACTGTGGTGAGCACACCTACAGTGATAGCACGCGTCGACCTGTTCCCGGCAGAACCGTTTGCCATACCCATAGCCCAGATACCGGGAGTACTGAATCAGGGGAGACTGATCCTCTACCCTAATTCTCTGCACGTCGATGTGGATCGACCCCGCCTCCGTGAGGCGCTTCCACACCGCTGTTGGTACTTGGACTGCAACGTGAGATGCGTGCGGGTTCCTCGCCCTTCTCCTAAACATGACTTAGGCACGCGCCGTCTCCGCACACATCTTCCAGCAGTCCTTGTTTTGGATGATGAGGGCTCGCGTTATGTCCTCATCTTTATAATACGTGAGGACATCCCTCAGCAGGACCATCGGCTCTTTATTTTAACTTCTTCCATGTTCAGCCCTTTTCCTGCAGTTCTTATCCTCTCTTTTACCCTCACAATCTCCTCCTTCCATCTGCATCCTACAATTACTTTTCTGTCTTTCGCCTTTCGGATCCTGTCTATTCTCATCCCTTCCTCTCTTGCGTTGCTCTTGACCACTTGTTCTCCTGTGGCTTGCTGGTCTGATGCCGTTATTACTATGGAGTGCATTTCATTATGTTTCGGTCCCCCTTTTTTGGGGCGCGTCACTGCTGCTGCATAGCTGATCCCATCTTTCCATGTCTTCCTTATGCAGTTTTATTTCTTCCTTTAATTTTTCCATCTCCTCTTTGTTCTTTTTTACGCTTGCACAGGGTTTGCTGTCTCGCGGCCTGATCGTAGTGACCGGGTAGGTTTCGAGGCGGCTGTATTTTTTATATTCGGCCTCCCGGAAGATGACATGTTTTCAATTTAGTCAGGGGAGTTGGAAATTATGATAAATAGTCAAATATTCTTCAGTTAAGTGATAAAAAAAATTGTAACCATTTAAAACTAATCAATTATAATATATATGGTCACAGAAGAATATAAATCAATTAAATGGGACAACAGTCAATTACACAATCACAATAATAATAACAATCAATAAACCAACCAACCAGTTCTTATAAGAGGGAGGACGGTATTAATTTTAAAGGATTTGACCTAATTTTACAATTTCTTAGACAATATTTCTATTGAATAAAAACTTTTTTATTTTTAACCATTTTTGAAAAATTATTTTTGGGGCCTGTTAACAAATAAATTTACTAACTAAAATCGAATTTCAATATATACATATGTAACGGATTGTTTTGATTTTTTAAAATCGTTTTAAATTGAACAAAGATTATAGAAAATGTAAAACTTGAACTTGATATTGAAGCGTCCCTCCAGAGATGCCCTGATGGTCAGGAACCAGCTAGGTCCGGGATTTCTGTTTTGCTCGCAAGCTGTTTTTTGAAATTGCTCAGGAACTATTCATCCAAAAAATCCATATTTTCCGTAAAATGTAGAAGTCGCAGTTGCACAACTTTTGACACTATAATTGAACGAGACCGACTTCGATCAGTCCACGTTCACTTTGTATTCAGGATACGTGCTGGTTGTGTGGAAATAAATATACCAGTGATAGATGATAGAAACTGTTTATCCTGCACAGAAAAGTTCGTTTTCCGTATACAGCCGTTACAAATACATAATTCGGTAGCACGTCGATAACATCACGACGATGACGACAAGACGTAGGCGTTGCAGGTTAACTTGCTGACTTCTTATTTTAGGTAGGAGCCGGAGCGTACCGAAACCGAAACCGAACTGATTTGGCCGTTCATCGTGGTCATCACACACACACGCATCTCACTGGAGTGAGAGCGCACGTGGCGGAAACTAAACCAGGGCGTGTGCCCTATGGATGTGGTCTTCTTTGCAGATCCGCAACAGCGGATTGATCCCTAAGTAGGTTCGGAAAAAACCTGAAGAAGATCTGGTGATGTGGGCTTGAAGTGCGCATTCAAGAAAAAATTGAGGAAATCGGAGCGAGGAAGGTTCACTTCGGGTTCGGTGCAGATGGAGGAGGCTCCATGATGCTGGGTGTCTTGTTGAATTTGGCGGATATCCCCAGGTCCAATGTGATTCTTCTTGTCGCCCGGGCGGTCGAACCCAGCTAGGTGGATCCCGTGGGGGAAGCCCAGCTAGGCGACCAGCGGCCGGACGACGTAATCACGAGGCCCGTGGTTCAACCCGCTTCTTCAGACGGCTGCGGGGTGGGAAGTCGCGGAATTATCTTCCGCAAGGAGGTCGCGTTCCGGCGGACGAGTATGAAGCGGCGCCAAGTTCCGGAGATGCGGCCAGATCGAGGCGTCGGCGCTTTTGGACGTTTTCGTCGAGAGGCGGCGAACGAAGTCTTTCCAGGCTCTCGATGCGGAGTTCACTCTGGATGGTGGAGTTTCTCACGTAGCGCGGCGCGTTGACGATCTTGCGAAGCGTCTTGGTCTGGACGGTCCGCAGCTGTCTGCGAGCGGTCTTGCCGGTGAGCGCGTACCACGCAGGGGCTGCGTACGTGAGACGTGATCGTATGTACAATTTGTACACGGACATCTTCACGTTCAGCGGGAGCTTCGATGAGAAGACTGGGCGAAGTTTTTCGGCGGCGATCGTCGATCGGGCGACGATGGTTCGGGTATGCTCGTTCATGCGAAGACTTATGAATCTTGATCCCGAGATATTTGGCTGACGTAGCCCAGGGAACTCGTTGATCATACATCTCGATGTGTAATGATTTCATGGGGTGGTTCCTCGGATTGTGGTGGGAGCGCTTGATCATGAGCGCCTGTGTCTTCGACGTTCACTGTCAGCTTCCACTTGGAAAGCCAGGCAGGGTCCAGGTTTTGTTGGAGCTTGGTGATGGCGTGCTTCGGCGACATGGATGATGTGTAGAGCGCGATGTCATCGGCGTAAAGCGCTAGATGGACGTCGTCCCTGACAGGAATGTCATCGGTGTAGCAGGCGTACAGGACCGGTGATAGGCAGCTTCCTTAAGGTACTCCGGCGGTGATGGTGCGTTCGCTGGAGAATTTGCCCTCTATCATTACGTGGAATCTTCTGTCTTCTAAGAAGGACTGGATCACTTTGGTGACTCGACGGGGTGTGTCCGACAGGACGACCTTGTCTTATTTCTACTTACTACTTGTTTTACTATTTTTTTACAATATATTAAGAAGTCCCCCGGTGAATACTTGCGTCAGCAGTGGGTCCAGCGCAATCCGTCTGACGACCTTATGCGCCTCGACTGCGTCCGGAAAGAACACCTTGGTTATCGAAGCTGTCTCTCCGACCGCGTATCTCCGGCTGCACTCGTCAACGGACTCCTTCCGGATCTGTCTCTTGACGAATGAAGCTGGACATTTGTCGTAGTGCGCACGGGTCGTAAGGTGTTGTGCAGCATCCTTAGCAAGCATATCCGCCCTCTCATTTCCCTCCAGCCCCACGTGAGCCATTACCCAGAAAAGTTTAATTCTCTGGGTGCGTTTTTCGGCTTCCTTTAGTTTTTTGTTAATCTCAAACGCTATGGGGTGGAGGGAGTCACCTTTAGTGACGACTTCGAGGATGGACCTGGCATCGCTGAAGATGCTGCACGTGGGAAGCTTGCTGCGGAGCGCCTCCTCTACGGCTTTCCGGAGGGCGAGAAGCTCCGCCTGATAAACAGAACAGTTCTAGTCGCAATTTTCTGGTATTCGTCTCGGCGGCGCCATTCCATCAATCTTGCTGCCGTCGGTGAAGATGCTAAGACTCTCACCGACGTGCTCGGCCAGTTCTGCCCCCTCCACCACGCATTGGAACGACCCTCCCCCCAGGTTCGCAGGATGGTCCCGTTCGACGAAGGGCACAGGCGCCTCTACCTCTCGATCTCCCACCACCTGCCGGGAATACCACCTCTTGACCTCGTAGAGGAGTGCGGTCTCACGTACCCTTATGTCAAGAGTTAGTTCTCCCGCCAGCAGGTTTAAAAAGGTTTAAATAATAATAGCAATAGGGTTGATGTTCGTAATAGGTTGAAAGTGGAGCATATATTTGCCTGAGTTATGGCTCGGGCCTCGAACCGGTGCCGCACCAGAAATACTGACCGCGGCTGCAGCGCATCCAAGCCGTGCTCAAGCGAGCGTGTGATGTGTTAATGATTTGCGTGTGTGAGTAATGCTTGTATTTGTATTGCGTGTATGCATGTTTAGTGAAGATGATAGCGGAATGTTTGTTGAGTATGCAGATTCAATTCCAAAACCGACACGGGGCGCGTTGTTTTGCGCATGCGTTCGCGTTGATACATAAGGTAGGGTGCGGGCTACTGGCCGTAATCAACCCGCTGCCCGACCCTCTCCCTCATGGATCGCAAGTGCGGACAAGTGGGCGAAGTCGCCCTATGTCCCGTATCGATTTTCGAATTGAAACGGGTATTGTGGTTTACACAGTTATAGCATGTAGGTTTGCCTTGCTTTTCCCTGACGGGGCAACTATCAGCTGTATGTTTCGTTTGTTGCGCGGAATGAGATGCGGTTTTTGAAAGCGGCGACGGCTTCTTGCTTCGATTTTACATTATCCTTGGGTGTTACGATGATCGCTGGGCGGGATGTCTGGGGTGTTGGTCGAGTTGTTTGTTGCCTTACTCTGCTGTTGTTGTTGTTGTTGCAGTTACAACAGGTCGTCTTTTATGGTTGAGACAGCGTTGAGGTGTTTCGCCATTTCTTCACGTACACAAGTCATTATTTCGTCTTTGATTTTTGTCACACTTTCGGCGGGGGCGGGTGCGGAAGCAGATTCTTCATATGGCGCAAATCCGTAGCAAATATATTATTTTATATTTGGATTACCAGGGGATGGAGGGAACGTCCGCTTGCGATGGTCTCCAGTGCGGCTCTTGAGTCGCTCAGAATGCAGCAACGAGTAGCCTCGGATTTTCCGCCAGAAGCCAGAAGTTCCGCCTGGTAAACGGTGCAGAAGTTCTCCAGCTTGAGCTTTCGGGTCTTAGTTTCGGCTTCACCATCCCATATGGATAGTGCTGCCCCAACCCTACCCTCAAGCTTGCTGCCGTCGGTAAATATTTTGCAGCTATCTTGGGTGTTACTATTTACTTCTGCATCGTTCACCAGGCAACCAAAACTTAACGCTACTCTGGTTGCGGGATGCTTTAGATCTACGAAGGCCATAGGACCTTCCACCCCTGGTCTCCTCCTACTTGCCTGCTGTACCCCTCTTTGTTCTCGTATACGAGCGCTATCTCCCGAATCCGGATGTCGAGTGGTAATATACCGGCAAGAAGCAGGGCCGAATTAAGTGAGACGGTCCTGTAGGCCTTCTGCGCAAATCCTTGCTGGACACGGTCGAGCTGTCTTTTTACTCCTACCTTCCTGCTAGCCGGTGCCCATGCACTTGCTGCATACAAGACCGTTGTTTCAACAACTGTCTTGTAAAGCAGCCCTACAACTTTAGGACCCAAACCACATTGAACTTTTGCCGCCATTTCTATATTTTTTTAAAAAAAAATTGCCTTGCCACGTTCTCGACGTGTTTATTGAAGGTCAGCTGTGATCTATTGTGTGACCTAAGCTTTTTAATTCTTGCGTAAGTGCAATCACCACACCGCCCATGCTCAGGACTGGGGAGTCATATTTTAGTTTTCTCGTAATAACCATGGCATTCGTTTTTAGCGGTGCAAATTTATGTTTATTTTTGACTCCCCAGTCCTGAACATGCGCTAGTGTCGCGTTTGCCCGTTCTCCGGTTGTTTCCCCGTCGAATACTCACACAATGTCATCAGTGAAGGCCTGGCAGTAGTCACCCTTTCTGTCAAGTTCTTTGAGCAGTGGGTCGAGGAGCAGGTTCCAAAAGATGGGACCTCCAATGGATCCTTGTACGCACCCTTTGGAGGTCCCTCTTTCGTGCCCTTGCCCGGCAAAGCGAACCTTAACTGCGGCTCTCGAAGTAACTATCCACTATCCGTCTTAGGTTTTTCGGACATTCTTCCTCCGCCAGTCTGACTTTAATAGTCGGCCACCACGCGCTATCGGAGGCCCCCTCTATATCTAGAGAAATTAGAACCACGATCTTCTTTTCCTCCATCTTCCTTCTGATGTGGTGTAGAAGGGTATAGAGGGAGTCTTCGGTGCTCTTCTGGGGCATAAAGCCAAACTGACACTGGCAACGGAGAAGCCACTTCACTCTTCCCACCACTACTTTTGTCAGAATCTTCCCCAGCACCGGCAACAAGCCTATCGGTCTATATGATTTAGGGTGTGAATAGTCCTCCTACCGGGCTTTCGGAGAACTATGACTGTTGCCTCCTTCCAGGTGGTCGGGAAGTGGCCTAGTTCGAGGCATTTGTTTGCCAATGCTAGGTACAACTGTGGATCCTCTTGGATTACTTGCTTACAGATGTCTGCGGTTAGGCCATCTGCTCCAGGGGCCACTTTAACACAATTTTTTTATGCTATTTTTAGATGAATGAAAACATGTTTGCTTTAAGGCCTTAGGCCACCCTAGAGGCTGAAAAAAATAGGCTTTCTGGGGATTTTTTTTCAGAAAAACTACAAAATAAATCAAGATAACAGAAACGTGATTTTATTATCTATATCAGTGACTGCTTACAATAATTTTTTTGAAACGATTCATTACAAAATGGCGGCTGTGCAGCGTTTTTGCGACGACGTCTTTTTTTTTTCGGGGTCCACGGCCGGACTAACAGCTCCTGTAATTTTTTTAAATAATAATGAGCAAATGAATTTCCCGATTATATATAGTAATTGCTATAGAAGTACGTAGGATTTTTGCGATATATTGATTTTTGGCCAAATGGCGCCCTTCTAAAGTAAAAAGTGACAAACTTGCCCGAAAAATTGTCAGATAATTGTTAATAACAAATGAACTACGCAATATAAAAAAATAATCCTACGTACTTCCATAGACAATGTATATTTCAAGATATTTCCAAAATTTCAAGTTAATCGGTTGAAAATTGCTTGAGTTACGAGTCCAGCCAACTTGAAAAATACAGTATTGAGATAAACGCGTTTAAAGTTTTGAGTAGTAGAAAATCATGAATAATTTCACAATACCTTTAATCTGCGATGCCTGCACCATACAATTGGCCTTCGAGATTATCTTCCTGCTCTTGCATTTCTTTTCTGCTTGATCTTGAAGCGATTCTTGCCTCTTACCCGGTCGGACAGCGATCTTTCTGCAAGCTTTATGCGCTGTTTGTCGATCTCCAGGCACATTTCGTAGCTGTTCGGGCCGATTTCTAAGTTCATTGCTTTGATTATGTGCAAAATTGAAACAAACCCGTCATTGAACACACAAACTGCAATATCCGTGGCTACATCCAAGATTATTTTACCACTTGAAATAGATTTCGGGGCCAATGCCCACACAGTGGAATTGAAGCTTTCATTATTGTTTTGTGTGTAACCACCGATGCACCGTGTTAGAAGATCTTCACTGGTCAGTTCTTCATAGATTGGTTTGATAGCTTCATAGACTTCAATTGCAAGAGCTGGCTTATGTTCGTAC
The DNA here is from genome assembly GCA_033459515.1 of Theretra japonica. NCBI lineage: Eukaryota > Metazoa > Arthropoda > Insecta > Lepidoptera > Sphingidae > Theretra > Theretra japonica. Next base: position 6,466,375 of record CM065952.1, read on the forward strand.
TCAGCCAAAGTATTTGTAGCTTTAGCGCGTTGCCATGAGCACCATGAATCCTCTCCAATAGGACATTTGTCGTGCTGCGGTTTATCATCAGTAGATAATTTGTGATCCAGTGTAGCCCATATACTGCTTCTCATGTTCTTAACTGAATCACTGTTTCTACGAATCGCTAATCCATAATAAATAGATAGCTCGTCTATCAGTTTCCCAGTCAATTTGCCCCTTCCACCGAGACCTTTTGTCTTCTTTTTCAAATTACGTAGTCGGGTGCCCAGTCGCTTTTGCACGTGATCTATGCACTCTTTCTTGAGTACTGTAAAATCCTCATACGGCTTAGCATCTGTAATACCTTTGAAAGTCTTAGAATCACCGTCACCAATGTAGTGAGTATATTTGAGCTGGTGCAAAGTTTCAGAGCGGCGAAACATCTCAACAACTGAATCGACTTCCATTTTTCCTGCCGATCCATCGTGATTCACAGCGCATTCTTCTGCATGATTTTCTGCCACTGCACATATTCTTCGGTATCTTTTTTTTTAGCCCAATATTCACACGCCTTACAGTTTTTTGATTTCACTACACAATCAACGATTTTTCCACCGTTATAGCCAATAAGAGTCGTTATCCCATACAAAGACGTAAATCCACGTTTTCTCCACGAGCCATCGCCTGATACTACAATTCCATTTTCTCCATTTTCAATAGATACGGTTTTCTCTTCTTCCGCAGCTCTCATCATACTGTTCTTGCAAACTAGATTGGTTGCAGAGCTCATTTTTTTGACAATCTTATCATAAAATGAGTGAAAGGTAGGCCGAGGTAATTCCATAAATGCACAGAATTTTCTTATTCCGTGCCAACCAACTCCAAGCAATCGCATGGCAATTATGATTCTACGGTTGATTTCGTAGCCTTTCTCAACAAGGGGACAACTCGGTATCTCAGTCTTTTCACAATTCTCACAGGACATTACTAGTTTGAATCCCAAACCACGCTTACTGCTTTCAGTAAATTTCACTTCCGATTGGCATATCTTACAAACGACAGCGTTCGAAATAGCTGAAAATACTGCGATAAAGTTAATTATACGATATTCAAACGCTGGATCCACTTCAATATCATATAAATATTCCGATTGCTTTAGTTTTTTTGCCGATGTACTGGCATTCAAGTCGTCCGGTGCTTCTAGCTCATGGCGATTCAATGGTCTTCTTCGAGATATTTTTGGTCTCTTTCTATTGCAAAACGACGTTTTTATTCCTTTCTTCGCACTGTACACTACTTTATCACTCATTGTAAAAACTCAATAATTATGCAGGGAAAAAGAAATGGAAGTTCACAGAAATATCGAGGAAAACAAGTGTTCGTAGACTAGCGTCTTTCTCAAATGCTTGGCTGTGCCCAGCTTACTAAAAGAGACGTTCGACAAGGATAAACTCGTCTACACTAGTCAGGAAATAAATATTTTCAATAACATCTGCCGTATAGCTGCTCTAGTCCTCTAACGTACCTTCCCCCTAGCGCTCACAAAAGGAGCTCGCTGCGGACCAGATGGACTTGTACTAAAATTCGAAAACCGAGTATCTAAAGGTTTTTCCCGGCCATAATCTTCCGGGACATCATTTTTGAGGTCCTAAGGGACCGTTTGGAATAAAAAAAAAAAATTTTTTTTTCGAAAATTCTAGGGTGGCCTAAGGCCTTAAGAGATTTTTGAAATTTCTTTTTTAGATGGTATAAAGATTTAGTCTGATTTATTATTATGAATTTTAATTACTAAGTTACAGATTCTAAATTGTTATAGTCGATTATATTGAAACATAATTGTACTGGATTACAAAAACTTATAAAGTAAGATCAACTTAGCTTATCTTCCGAGGTTCTATCCAGATAATCCAGACAACATCCAGATGTTGTCTCGGTAGTCCTGCCGGAGCTCTTCCCTTCTTCTCTTTTCTTCTTCTTCTTTCTGCGTGCAATACGGTTATTCTTCAAAATTGGGATTTTCCAACCACTTGGTCAAATAATATTTTAATTAATATCTTCCCGGTTCTTGGTCATAAAAATCTGGGTTTTATTTTATTTTTTTATAAAACCTGGGTGACGTCGCGGGGCATCCGATTCCACAAAAATAAATGTAGGTCGTCGATCGTTTGAGGGCAGCGTTTCCATTTTTGTGGTGAGCACGTGGTTTATTTTTTGAGGTTATGTTACACGTTTTTTTCCATATCTCCGGTGTTTTTTGAGGTTCGATACCTCGTTTTTTCACAGTTTGGCTTGTATTTTCCTAACGCACAATACTGCAAACTTTCACTCGTTTTCGATAACGCTATCTAACTATGTTTTATTCTGTATTTTTTTAAATTTCTAATTCATTAATTTTATGTGTACTTCTTAATTGTTCTATTTCTTCTTTAAATTTGTCCCAGTTTGCTTTTTTGCAGTTGTAAATTCTTTTTGTTTTAATATTTTCCTTATTTTTTTAAATTTTGGTTTTATTTATTTTTAATGTGATCGCGTTGTGGTCTGAACCCGTCATTGAGTCATCAACATTCCAGTCTTCCACCAGGTTCACGAGGTCCTCTGTGCAGGCCGTAATGTCTATATGGCTGGTGAGAACTCTTCCTACTCTCACTATTGCGTAGGTTGGGCGCTGGCTGTCGTTAAGCACCTGCAAGCTGTGCTCTTCTAACGTGCCTGTTAATTCTTCTACCGTAGTGTCCGTGGTTGCGCTACCCCACCAAAAGCTCTTTGCGTTCGTATCCCCCTCCTATGAGGATTTCCATGGGAGCCCAGTTTTTCGACTATCGTCCCCAACTGCTCCAGGTGACCCTATGGTTTATCCGGCCTAAAGTAGAGCGATATGGCCACTATTTCGCGGGCTACAGTGACGATCTTAACCAATGTGATATTGGTCGTGGAAAGAGTGGGGTACTGTAAATATATTTTTCCAACAAGTGTATAGGGCTTTTACGATGTCAATCTATTTAGGCTTGAAATGCCTGAGATCTAAATAATTTTTTTTTAACTCTTTATTAATGCCTGGTTAAAGGACGGCCAGAGGGAAGTGTCAATAGTCAAAATTATAAATTAATAATTTCTTATTTTACAGGTGTATGGGGCCTGCAAGTCCAGTGAGGTATCGCCTCTTATCGGTCAATATATCAAAAGGAGTGTCCGCGCTTCATTACTCTTAGGTAATAAAAAAAGGCGCGTTCGTTCTCCTGGTTAGTTCAAAAAAAATATAGAAGTTGCGGTGTCCAGGGGTAAGGTCGTGGTGGCGGTGTGGCTCCACATCCTTGACAACTGGACGCCTCCTCTCGTCGGAAGAAGGCTGACGCCCGCCAACACGGAGGCCGCCTCGTGCAAGACCGTGCGGTAGCCCCTGATTATTCCACTGCGCCACCATGCGCTACGGACGATGCAGCAGGCGGACGCAGCGATCGCCAAGGGAATTGGCCCAAACGGGACACTGGTGGAGGGTCATGGACCGCACTACTCCCGTGTAAAGGTTTCGGCAAGGGATGTTAGGCAACAGGCGCGCAAGTTCGCCCGCTGCCTTCACCAGCTTCGGCGACAACGTCTCAAAATGCGTGCGGAAATCCGATTGGCTGTCGAGAATAAGACCGAGGTACTTCATACACGAGCCGACAGGGATCCGCACGCCATCCACCGTTATATGGTCCTCTGGCGGAGGCCCACACCGAGGTCCGTGAAAACATACGGCCTCGGTCTTCTTTAAGGTCACCGTGAGGCCCAGTCGCCGAATCCTGCTCGCCACCAGTCCGGTACCGAACGAGGCGAGCAGGGCTGACCTCCTGAAAGTCCTGGCCGTCGCTGTCACCGACACGTCCGCATAGCAGACGACAGCGACGCCCCGAAAGTTGGTGCCACGATGCACCCAATCGTAGCCGATATTCCACAGGAGCGGGCCGGGAACCGAGCCCTGTGGCACACCGCACGACCACCGCCCTGCGGTGCCACCCGTCGGCGCCCGGATACACCACGCAACTGTCAGACAAGTACGCGTGCACCAGACGCCGGAGATAGGGCGGCACCTCGTGGTACCGCAGTGCTTCTTCGATGCAGGCCCAGGGCATGGTGTTGAACGCGTTGGCGATGTCGAGAGACACCGCCACCACGACCCTACCCCGGGACATCGCATCTTCCGCCTGTGTCTTGAATCGCAGAATCGCGTGAATCGTGGACCGGCCCCGCCGGAACCCGAACTGGCAATCCGCCAAGTCCGGGCCCGTGTCCTCCAAATGCTCGACGAGGCGCGCGTGCACGATGCGCTCAAAGAGCTCACACCTCGTCGAGCAACTCGATGGGCCGGTAGGCCGACGGCGACTCTGCGGTTCGCCCTTCCTTTCGAAGCAGGACAAGCTTGCCTGTCTTCCACCGCGACGGGAAGATGAACTGCTCCAGGCACGCGGAGAAAAGGCCGCGGAGCCTCGTACCCATTAACTCGACGGCTAGCACCCAGACATATCCGGGCACCCCGTCGGGCCCCGAGGCCGAGTTCTTGCTCCGCAGCCGAAGCATTGCCGCCTCCAGTTCTTGCGGCGAAACGTCCGGGATATCCCTTACCGAAACCGACGACGATGGCGCCGGTGGATGTGACGCCATCGGTGGAGGAGTGAACTCCTCGGTGGCCGGGAACAAGGCCGCAACGACGTCCTCGATGAGTTCAGTCCGGAGACTCTGCGTCAGCGGGGGCGCCGATGGGCGGAGTTTCCTCATCGCCACACGGTCCGGACGCCCTCATGGATCTCTGTCGAGAGTTCTCCGGAACTCTTCGTTCGCCACGGCCTTTGCTCGTGCGATGGCCACCCGCAGCGCTCTCTTCGCCTCTCTGTGGAGGTCGAGAAGAAGCCGCTCCTGCTCATCGTCGCCGGGTCTACGGGTCCGACGACGACGGTGCCTGGCGAGTCGGCGGCGCGCGACCTGGCAAGCCGCGCGCAGCTCCGAGAGCTCGGCCGACCACCAGTACACCTGGCGCTTTACCGGGAGGCGGGTGGGGCCTTGGGAGGTAGAGACGCTGTACCTAATGTAAAGATGATCGGACAGCGTCTCCTCCTCTACCAGGACCCTCCAGTCCCGAACACGGCGGGCAAGGCCCGGGGTGGCGAACGTTACATCCACCACCGAACCGCCGTTGTGCACGCTCGTGTTCTCCGAACCCCGATTCAGGACGACCAACACGATGGATATCGCCCATTCCTCCAGGGCCTCGCCCCGCGCGTCTGTCACCGACGAATCCCAAGCCAAGGATTTAGCATTGAAGTCGCCGGCGACTAGCACGGAGCGAGGCTGGCTGCCTTGCTGCACCAGGGCCTCCAGGCGGGCGAGAAAGCTCTCGAATTCCGCCTGTGACCTGTTGGGAGAGAAATACACTCCCACTACCCAGACCCCTCCCAACAGGGCCGCCACGCATCCCGTACCCTTCACTACTTTTAACGGCGCCGCGGGTGAAGACGGCCGCCGAACCATCCAGGTCCCCAGCCCACTCATCAGTGGTGGGGACAGAGTGTGGCTAAAGGACCACAGCCACATGGATCAACCATTGTGACAGAGACTGGACAAACATGCTCTGTGCTCCTCGACAGTGGTTGATGTTAGCCTGGAGGAAGTTAAACGTCATTGATCTTTCGGCGGTCTCTATCATCTTGGGGCGGGATGGTTGCGGCCGCGTCACAATCCCGGCGGCCACGCCGCGTTGAGAGCGGGGCGGGCCTAAGCTGCCTTAGCCGGACAGAGGAGCCACACCGCGCCCAGGCCCGAGCGCTCGACGAGAATCTCCCCGGCCTTGACCTCGTCAGGGGAGCAAGCGCCGAGACTGGCGATGGCCGCTGCGACTGCCTCGGAGGTGACTGAGGCGTCCAGCCCCGAAACGCGCAGCTCCGCAGTCTTCACAGGCCGGGTGACGCGAACGTCCTCCTCCGACCCGTGCAGAGCCTCCCTCATTTTCTTTACAAGGGAGTCGGCCTTCGCTTCCGACTCGAGCCCAGGCACCTCGAATAGGTAAGCCCCCGTGGCCACCCGCCTCGGCCTCAACCCAGTGGTGATGGCAAGGCTAGCCAGGTCGACCTTCATCTGGACCTCACGCAGGACTTCCGCATGTTACTCCCCGCTTCAACGCCTCCGGCATCACCGTCAAAATGACGGCGGCTTTGCGCGGGAGACGGAGCTGGGGAGCAGCTCTGCGCGAGGTCTGGACCACCTGTGGACCCGCCCGGGACTTCTTCTTGCCCCTCTTGGCCACCACAGTCCATGGAATTTCCGTGGACATGGCGGATTTTTGGGGCGGGTGTGGCGTTTGCGACCGAGGCGAGTCACGTATGCGATTAATTCGGCGCCGCCCACGTGACTCTCGAACAGCCAGTTGTGGCGGGACCGGTGCAACCGCGGTCGGCCGGGCTGCTGCTGCTCGACGGCCAGCAGCCGCTGGGGCAACTCCTCCCCTTGCCGCTCCCAGGGTGGGCCACGATTCTCTCGGTGCTCCGAGGAGAAGGGTCCGCGGCTTCGAAGCTGCCTGGGTTCGAGCCCGGTCAGCAGCCAGCGGTGGGCGGAGAATCAGCTCCGGAGGCAGTCGCATGGCGATCGCCTCGAGCTTTGTGGCCACCTTCGCCATGTGTATTTCTAGGAGCCTCTTCACGACGTCTGCCTCCGGTGGGCCAGAGGTCGCCGCCGACTCGGGCACTGGCCGCTGCTGCAACCGGACCGTGGCCATTAGGTCGTCCAGGACCTTCGCTTGGGCGGTGAGAGCAGCCTCCAGCGCCATCACTTTTTCGCGGAGGGCACTGTTCGCCGCCACGACCCTAGCGAGATCCGCAGAGGCCGGTTCTTGCGCCAATGTTAGAAGCTCCGACACACTCGTTCAGGTGCCGAACATATGTACCTTTTAGGTTTCGGGACGTTCGAGAAACGCGTCGGAGTCGCTCCGCCATTTTGGTGAGGGCCGCCTCACTTCGGGTAACCGGGGCTGCCTCTTTTGGAGCTTGCTTTTTCCACGGCTGAGCCTCCTTAGCCTTCCGCAGATCGGCCTCATCTGCCTCCATCATCTCGGCCTCGGCGATGCGCTTCTCGTCCAAAGCAACCTCGTACGCCGTCCTCGCGCTGACGACTGCGTCGTCATCCGCGCCTGACCTCGCTGAAACCGTTTCATCTTTTTGGTAGCAGTACGGGAGTCCGTCTCCACCGTACTGCCACCATCGCTGGCCCTCTGCCGCTTATCGGCAGAACAAGTCCTCCGCTGCCTTGAACGGCTTTTCTTCGCATGCGAAGAGTCGCTGCTCATCCCGGACTCCCGAGTCGAAGTCACGGGACGGCGCGGTCCTCTCCGCAGGCGGACCCATCGACGAAGAAGCTGCCCGACTGGACGCTTGCAAAGTGTCCGATACAGGCAGCCTTTCAATTACTACTAAACATTCTGGATTTGAAATTTTATTTATATTGTTCATAGTGTTTTCACGAGTATGGGGGAAGTGAAGGTCCGCCCAGGCAGTGCCCCCTGTACCTGGGTAAGCCAAGCGTAACCCGCCAGAGGATCGGTCGGTACTCTAGCGGGGGTCGCACTTGAGACTGAACTTCCCATCAGCCATGCATTGGGTTCGGTTCGGTTCAGTTAGGTTAGTTTTTTTTTTTAATAAATATTAACACTGCCGACTCTAGGTCTGCATGTCTAGGTGGTCTAGCTGGAGGTTTGTAGCATCAGACCATGCACATGAGGCATATGTCATGATGGCTTCCACAACTGAGATGTATATGACTCTCGTGATCTCTCCGTTTAGACCCTAGTCACCTTCGCTGCACACGCTAGTTGTTTGTAAATGTCCGCTGCTTTTTTACACGAAGCGGCCACGTGCGCTTTGAAGGTTAGTTTGTTGTCTATTATTAGTCCTAGAAGTTTGATATCGTTGACGATATTAATCCTCACGCCCGCCATGGAGAGATAGGGTTGTCCACACTTCAGCTTCCTCGTGAGCACCATTGCGTTTGTTTTGTGTGGTGCGAAGTTTAGCTTATTGTGTACTCCCCATTGATGTACAATCTCCAGGATAGCGTTGGCTTTTTCTTCCAGGATGGCTGTGGATTTGCCAGTAAAAAGGAGTACCACATCGTCCGCGAAGGCCTGACAGTATACTCCTTCCGATTCCAGCTTGTGCAAAAACAAGTCTAGGATTATATTCCAAAAGGTTAGTCCTCCTATGGAACCTTGGATGCAACCTTTGGTTGTTTCCTTCTCTGTATGTTGCTCTGGAATAGTTGACCCTGATCTTACGGTCTGTTAGGTATGAGCATACCATTGAGTAGAGGTTTCGCGGGCACTTTTTTCTCTTCAGTTGTTGTTTTAATGAGGGCCACCAGGCATTATCGAAGGCCCCCTCTATGTCCAGGGATATGATTAGAACGATGTATTTTCTCCTGATTCCTTCCTTTAGGAATCCCACTAAGTCATAGCGGGCGTCTTCGGTTCCCCGCTGGGGCATGAAACCATATTTTTTGTTGTTTAGAGTTGGAAATATGTGCCATTGTATTCTAATCACCTTCATTTTCTCTATTATTTTTCCGAGTACTGATAGAAGACCTATGGGACGATAGGATTTTGGATGGGTGTGATCCTCCTTGCCCGGCTTCCGGATGATTACCACATGGGCTATTTTCCATGGCTTGGGAAAGTAACTTAGTGTCAAGCATTTATTTGCTATCGCCAAGAATACTTCCCTGTCGCTGTTTATGGAGGCTGTGCAGATGGAAGCACAGAGCCCATCTGGATCTGGCGCCTTCCTCGGGTTTAGTGAGGAAAGCACCAAATCCAGTTCAGCGGATGTGAAAGGTGGATCATCTTCCGTTAGGTTTTCCGTCAGGATGTTGGATTGTTCTCGGATTATTGAGTGATAGTGATTGTCGCTTTCTACCAAATCGTCTGGGTAGAAGGTTTTGGTAAGGAGTTCCGCTGATTGAGCAGGTGAGAGGGTCACACCGTTGGTATTTCTTAGAAGGGTGTCTTCGTGCCCTTTGGCAGTCTTCCTGACCACCCTGTATATCCCGACCCACATGCTCTCTTTTTCCTGTTTTGTGCAGAACTCTTTCCAACTCTCTGTTTGAGCCTTCTCAACCTCTGAGTTGTAGAAGACTTTGGTTTCTAAGTATTCTTTTAGAACGCTCTGTATCCGAATGGGGGCTGCGTTTCTCACGCGTCTCTTTTTCTCGGAACTTCCTTTTTGAGCTCGTCGAGGTGTTTCGACCACCACTGTTGTGTCACCTTACCTTTCCACTGCTTTGTGAGTGGGATGGACTTTTCACAAGCAGAATGGATAGATTTTGTGTAGGTGTTGATTGCCTCCTCGAGGGTGTTGGTTGTTGTGATTTCTCTCACGGAGTTTGCTGAGATGTTGGACTCCCTGAGGTGTTCCTGCAAGAGTGTTACGAAGCTCGACCAGTCCGCTTTTGTAACGTTGTATCTGCGTGTGGTGACGGGCTCTAGTGGTTTTAGAGCCTTCTCCAGACGCAGAGTGAACGCTATTGCGTTATGGTCCGATGTTAGTAAGCTTCTGTCCATTCTCCAGTTCTCGATTTTACCCAGGAGTGGAAGAGCACAAGCTGTTACGTCCACTATGCTCGTGCATTCTCTTCCACCCCTGAACACCTCAAAAGTTGGAGTGTGTCCGGTGTTGAGAATCTCAAAGTTTATTTCCGAGAGAAAGGAGTGGTATTCACCGCCTCTGGCGTCTTCCGAGGCACTCCCCCACCAGTGACTCCAGGCATTCACGTCTCCAGCTAGGATTATGTATTTTGTGTTGAGTTTTTTTATGATTGTCCTGATTCTGTTGAGGTATGGTTTTATATCTTGATCTCCTTCCAGGTAGACGGAAATAACTCCCAGCCGCAGGTTCTCTCCAACCAGCAAGACCGCTGCTTCCGTTTCTATTACCAGCTGGGGGTCATGAATGACCTCCAGCCGGTCACAGAAAACCACAACGGCAGCCTTGACTGGTTTTTGTTTGTTGAGAGAACACTGGATGATTTTCGTTCCAGAGTATTGTTTGAGGACGCCCATGTTCCCTACGTACGGTTCTTGGAGTAGGGCCACTGAGATGTTGGTGTCCTTCGCCGTCTGGAACAGTTCAGCTGTACAGTGTAGTACTGTGCAGTTCAGTTGCACTTGTCCCATTGATGGACCCCTCCGCAATAACTACAAAGCTGATCTTTCTCTTTGCAGATCGCTTTGGTGTGTCCAAATCCGAAGCACTTCGTGCATTGTATAAGAGGCGATTGATCGTATACCGGCCTGCGTTGCAGGCCGATATAAACCTTCCCGGCCTCTGTGAAGATTTTGTGGATGGCGGGAGACACCTCTAGCACCGGATGACATTCTAATTGATTTCGGGCCCGTTTACGGTAACGCAGCTTTATTATTCTCTCGCTCTCCCCGACGCCTTGCAGAAGGTGTTTGTTCTGCGCTTTTAAGTTGTCGACTATGTCGGCGTCGGAGAGATACGAGAGAACATCCCGGATGATAATTAGGGGATTTGCTGATTTAGCCACTTCTGCTTTAAGGCCCTTGTTTTGTTTGATTTTTTCTAGGATTAAGTGAAGGTCCTCCTTTTTTTCACAGCTTAGGATGACCTTCTGATTTTTAGCTTTCCTGACTCTATCTATTTTGGCTCCGGATGGTTTGGTGTCCACCGCCACCCTAATCTTCTCGAGCACATGGTCCCCGGTGTTATTTGGATCCGTGGATGAGACTATCAGGGTATGGTTGGCTTTTGTTGTGGGTTTCGGTTTGAGTTTGGAGGTGGTGGCGGCGTATGATGGCTTTTGATCTTTGTTGTTAGCACTTGTGGACGCCGTCACCACCGATCCTGGTGGTGTTGTTTTCTTGAGCTCTTTGACACCTTTTTGTATCGTTTGAAGGCTCTCCTTGACCTCCGCTATAGCCACCTCAGTGTGGAGGTTGACTGATGGTGGTACCACTTCCTTACAGGTGTCCCTAAGGATACGGAGGTCCGAGCCCAACTCTTCGATCTTGTGTGTTATTGGTATCAGAGCTTTAGTTATATCTTCCTTGAGTAATTGGTATGATTTGGATTGGTTTGTGGAGTTCTCGACTATGGTTTGTGACATCGTTTCAATCACATCCACGTCCATCTCTACTTTTTCGAGATGTGCTGTCGAGATACTCGCACTCTCCTTTGAGGGGGGTGACTTTGGAGGTGGTGTGTGGGGGCCAGGTGGGGTATTGCGTTCATGCAATTCCCTTGAGATGGTCTCCAGTTGGTGTCTCATTGAGTCTATCTGGTTAGATAGACCTGACTGAGTTTGTTCTAATTTTTTGTACAACTCTTGTAATAGAGCGTCCCGTTTTTGGGAGCTTTCAGAGTTGTCTTTGGCCCCCACAATAGTCATCTTTTCCTCTTTACAGTGTTGTTCCAGCGATTTGAGTAATAGGTTATTTTCGCGATGGTGTGAAAAGGCGCAGTGGTTTCGTAGCCTAGCCAGCTACGCACCTCCTGCGTCTCTTTGAGTGTTTTTGCTATGTCTGTTCTCGCCAGACATAGCTCCGCGATGAGGTTGTTTTTTATATTTATAATTTCCCTGGAATGGGCCCTCCACGCGCACAAGTTCTTGTGCGTGTCGAGAGCGCTCTTTCTCCAGGTTGAATTTGTGTCTGTTCCTGGAGTCTGAAAGTGACAACACTGTCTCGTAAAGCCCCTGAAGAGCTTCGTGCGCCGTCACTTTGCACTCTCTCTTCATGTTGCCCGCATTTTCAAGGTCTTCCTTCCCTTTTTGGAGGAGATCATTAGCAACGCGCGTCGCCATGTCCATCTCCACTCCGGTTCCTCTTCTTGGAGATGAGTAGAGGAGACTCACCCTTTTCCTATAATTTGTGGATGTTTCCGAGTCAACTGACGACGCGTCCAGATCATCCGTGTCATCCGACCCGGAAACAGGCCCTACGCCTGGACCCGTCACGATATCATCTTGGATTTGTGGAAGTTGTTGGGGTGATTTGGATGTATCATCCTCAATGTTTATCGTGGCTGCTTCCACGATGTTTTCCCGTTCCTGGAGGGGCCTTTTAAAAGTATTATCTGCGGCAGCAGTTGATTTGACTGCCTTTTGTAAGGCCTTCTATCTCAGGGAGCAGGGTTGGCGCGCTGGTTTGGTCTGAGTGGTTTCCATCCCAAGGCGGCGCGTTGTGTTGTCTGATTTGGAAGACATTTTTTTTTCCTTTTTTTTTTTGTGTGTTGAGTTTGTGTGTTAGTGGTTGTTTATTTGTTTATTTATTAATTTTCACCGCAGTAAACAGCAGAGAAGTGACTTGGTGGTATTTGCACTAAGAGTAAAGTAGAGTGGTGTAAAGTGTTGTAGGAAGGTAAGCGTTATTAGTACTCACCTATACTACTTTTGTGTGAAGTGGGAGGAGAGTTATTCATAATTATAAGCTAGAATTTTCTTGGAGACAGCCCAAATATTGGAAAAGTCGGAAGTTTTTTTGTAAAAAAATGTTTTTGATTTTTTTTTAAAAACCTTTTTGAAACAATCTGGTGGGGTTAAGGTCTGAAACACTCAGATCAGTTGATTTTTTTGTCTCCGACTGATACTTTTGGAGATATACGGATTTGAGTGTAAAAAATTTGGGGGAAGGGGAGGGAGCTGATTGGGGGGGGGGGGGGGTGAGTAAAATTGAGCTATCCAATAGTTTCCGCGATATTTACAATGTTGTGAAAATAACAAAAAATTGTGGCCTAATTAAGTTTTAAAAATCGGTTTTCCATCCAAAAATTCCGATTTTTGCCACAAGATGTGCTTTTATGTGGCTCTTCGATTGACGACGAAAAAAAAACTATGTCGTCGATCGCTTTTAGAATGTATGTATGAAAAACCGAATTTTTGAGGTTTTTTGTTTTTTTTTCTCTGGAACGCCTTGGTGAAAAAACCTGGTTGAAGTGTCCCCTGTTGGAACTTTTTGTAGCGCAGCTGATAGCGAAGTAAAATTTGTGCGCACGGCTCTAGAACACTGACCACGTGGCCACGTGGTTTTTGTTTTTTTGGCTTTTGTGGCCTGGATTTTGGCCGCACCGCGGAACGTGAGGTGTCTTTTTGTAGGTCTTTTGAAGCCCTTTTTTGATGTTGTAATAAAATTGGTATGTTTTCGATCGCGTTTCCGAGCGACGGCCAAAAATCAAATGAAATTTGGTTTTTACCAGATTTTTCCGGTGTTTTAAATCCTATTTGATCCGGGTGTTGTTTACACTGGGATGTTGTTCGGCGTCACTTTCCACACACTTTGACACTTTTTGTTGTAAAATCTCACCACTTTTACTATTTTTCCGTATTTTTTAAGCAGGAGCTCTGCGTTTTCGCTGCTTACTGCTCGACGGTTGGAGTGATACTGGGGTTAGCTTAGGTTAGGTTTTTTTTTTATATTCGTTTCCCCTGACATGTATATCAGAGACTTTGTGTTCTTTTCTATAATAATCTTTAATATTGTTAATTGTTTGTGAAGAACGTCCTGGTGCGTTGGCCCTGTTGAGCGCTTTCGTAGCGCGACTGCTAGGTATTCAGACTGAGTCTGCGAGCGCACTTTTTAACATACGATGTCGGAACACAGAGGTAGTCCGGCGCGCGGTGTAATGTTGTGGCGGAGTTCGCCGCCTGATCGGCCAACTCGTTACCTTGTATTCCTACGTGGTTTCTGACCCAAGATATCCTGATGTTGCCTATAGCTTTGTAGTTGAAAAGGATTTTGTGGATGTGAGATACAAGGGGGTTAGTGTTGCTTTGTAAAAGTGAATCAAGAAAATTAGTTAATTGAATGGGATAATAGTCAATACACAACAGAATTAAATCAAGAAAATTAATTAATTATATGGGACAATAGTCAATACACAGTAAAAATAATAACAATAACAATCAATAATAATAATAGTCACCTTATTTGCTATTTACAAACTAGTTTGGCGAAATTTCGTCACAGAAAAATTTTACTTCGTCAAAAAATATTTTAACCCAAATTTGAATTGACCAATTGATAGGTCTCCCAAATCCGAGTCCAACAAGCCCAAGCTCGGGTAGTGTAACTTAAAAGACAGCTGAGATGCATGTTTGAATTTTTCCAATATGGCGGTCGGAATTAGGTTTTCACCTATATTCCCGGCCCCTATTGCTCAAAAATACCCGAGCTTCGGCAAGTCTGACTCGTGGTGACCACGCAGATGGGCCAGGGTTGTCAGATATGTGGGATCAGAAAAATCTAAAATTTTGAAATAAAATATTTCTATGGATGTCTTTAATGCAAAATATAAAAAGTATAGGTTGTCAATTTCGTTTTCTTGTAATTTAAGTTTGAATTTTAAATTTTTCTCAAATTATGACTATTTCTCTTACTTTGCTAATATAGGACGTCTTTTCTTCCAGTTTTCGGTTGGTTCCGCGTCCCTCGAGGTATCAGCAGTGGTGCTGATTCCAGCGACAGATGTGGTCGCACGCAGCTAGAAGTTGGACCTCGTGGCCACGTAGTGGTTGTTTTTTTGTTAATATCTCCGCGAGTTCCGCTCGGCTCGCGGAAAGATGGGTGTCGTTGGCTGCGCCTCCAAGAGGGCTACACGGTGGCACCAAAAAATTGGTGTATTAGCGATCTCGTTTCCGAGCGCCAGGCAAAAAACTGATTTTATAACCTCAAAATAAGGTTTTCTCGCCCGAAAGCTTTTTCTGTCATACGTCCGGGTCTTGTCACTAATTGCACCTTTTAGAACTTCACTTTCCGCACAATTTGGTGTATCACTCGTTAAAATCATTAAACTTTTTCCTATTTTTACGTTTTTTTCCGTGCGGTTGGGTTGGTTTTTTTTTTTTGTGGGCTCTTCGCCTCACCCTGTCACCCCCGATCCAGGACAAGGGCCTTTGTTCATCTTTTTTGTTTACTTTATTAACTTATATTTTTTTCTTTATTGTTTTTGAGTGTTGAATAATTAATCAGTTCTCAATTTGTCCGAAAATGTCCTTATATTATTGCTTATATTTATTTCTTAATTCTATACCCAGCCTTCTTACATCTATCTTATCTACATAATGTGTACTTATCTGCCGCTTCGGAATCGCGAAAGCGCATCTTAATCTCACAACGTATTTTATTTCTTTACTTTGATATGTTTTTTTATCCATTTTTTTTTATTTATTTATTTATTATTATTATTTTATTTTTTTCAGTTTTGTCTTACTCTTTCTTTCACTCTTGTTTTCTTTTCTTTTCTTATTACATATTATTATTCTAGGACAGCCAATTTCGTAATTACTAATATTATATAAAACAATTATATTTATAGTAATTCTAATTTTTACTTATTTCTATTTACTACTTGTTTAACTGTTTGTTGTCGCCGACTTTTAGCGTTGCCGGCGGCCTGCGGGGTGCGGCCTCTTTGAGTAGTCGATTGGTGAGCGACCACACGTTTTCCCTGGTCTGTAGTTCGCAAAACTCGCGCAAGTTTTGTGTTGACGCAGCTCTCAATTCTTGGGCGTATATGGTTTTTATATTGCGTAACTCGTCGACCAGGGAGCCCGGCGGCCGCCCACGCTTAACAGCGGTGTGTAATCGACGATGTAGGTCAATGACCTCACGTTTGCGAGACTCAAGGGCCTCCGACCACCACGGAGGTCTGAATTTCGCGCCACCCTTTTTAGTCGGCATAGACTCGCTGCAGGCTGTGTGTAGTATGTGTGTAATCGTGTCAATGGTGTGTTGGAGTTCTTGTGTGTTGAGTGTGTGTATGTCCAATTCCAACACCTCCGACTCAGCGAATTGAGTGTGTAGGGAGTCCTGGAAATGTGCTCAGTTAGCCTTGTCACTTTTGTAGCGAAAGGTGGACGTTGTGTTTGGTGTAGATGTTAGTGTGTTTGCTCCAATATTGACCCAAAACGCAATGGCGTTGTGTTGTGAGTGTGTGCAAAGTGTTAGGTCAACCCGCCACTCCCGGACGGCGTCGTAGATGTCATATGACGCTAGAGTTAAGTCGATTATGGACGAGCGTACTCGTCCATGAGTAACGGTCTCAAAAGTGGGGGTTGTACCCGTGTTGCATATGTGTAAGTCATTGGCACAGGCCAACTCCACCACACTGTTACCGCGGGGATTGGCGACGGGGCCGCCCCACAAGGGGTGCCACCCGTTGAAATCCCCGCCGAGTATAATGGAGCCGCCCCGAGCCGACTTGAGAAATGTGTCTATGTGTTGTAGAGTGTCGTGTGTGTCGCGGTCCGGCTCAACGTAGGCCGACGCCACATAGATGCGGCGGTGGCCCAAGTCAAACCGAACAACGCTCAAGTTCGATGTGGAGTATTGTGTCATGCCCAGCGCTGCGCCGAACTCCGCTTTCACAAGAACGCACGCCTTGACACGCTCCCCGGTACAAAATTGAAAGATATTTATACCGGGTTGCGGTCTCAGCTCCTTCCCGGAACCCACATATGGTTCCGAGATAAGTGCTATCTTATTTCGGCTAGCCACGAATGAGGAGACAAACTCTTGTAGACAACTTTTAGAGCGATCTATATTACACTGTACAAAGGGCAAGGTGTTAGTAGCCATAGTCGACTCGATTTCCTATCCGCTCCCTCATGGCTCGCAGGCGTGTGAAGTGGCCTTATGCGCTGGGTCAATTTTGGAATTGAATTTAGTGTTGTGGGCGATACAGTTGACACACTTAGGTGTCGCCTGTTTCGCCTTGTGTGGGCAGCTGTCTATGCTGTGACCCGCTTCCGCGCAGTATGCGCAAGGTGTGTTGGACGCTGAACACTTGTCTCTTGTGTGCCCGAATTGCAGGCACTTAAAATACTGTAAAAAGGGACGAGAAGTCCTCCGCGTGCACCTTTTGGTACTCGATAGATAATCTCCCGGCCTCGGTGATTTTACGCCATATGTGGGGACTGGCTAAGAAAACGGCGTTGTACAGATTGGGGTTACAATTTGATCGCTTAAACTGAAGTTTCAAATCGTCCGGGTCGGCGACCATCGGGCCAATCTCGGTGTTTTGGTGTTTGATAATATCCACGAGATCCTCCGCCGCGACCTCACTGGATATGCCCTTTAAGATGAGCATAGTTTTCCGTTGTTTGTATCCACTTCTGGGGGTCAGATTTTGATGTTTGAGGTGCCACCTGAAGCGCAAGGATCCAGGGCTCCCTGTGGTGTCAAGGGCCAACTTCTATGTGTTATGATATTAGCAGGAGAGCGGTGGAAACTGGTGGTTCAAAGTTTTCGAGTAAAACCCTCGCTCATTCATTAGGTATGATGAGCACAGGAGCCGCACTTGCACGTATGGATGCGCCCCGGCACTGCGCATAAGGGTAGGGTCAGAAAAGTGTATGCCACAGATCGTTTGAGCGATCTGGAGAGGAAAAACTGTAAAGTCGTAAAATTACGGGGATTTCTTCCGCACAAATCACTATATCTTTGCCGTTTTTGATGGGAAAATTCCGAAATTTCGCACAGTTATGCACAAGGGGCTCGTCTAACGAGCTGCAGTATAAGAACACAGTGTCACAGATCGTTTTACCCATTAATAAGCATTTAAGTGACACTAAGAGATTTTCACTGAGGGTTTTTTGATCGTAACTTCTCGAATTTTGTCACTAGGTTAAACATTCTTTTGGATTCACGTGGAGGGCCGCAGGGCGCACATTTTGATGTATAAACGGGTATGAATACGGGTATTATTTGTTGATACATTTTCGGATTTTTTAACGCGGAGCGTCCGGAAAACGATGCGTACGGCACGGCGTTCGCGCTGCGACGGTTTTTTTTTTTACTAGATCCCCTGGCGGCACCAGAGTACTTTATTTTGTGATTATTTATTATTTTGTTTTATATTAAATTTCGTTAATTGCAATTCTTCCTTTCTTTTACTTTATTTGCTGCCATACATACTTTATCATTATTGAAAGTCCCACTTCCTAGCACAATTTTGGCTTATCCTAATTACATGCTATGAACCTATTTATGTTTTATTTTTATATCTTACTTATATCGTACTTATACTCGGTGGCGTAGTGGTACTACGGTATGATTGCAAAGCTGAGGTCTCGGGTTCGAATCCCGGGTCGGGCAAAGTGATATTGGATTTTTCTATTCATTATTAGCCCGGAGTCAGGAATTTGTGCCCGATATGGCGATAGGCTCGCCCCCTATCACATCGTGGGACGGAATATACAAGGCGAAACGTGGGTGTTCTAGTAGCACCTCTGCCTACCCCTTCTGGGAAAAAGGCGTGTGGTTATGTATGTATGTATGTACTTATCTTAATATATATAAATCTCGTGTCACAATGTTTGTCCTCAATGGACTCCTAAACTACTTAACCGATTATAATAAAATTTGCACACCATATGCAGTTCGATCCAACTTGAGAGATAGGATAGTTTAAATCTCAAATTATAGTCGCAATTTTAATTTATTGCTAATTATTTGTCTGTTATTATTTGACAGTCACAATCATCTGTTAACTCCAAATGATTCTAACAGATGTCGATACCTTTCGACTGGGTTGAGTAAGTAATCAATAGATGGCGCTGCTATGGTAAATCTACGAACGTGTCATATAAGCTACATTTTAACAGTATAATTACCACGTGTTGTTAACGCTATAAAATTAATTAAATTTATTTTAAAGTTTTAGCAGGAATTTTGCAAAGTATTTGTGTTTGCGTATTTTTTTAATGATATTCGTCGTAGTTTCGTGTTTATATAAGGCCTATCTACAAAATAAAAGCAATTCCAAAAAATTGTCAACATGCCTATTTAGGCATTAAGGGATGAAATGGGATAAAGTGGGACGAACGCGATGAGACCGGTAGATGGGAAATAATGGGACGGGATGTAACAGAAAGAAAAGGAGCCAGATGAGATGGGATGGGATACGATAGGAAAAGGGATAGTAGGTACTTAGGTTGAGTTCAGGAGTACAAAAGTTTGAACGGGAATAAGATATTTCTGGTGTGGAGTGGAGTCTAAACATCTAAGCACCCAGGCGAAGCTGGGCCGGGCCGCTAGTATATATATATATATTTCTATATATATGTATATATATATATATATATATATATATATATATATATATATATTATTTTTTATTATTTCCTTTATTTTATTTACTTTTTTATTTTTCTTATTTTTTGTACATCTTCATATTTCTTATTATACATTGTAATTGCTACATACATATAATCTTACATTATATACTTAAGCAATTATTTACAAATTTTAATTATTACCTTATTTGCTATTTTAATACAATATTTCATAAATATATGCCTTTTTCTTTTGTCTCTCATTTTTTGGTGTATATTTTCCGGTTTCCCTTCTATATTAAGTAAGTTTACCACATCTAGTTTATCTTTTAAGTATATAGGACAGACTGACAAAATATGCGGGACAGTTTCGACTATCTGGGTCACATGGACACGCCGGGCTCTCCTTGAACTTGAACCGGTTTAAGTACCCAGAGAACCCGCCGTGACCTGTAAGCATTTGCGTGGTCACTGAGTCCAGGACAAGTCCTCTGACAATTTTGTGCGCTTCGACAGCGTCAGGGAAGAAAAGCTTCGTTATTGAAGCAGTTCCCCCGGTTATGTATCTGTGATTTCATTCGCCAATCGAATCCTGACGGATTTGTCGTTTGGCGAATGAAATCGGGCACCGATCATAGTGAGACCTACATTTTAATTTTAAGGCACCATCCTTTGCGAGCCTGTCGGCCCTTTCATTCCCCTCCATCCCTGCATGAGCTTTAATCCAAAATAGGTTAAGTATTCTGTTGCGTTCTTCTACGGATGTTATGGTGTTGTTTATTTGGAACGCCAAGGGATGGAGGGAGTCGCCTCTGGTGACTGTTTCGAGAGCTCACCTGGAATCGCAGAAGATGTTTATTTGGGGTGCCTTGGCATTCAGGGCCTCGTCTACAGTTCTGCCTGGTAGACGGTGCACTATGACTCCAGCTTAAGTTTCTTTGTTTTAGTCTCGGCTTCACCTTCTCAAATGGAGAGCGAAGCTCCGACCTGACCCTTTATCTTGCTGCCATCCGTGTAGATGTTTATGGAGTTGACAGTATACTGGGCCACTTCTGCACCGTTCACCAGGTGCTGGTTAGGTTAGGTTAGGTTGGGGTGCTATGTCGGGTACCTCCACGTGGTGCACCCTGGGCAACGTAGGCCATCATTGTTGCACGTTCGCAACTATGATGTCCGACAGGGAGGGCAGGGGGTTGAGCGGTCGCTTTGTGACGACCGCCTCCATCTCTTGTTACAGGCGAGACCCTTCATTTGGGTCGCCCTCCGGTTCTGTCCCGGAGGTTTTTGCGGGCCCGGCGTGCGCTCACCTCGCCGCCGGGTGGGCAGTGAGAGTGTCCCTCCCATTGTCGCTGTCGCATATCGTAACCTGGTTGTGAGGTTTGTGGTAATGTCTCGCATTCTAATCGGACCGAGGGTCTTGGCTTTACCGCCCGGACTGCGAGGGAGGATGCCTCTATAAAAAGTACCCCGAATCCCAAGCGGCGGCGCACCGTGAGGGGATGCATGGCTGATGGGAAGTTCAGTCTCAAGTGCGACCCCCGCTAGAGTACCGGCCGATCCTCTGGCGGGTTACGCTAGGCTTACTCAGGTACAGGGGGCACTGCCTGGGTGGACATTCCTTTCCCCCATACTCGTGGGAACACTATGAACAATATAAATAAACATTCAAATCCAGTGTTTAGTAGTAGTTGAAAGGCTGCCTGTATCAGACACTTTAAAAGCGTCCAGTCGGGCAGCTTCTTCGTCGATGGGTCCGCCTGCGGAGAGGACCGCGCCGTCCCGTGACTTCGACTCGGAATCCGGGATGAGCAGCGACTCTTCGCATGCGAAGAAAAGGCGTTCAAGGCAGCGGAAGGCTTGTTCTGCCGAAAAGCGGCAGAGGGCCAGCGATGGTGGCAGTACGGTGGAGACGGAATCCCGTACTGCTACCAAAAAGATGAAACGTCGGTCCCCGGCTTCAGCGAAGAGGTCAGGCGCGGATGACAACGCATTCGACAGGGCGAGGACGGCGTTCGAGGTTGCTCTGGACGAGGAGCTTGTCGCCGAGGCTGAAATGATGGAGGCGGATGAGCCGAGCTGCGGCAGACCAAGAAAGCTCATACTTGGACAAAGCCGGTTCCAAGAGATGTAGCCCCGGCTACCCGCCGAGAGGCCCTTACCAGAATGGCGGAGCGGCTTCACTGCGTCGCTCGTACGGCCCGTAACCTGAAGGGGACATATATTAAGGAGCTCAAGGACAGCGTAACCGAGCTGCTTGAGCTGGCGCAGGAACCGGCCTCTGCCGAGCTCGTCTGGCTGGAGGCGGAGAGGGCCTGCCTCCGCGAGAAGGTGACAGCGTTGGAGGCGGCCTTCACTGCTCAGGCGAAGGTCTTAGAGGACCTGCTGGCTACGGTTGGGTCACTGAAACGCCCAGCAACTGAGACATTGGTGACATCGGAGGCGAATCCACTAAACCAACTGGCTGTACACATGGCTAAAGTGGACGCCAAACTTGAGGCGTTCGCCATGCGGCTGCCTCCGGAGCCGATACTCAGACCTCCGTTGGCTGCTGACCGGAACAGAGCCGAGGCAGCCTCTCAGCCCCAGCCCCTCGTCACAGGGAGACCGGGCATATCGTGGCCGGCCCTAAGGGCAGATAATGGAACGGGTGCCTCTCCAGCTGACAGCCGACCTGTCGCGGTGGCCCGGCCGGCAGCGGTCGCATCGGCGCCGCCGCGAGCGGTCCCTCGGGAATCGCGTAAGCGCAAGCGAGGGAACCACAAACGGGCCCCGGCCAGGCAGATATCACGAACACCTCGCCCGCCCCCTAAAACTGTCACGTCTACGGAGACCCCGTGGACTGTGGTGGTTAGAAGGGGTAAGAAGTCCCGGGTGGCTCCACAGCCAGCCCAAACTCCACTAAGGACTGCTCCCCAGCTCCGCCTCCCGCGTACAACCGCTGTCACACTGACAGTGATGCCGCAGGCGTTAGAGCGGGGAGTGACATACGCACAAGTCCTGCGCGAGGTCCAAACTAGAATCGACCTCACCAGCCTCGGCATCACGGCTGGGCTGAGGCCGAGACTGGTCGCCACAGGGGCTTACCTCTTTGAGGTGCCCGGCCCCGACTCGGAGGCGAAGGCAGACTCCCTCATCGGGAAAATGAGGGAAGCTCTCCGCGGATCAGGAGAAGACGTTCGCGTCACTCGGCCCGTCAAGACTGCGGAGCTGCGCGTCTTGGGGTTGGACGCCTCAGTCTCCTCCGAGGCAGTTGCAGCGGCCATCGCCCGCCTCGGCGAGTGCTCCTCAGACGACATTAAGGCCGGGGATGTACGCGCCGATCGCTCGGGCCTGGGCGCGGTGTGGCTCCGCTGTCCAGCGAAGGCAGCGGAGAAAGCGGTGAAGGCAGGACGTGTCCTGGTAGGATGGGTGGCGGCGGCAGTATGGCTTCTAGAGCCCCGACCCATGCGCTGCTTCCGCTGCCTATATAAAGGTCACGTGCGGGTGCATTGCAACGATGAGTGTGACCGCAGCGGACTCTGCTACCGCTGCGGTCAACCTGGCCACAAGGCCCGAGAGTGCTCCGCGGACCCGCACTGCACGCTTTGTGAAGCAGCCGGGAAACCTGCGGGCCACAGGGTGGGCGCTAAGGCCTGCGTTGCCTCCTCGGTCCCGCCCCGCTCTCAACGCGGCGTCGGCGCTCCGAAAACTCCGCCCATTGGCGCCCCCGCTGACTCAGAGTCTCCGGACTGACCTCGTCGAGGACGTCGTCGCGGCCTTGTTCCCGGCCACCGAGGAACTCACTCCTCCACCGATGGCGCCACATACACCGGCGCCATGGTCATCGGCCTTGGCAAGGGATATCCCGGAGGTTTCACCGCAAGAACTAGAGGCGGCAGTGCTCTGCGGAGCAAGAACTCGGCCCCGGGGCTCGACGGGGTGCCCGGACGTGTCTGGGTGCTAGCCGTCGAGTCACTGGGTACGAGGCTCCGCGGCCTTTACTCCGCGTGCCTGGAGCAGGGCATCTACCCGTCACGGTGGAAGACGGGCAAGCTTGTCCTGCTTAGAAAGGAGGGGCGACCCGCAGAGTCGCCGTCGGCCTACCGGCCCATCGTGTTGCTCGACGAGGTGTGTAAGCTCTTTGAGCGCATCGTGCACGCGCGCCTCGTCGAGCATATAGAGGACACGGGCCTGGGCAAGTCCGGACTTGGCGGATTGCCAGTACGGGTTCCGGCGGGGCCGGTCCACAATTCACGCGATTCTGCGAGTCAAGGCACAGGCGGAAGATGCGGTGTCCCGGGGTAAGGTCGTGGTGGCGGTGTCTCTCGACATCGCCAACGCGTTCAACACCATGCCCTGGGCCTGCATCGAAGAAGCACTGCGGTACCACGAGGTGCCGCCCTATCTCCGGCGCCTGGTGCACGCGTACTTGTCTGACAGGTATGTGGTGTATCCGGGCGCCGACGGGTGGCACCGCAGGGCGGTGTCGTGCGGTGTTCCGCAGGACTCGGTTCTCGGCCCGCTCCTGTGGAACATCGGTTACGTCTGGGTGCTCCGTGGTACCAACCTTCGGGGCGTCGCTGTCGTCTGCTACGCGGATGACACGTTGGTGACAGCGACGGCCAGGACCTTCAGGTCAGCCCTGCTCGCCTCGTTCGGTACCGGACTGGTGGTGAGCAGGATTCGGCGACTGGGCCTCACCGTTGCCCTGAACAAGACCGAGGCTGTGTGTTTTCACGGACCTCGGTGTGGGCCTCCGCCAGAGGCCCATATAACAGTGGATGGGGTGCGGATTCCTGTCGGCTCGAGTATGAAGTACCTCGGTCTTATTCTCGACAGCCGATGGGATTTCCGCACGCACTTTGAGACGTTGTCGCCGAAGCTGGTGAAAGCGGCGGGCGCGCTTGCATCCCTTGCCGTAACCTATATGCTGGAGTCGTGCGGTCCATGGCCCTCTACGGGTGTCCCGTCTGGGCCGGGTCCCTGGGAGCTCGCTGCGTTCGCCTACTGCATCGTCCGCAGCGCATGGTGGCTGTTGAAAATATGGACGCCTGTAATAAATAAATAGCAACTAGTCGAATGAGCAAGTGTTGCTATGCACACTTGCCCCTCTCTGTTCTGTAGTACTCACTGTCAGTCACGTTGTAATTATATTTCCTTAAATAAATAGTTTCGTACATATAAGCGCGCCTGTTATTATTCCAACAGTGAAATAAATAAATAAAATAAAGGTTTTTTTTTTTTTAATTCTGCACCCCCTATCTTAGATGACAGGGGACCTTTTGCACCTGTTCATATATAAATCTGTTGTTACTTTTATACTCGGGCTATATTCACGTATACCACACATTTACTTCAATTTTGTTCATTATATCTATTGTTGTCTTACATATTATCTTATCTTTTACGTTTATACATGTACATATTTATATTTATCTTTTTCATCCATTTATTCTATATTCATATAATATCATATTATATATAACTAGTATATTACATTCTTATGATTTTCCATTATTTCTTTTTCTGATCGTTACTTTATTGTTTCTTAATAACATATGTACTATGCCACTATTTCGGGTTCTTTGGTAAATGGAGCAATTGCTTTGGATGCGTGGGACGATCGCCAGTGCAACCTTAGCCTTACACATTGTGAGTGGTGGGTCATGTACCTACCCAGTCATTCATGCGTTTGGCTTGTGATTTGTTACGGCGATGATCCTTGTTTTCCTCCCTATCCGTGTCTTCGGGGTGAAATGTCTCGGCAGAGAATTTTGTCGATTTTATTCAACGACATCTGTCGGCCACATAGGTAAATATTACTGCGGAGGCGCACAGCAAACACGTAATTACATTGCGACGCGTTGCGACCTCTGGCGAATTACTGCCAAAATTGTTCGGCTTATTGAATAACAATGGCGCGGCCCGAGCGCCGACCGCCCGCGTCGGCTGCATGTTACGCATTGGTGTGACATGGTTGTGTAGTTTGCAACAGATCACGCAAAATTGTACCTTAAACTTATAATGATTTAAGGTTCAATTTCCGGTAAAAAAGCAGGAGGCATGCTGCGGCTCTTCAGCATTTTGTGTGTTTATGTGTGTATTTGTGTAGATATCACTGCATTTGTAAGTGTTGTATTAACATTTTGACAGTATACGAGTATTAGCTGGTTCACGCATTTAGTTTTTAATGTTTTAAATTACAAAATGTACATAAATATTAATAGTATTATTATGTTGTAATGGAAATTAATAAGCGTGAGGGACGTACATGTTTAGATTGTCAATTTCGGAAATAACGTTACTGTTTAGATTTTAGGAAGTGCTCGACTACTAATAATACAACTAATAAAAGCGCGGCTAACGTACTTGTTAACATTGTATCTAGATCATTAATTTTTCTTTATTAATCTTATATTTACGTGCGGTTTAAAAATATACTTTTTTAATTTTCTCATGATGACATTGCAACTTTTGTATATTGGAAATATTAAAATATAATTGACGACCGCAATACGTAGATGCCATCATACGAAACGCAATCGTTTGGTTTGGTGAGTGAGATTGTCGGAGGAATAATTTGCTGGCGGTTGGATATTCGCAAACGTCCGGATATAAGGATACACGTACATATTATGTAAATGTGTCGCGTTTCGGGCTAATTCTCTGAAGCATCTCACGATAAGTTGATCTACTCAATCCGGACTGCACTATGTTTACTATCAAGTATCAGTCGCATTGTCTTCCCTATGTAGGCCCAGTAGGTATAAACACACTTATTTCGCGTATTGAGCTTCGGCTTCCCTTTTTAAAAAAAACACCCTTCGCCACTGTTAGGTTCTATACATTGTTCTGTTTTCTGTTCAACTTTTCCTTTATTCTCTGTATTTACCGATTGTATTTTGTTTAGGTTGTTTTCATCTATTAATTTTTCAAATTTTGATCCGAATTTTGTCCTATTTTCTTTTTCTGTTCTGTATAAACGCGTGGTTCTGTTGATATTAATTCCATGACTCTTGACATGGTCGTTGCTAGTCTGGTCCTCTGCCGCCTTCCGGTCGTTATCGGGGCATGACATTTTTAGGTTCCAGATATTAGGGACCGCCTCAGCAATACGCCACGGCCGATCGCGCCAACGCGTCCCACTTTTATCGGATAGGGCACTCGTGGCTAAACGCGTTGTGCTTGACATCTGCGAGCTTTCCCTTCTGGCAGTTGCAACAGGTGGGTGGATGGCTGCCAACCAGTTAGGGCACTCTGCTCTTAAGTGAGAGCCCCCGCAGTGGCTGCAGACGTCCAGAGTACTTCGACAGAAGCGACGACCGTGACCATAGCCCAAGCGTCGGGAGCATTGAACTAGGCGTGATTGGTCGGTGACTCTGATTCTCTGAACGTCTACATGCACTGCGCCGGCTTTTGTAAAGAGTCCCCAAACTTGTGGTGATACTTTGGCAACTATGTGTGACGTGTACGGGTTCCGTGTCCTCCTTCTATATTTTATCTCGATCCTGTCCTCGTCTTTCCCGATCTCTTCCATTAAGTGTCTATTTTGCGTTCTTTTAGCCTTTATTATTTCCTCATCCGAGTGACAATTCAGCACATCCTTCAAGATGATAAGTGGGTCTTTGTTTGCTACCTCTTCCACATTCAGTTTATCCCCTGCCTTTTAGATTTTTCTTTTACCTTTATTAACTCCTGTTTATCCTGGAATCCCATTATGACTTTCCTTTCCTTTGCTTTCCTGATTTTGTCTATTCTATATCCTTCCTCTGTCGCGTTTACTATTTTCCTTATCTTTTCCACCACTTCATCACCTGTTTCTAGTTCGTCCGTTGATGTCACCATGATTGAGTGTAGTGCCGTAGCCACACTCGAAGGTTTCCCCCTTTGTGGGCCGGCTGCTACACTTGCATAAGTATTAAGATTTTTCCTTTCCTCCAAGTCGTTTTTTAACAGTACACTAATATTTTCAATTTCTTTCTGGTTTTCCTTCAAGAGTTTCGTATTTTCTTCTAGCTTTTTTATTATCTCCTCATGTCCCTCTCCTATCTTTTTAATTTGTTCTATCGTTTCTCCTGCCTCCGCATCTTCATTCATCAATACGTTGTTCACTTGTAAGTTTCCTTTGAATTTCTTTCCCATTATAAAGTTTCCCTTCTTCTGCCTCTTCTACTAAATTGTAAAGTCGTTCTGTGGCATTTATCACCTCTGTCTTAATTTCCGTCTTTAGGTTTCGGCTATTATTTATTTGCAATCGCGTTTTCATGAGGCAGGCTTTAGCCTCCGCCGTTCTACTTGTGTATGCTGATTGCTTAGTTGGTGAATTTTCGGTTGTGGGCGCGTCCAGATTTGTGACTGTCTTTTTTGGAACTGTAATTTTGGGCCTCTGTTTTATTTGTCCGACCGCCTTAGAGTCCTCTACATGGTCTATTTTGGATTCTATACTTCTGCGGGCTTGTGCAACGGTGGCCCGATTTAACTCTGGTGGTGTTACTGTTGGCGATCGAGAGACCATTTTGTTAGCATCCTTGGCTGGCGTGCGAAATCCACAACCGAACATTTTAAACAGGGATACTACTTAATTAGGGGAAAGAGGGAGCTGATTATAGAATCATAATATTGACAAGCTCCCTCTTTCTCCTAAGTGTAAAGAGCTTGGCGTTAAGGTGGTGTCAATTTGATATATTTTATTTAAAAAATAAAATAACATTTTCCGTCTTAAGTGTGTCAAATTAATTATCTACGGGCCAAGGCTCCGAAAAATATATGTCACAAAGTAAGATAGGATTTTTTCCTAGCAAGTGTAAATTGCTTGCTAGGAGTCGGTTTTGTCAAGTATATTAAGTTTAAGGGTGTTAGTAACTTGTGCGTGTTATTTATACGCGGATATATCAAGTAGTAGTCAGAGATATATTTTAAGTTTGATAAATGAAGTAATTTTGTTTTTCCAGGAATATGTATGAAAGTGTTCCCAAGTCGATATGCCTGATGACGCTGCCTGGTGGGCGGGCAGGGCAAATTTTGCAGTTTTAATGCGTCTAGACCCAGCATGCGTGGTATCCACGTGTCGGGCTCAACGGGACGCGTGTACTGGTGCAAAAAACGGGAACGACCGGGATCAAAAATTTTCGAGGGGGGGCCAAAAACAGATATTCTGTATGAAATTAATTGAAATTTAGTAATTTACTAACAAAGCAACGATAGGAACGTCGCGCCCTCTGTGTGCCACCGAGCGGTAGTACACAGATTGTACGAAAATCTAATATTACAGACCAAATTTATAAAAATTAAAAAAAACCAAAATGTGGGTATGTTATTTTCGGAAATTATGTTATTTAAATCAAAACTAATCTGAAACAAACGAAAACACCGCGCCCTCTATGCGCTCGCACAAGAAACCACACCACAATAAGAAAAAATGCAAAAACTTGATATCAACATCCGGTTAGGTTAGGTTTTTTTTATTTTTTTTCATTAATAATTATAATCAACACTCCCCTGAAACTTAACAGGGTCTTTTTTTGCACTTTATTTCTTGGACAAGTCATCCATCTGATATTATATTGAGTTCCTTACATTTTTTTATTTTTCGGTGTTATTCACATAATGATGTATTTTTTGGTTTTTTCTTCATATTCTTTTATGCGATATTTTTTTTTTGTCATAATATCAGTTACAATGTTCGTGACTTGTCCTTCGCCCTTTACATTAATTTTACAAGATAACTTAAAAATAACATAATAGAGTTGATTACAAGTTGGATAAAAATTTGGTTTAGATTAGTTTATATTATATTAATTGGATTACATTAAAATGAAAAATATATTTAATCCACTAATTTATATCATATTAGTGTGATTTTTTCCAGGTCAGTTTCACTTTCACACTTAAAATTCCCATTTTGCCGTGCTCCCATTTTCCCGGCATACTGTTTTTGTGACCTTTTTACAGAATATAATGAAGGCTTGTCTTGTGTCCTGGTTTGCCAGCAAACCCGGTAATGCTGACAGATTTAGGTCGCAGTCGGACTCACACTCCAGCCGGTATCGCAGCGCGCAGAAACGTGGGCAGTCCAGGAGGACATGGGCCACATCCTCCACAACTCCGGGCCCACAAGTACACCAAGGTGTGTCGCGAAGCCCGAATGTGTGGAGGTATCCCCCAAATCCCCCGTGCCCCGTCAGCGTTTGCGTCATGAGGGCCGATTGCTGAGTTTTCTTCGCGTATTCGTGTGCGGAGGCCGCATCAGGAAGGAAGTTTGCCAGGTGTTTACTGTTTATGAGTGCTGCGTACTCTTGGCTCCACTTTACGACGCTCTCTCTCCTGATTGCACCCTTCGCACACGATACCGATATTTGGTCGTAGTCGGGGGCCGTCTTCCTGCCTAGCGCCGCCTTCTTAGCTAGCACATCGGCACGTTCGTTCCCGACCGTGTCGACGTGGGCTCGGAGCCAGTACAGGCGCACATCCACACCCACGGCAGCCAATTCTCGTATGGTTCGCTGTATCCTGAAAGCGACGGAGTTGGTGGTGTTCACTTGTTTTAGTAGGTCCAAAGAAGACCTGCTATCACTAAGGATGTTTATTATAGTTTGCTCATTTAGTTCCCAGCCCAACTCCGTCGCCTTCAGGAGGGCGAACATTTCGGCCTGGAACACGGTGCAGAAAGATTCCAGTTTGAAGGACTTTGTCCTGACCTCTACACCGCCCTTCCAGACCGAAAGCGCAGCTCCTACTTTTCCTTCGATTTCGCTGCCGTCGGTGTAGATGCACGCTCCAGACGCCCCCAACTCGGTCACTTCGGCTCCCGCGCATCTATCCATGCTGGTGTATGAGACCGGCCGCCACTCAGCGGGGTGCGGCATATCGGCAGGCGGCACCCTAACCTCCATACACCTAACGGGAAATTCAGCGAGAGACCCACCATGCTTCGCCTCGCGCAGGGCTATGATTTCGCGGACTCGGTAGTCTATCGGCAGCAGACCCGCGACAGCAATGGAGGCCACATGAGAGACCGTCCGGTATGCTCGTATTATTTTTTTTGCGAACCTACCTTGGGTTGCCCTCATGAGCTTTTCCACGTGTCGCAACTCTACCGCCGATCCCCAGGCGCTCGCCGCGTACAGCATTATGGGTTCAATGACTGCTCTGTAGATTGTGCGGACAATCTCCGGGTTCAGACCCCACGTGACCTTTGCCGTGCGTTCAAGCTTTTTAAATATTTCCGCGGCTTTCCGGCATGTCTCCTTCACGTGGGGTCCAAAGCCCAGGCGGTCGTCCAGCACAACCCCGAGCAGCGTGAACCCTTTGGCCATCTCAATCTGGTGCCCGGCCATGTGCACGACCGGAGCCCTTATCCATCATGGCGTTGGTTTTTTCCGCCGAAAATTTAAGTTTGTTTTTGAGACCCCAGTCGTGCACATGGGCGAGCACCCGTTTGGCGGTTTCCTGGACCTTCTCGACATCTTTGTCAGATATGGCCAGGACTATGTCATCGGTGAACGCTTGGCAGTAGACCCCGAGTCCCCAGACCTCCCTTATCAGGGGGTCCAGCACGAGGTTCCACATAGTGGGACCCGCTATTGAGCCTTGCACGCAACCTCTTGTGGTGGGTTTTTCGTAGACCGCCCCCGCGTACAGGATCTCCACTGTCCTGTCTCGCAGGTAGGAGCGTACCAAACCATACAAATTTCGCGGGCATCCCCTCCCAACCATGCCCAGCTTTATGGCTGGCCACCAGGCGTTATCGAAGGCGCCCTCTATGTCTAGGGATATTACGACTGTAATTTTCTTGTTCTTGTTTTCCTTTTTTAAGTGAGCCACAAGATCATAGAGGGCGTCCTCGGTCCCGCGCTAAGGGGCATAAAACCATATTGCATATGGTGCATGGTTGGCAGGAGATGCCAGCGGAGCTTGCCCACCAGCATCTTTTCCAATATTTTACCCAGGATTGATAGTAATCCTATCGGCCTGTAGGAGCGTGGGTGGGCAGCGTCCTTTTTGTTTGGCTTGGGTAAGACGCAGACAGCGGCACGTTTCCATGGAGCGGGAAAGTACGATAGACGGAGTGCTGCGTTTGCGAGGGCTAGAAAGCAGCCCTCGTCGGCACCGATTGCCTTTGCGCATACGTCCGCTGGGAGATGGTCCGGTCCCGGGGCTTTCTTTGGAAAGAAAGTGGACGCCACCCAAGCCAGCTCGGCTGCCGTGAAGCTTGGGTTGTCTGGTCCTCATCGTTCCAGAACGTCCCTCGCCTCGACCGACGATCTGACCGCCGTATGTTCCGGGGTGTCATTTTGCGGATCGTCGTCCGGAAACAGTTGTTCCGCCAGCAGACGAGCCGACTCGGACGGCCTACATGTCTAGCCATCTCCAGCTCGCAAAAGGCAATCGGGTTTGCGTCGCTCTGTTGTACGCAGGACTCGGTAGACTCCGTCCCACATGCTCTCCCGCTCCGTGGTCGTGCAGAATTCCTTCCAGCTGGCGGTTTGGGCGGCCGTGGCCGCCAGTTTGTAATTCTGCAATGCCATCAGGTATTGTTGGACTACGTGTTGTTTACGTCTCGGGGCCGCGCACTGGATCCGTCTCCTCTTGGTATTTACGTCTTTTTTTGGCTTGTAGCTCTGCGTTCCACCAAGGGGGATCCGGCCGAGAACGCGGCGCCGAGAGCAGCGGCAATGTAGAGTCGCAGGCCGCCGTCACCACCGCTGTGTAGGCCGCCGCTGCGTCCTCAATACTCAATACTCAATATCTTTATTGCACACCACATGTTATAAAGATGTTATAATTTTATAAAAAGGTACAATGTGGACCCTGTTGGGCACGGCAACAATTTAGGAGAGAGGAGGAAGCCATAATGTTCATTTTATTTATAGATACCTAGATATATTGGAATATTGTATTCTTAAAATTTATAATAAGTGTACATATTTGTATTTAATATGCACTTATGGTAGCATAATTACTTTAATGATATTTTTTCAGAAATGTTATTTGTTAAATATTTCTGTTTAGTTGTTATATAATTATGTTATAAATAATTAGTATAATATAAAATATTTAGTATAATATATTTTAATCCGTCTTTATTTATTAAAATTAGCTGTTTATTTTTCGTTTAGATATTCTGATATTGTGTAGTAGGTTTTTGTAAGTAATAATTGTTTTAGTTGTTTATTAAAAGATGTTTCATTCCTTGCGTTTTTTATGTAGTCTGGCAGTTTATTATATATTTTAATAGACATAACAAGTGGGCTAGAAGAATGCATAGTAAGTCTTGAAGTTGGTAGGTTCAATCTATTTTTATGTCTAAGTGGGTATTTAGTTTGTACATCGGATCTTTTGGTATAAAAATCTGGGTGTTTGCGGACAAATTTACATATTTCTAGTATGTATATACTGGGCAAGGTTAAAATTTTAAGTTCTTGAAAATGCGGTTTGCAAGAGTCGGTCTGTTGTATGTTTACTAATATTCTAATTAGTTTCTTCTGTAGTGTAAAAAGGGTTGGTGTATCTGTGCTATTTCCCCATAGAATAATACCATAACTGAGCCATGAGTACGCATAGGCGTAATAGGTGGTTAAAGCTGTTTGTGTATTTGTGGATTTCTTTATTTCTCGAAGAGCATATGAAAATTTGGATATTTTTGCTCTAATTTTTTTTTATATGAGGTTTCCAATTGATGTGTGTATCTATTGTTATTCCTAGCAGGCTAAATTCATCTACTATTTCTAGTTTTGTACCATTATAGTCGAAATTTATGTTTAATGATGGTTTTTGGTGGGGATGGAATGTCATAAGTTTTGTTTTTGAGAAATTTATTTCAAGGTTATGGTTATTCATCCAGTTAACTGTTTTATTTAATATGGAATGTAAGGTTTGATTAAGGTTTGTTATATTTTGGCATGGAACGAGTAGGGATATGTCGTCAGCGAACAAAACGCATGGTCCTTCTATTGTTTTGGGTAGGTCATTTATATAGATTAAAAATAAGAGACAGCCTATGACGCTTCCCTGTGGTATTGATGCATTTATAATTTTATTGTCTGATCTAATGTTCTCTATAGTTTTTTTACTTTTGTTGAAAAATTCTAATTCAACTATTTGCTCTCTATCTTTTAAATATGATTTTAGCCACTCGTGAGCTTTTCCGCGGATTCCTATTTCGTAGAGTTTATTTAACAGAATTTGGAATTGTACTTTATCATAAGCCTTGGTCATGTCTAACAATATACCGATTGCATATTTTTTATTATCAATTAAATTTAATGCTTCTTGAATAAATTTATAAACTGCTAGGGTAGTGGATCGACTTTTTCTGAAACCATTTTGGCATTCGTTAAATATTTGGTATTTTTCGCAAAAGTAATATATTCGAACACACATGGCTTTTTCGAAAATCTTTGAAGCTGTGGGTAGAAGCGCTATGGGGCGATAATTATTTACGTCTGTTTTATCATTTTTCTTATGAATAGGTTTTATTAAAGCTTTTTTTAATTGGTCGGGGAATATTCCTTCTTCAAATGATTGATTAATTAATTGACAAAACGGAGGAGTTAGTTCATCGACACACTGCTTTAACAGAGTTGGTGGAAATTCATCTATACCATGACTTTTTTTATTTTTTAGTTTTTTTATAATTATGCTTACTTCTTTATGGTCTACCGGACTAAGGAACATTGAATTTTCAGTGTATTGTAATGTGGAGCACCTTCCGGGTGAATTGGTAGATGGACTAGACGTTTCTTCGCCCATAGATGCAAAGTATTTGTTAAAATGGTCCGCAATTAGTTTTGGTTCAGATACAAGTTGGTTATTACGCCCCCCCGCGTCTGGAGGGCGTCCATGAACTCCACGTTGAGGTTGCGTGATCTCAGCTCTTCCGACAGGGTGTTTTGGAAGGCTTCCCAATCGGCGTTTTTCGTGCGGTACTTTCGGGTTCTGGATCGCGGAGGAGCAGGCAGTGTCCGCGCTGAGAGGCGAGTGACGAGCGTTTTATGTTGTGCTGACGTTATTGAGGGGTCAATGAGCCAGTCCGTGACGCGCGGGAGCATAGCCGAGCCACATGCAGTCACGTCTACATGACTGCAGCACGCTCGGCCCTGCCTCCACGCCTCAAAGGTCGGCTAATCTCCCTCATTTAAGATTGTTAGACCATGGCGGTCGAAACAGTCCGCCAGCAATTCGCCACGCTCGTCATCGCGATCACTCCCCCACCACTGGTTCCACGCATTGAAGTCACCTCCGACCACTAACCGCCCGGACGTCCACGTGTTTGTTAAATGTTAACTTGTGGTCGATGGTCAGTCCCAGGATTTTGATGTCTGTTTTCAGAGCAATTGCCACACCACCCATGCTCAGGATTGGGGAGTCAATTTTTTAGTTTTCTTGTGACCACCATGGCGTTTGTTTTTTGCGGTGCAAATTTTAATTTGTTTTTGTCTCCCCAGTCCTGAACATGGGCAAGTGCGGCATTTGCCTGCTTTTGGATGTCCCCGGTATCCTCCCCATCGAATACCAAAACGATATCATCGGCGAAGGCCTGGCAGTAGTCACCCCTTCTGTCAATGTGTATTTTTTTAACTGTATTTTTATCTATTATGTTTTCTATTTTTATTTGTTTAATCTTTTGTTTAAAAATTTCCCAATTAACTTTTTTGGTATTGTATTTCCTAGTAGTTCTTTTTATCTCAATTTTTTGCGTTTTATTTATATTTGTAATTTTGAATATTATGGCGTTGTGATCAGAACTCACCATGGCGTCATCGACCTTCCAGTCATCCACCAGGTTCAGGATATCGTCTGTGCAAACGGTTATGTCTATATGACTGTTATATATTTTCCCGCCTCGAATGGTGTTAAAAGTTGGGACTGTTCCGTCGTTGAGTACCTGCAAGCCGTGTTCTATTAGCCATGATGAGGCTTCTTCCCCCCTGCTGTCAACCCTCGCACTGCCCCACCACGCGCTCTTTGCATTCGCATCGCCCCCCATGAGGATTCTATTGGGTCCCAGTTTTCCAACTATCTCCCCCAACTGTTCCAGGTAGGGCCCTATGGGCTTATCCGGTTCCAGGTAGAATGAGACCACTGTCACTTGCCGTGCCCTGATTTTAGTTAGGTTAGGTTAAGTTTTTTTTTATCGCTCCCCCTATCCAGGACAAGGGACTTTTTTATTATTCATTTATTTGAATCTTATTTTCTATTATTTTATACTGAACATGTGTTACATTTAAGCTATTTCGTAATTTACTTTATACTATATCTATCGGGTTGGGTTGGGTTTTTTTTTTGGGCTTTTAGCCCTCTCCTTCCCCTAACTTTCGTCAGAGACATTTTGTACCGTCTTGAGTGTGTATACTTACACCTATCTATCTACGCTCCTTCTTTGGGAGTTCTATAGTGTACCTAACTCCTTCGTAGGGAGATGCTACTTATGGCCTAGCTTAAGCTTATTTTTAAGGGTATCTTTATTTTTATTGATAATTTCTTACATTTATCTTATTTATACTGTTTACAACTTAACCTAAACTTAATTTATTACATTTTTACTTAGTATCTAAAATAATATAAACTTATTTTATATATTCTAGACTACCTTATTACTACTTATTTCTATTTATTATACTAATGGCTAATTTCTTACAATATCTTATAAACTTAGGCCTACATTCATTGTCACTAATTATTCTACTAATATTTTCTTTACTTATTTCTATTTCCATTTCTTGTTCTAAATTAAAGCGATCGAGTATAAATACCGGACATTCCACAATCGCGTGAATAATCGACTCGCCCGCCGCAGGGTCACAGATGCATGCCGGGCTCTCCTTGCACTTGAATCGGTTCAAGTACTCGGAGAACCCGCCATGCCCCGTGAACACCTGCGTCGTGATCGAGTCGATTGCGATTTTTCTCACCAGGCTGTGGGCCCCCACAGCGTCGGGGAAGAAGAGTTTTGTGGTAGACGCGTTTTCCCCCATCACGTAGCGCCCGTTCCATTCGTCAACTGACTCCTTGCGGATTTGTCTTTTGACGAATGAAACGGGACATCTATCGTAGTGGGGCCGCGTCTTCAGCTTCAGTGCAGCATCCTTCGCGAGCTTGTCCGCACGCTCGTTTCCCTGCAATCCTGCGTGAGCTTTGAGCCAGAATAATTGTATTATTCTGCCTCGTTCTTTGGCTAACTGTAAATTTTGATTTATTTCAAACGCCAGGGGATGCAGGGAAGCACCGTTTGATACGGTTTCTAAGGCCGCCCTCGAGTCACTCAGGATGCTGCACTGCGCCTTTCCACTTTTCACTGCTTCTTCCACGGCCCTGCGGAGGGCCAACAGCTCCGCTTGGTAGACGGTGCAGAAGTTTTCCAGTCTCAGCTTGATGGCTTTAATTTCTGCGGCTTCCTCCCAAATTGAGATGGCCGCCCCAACCTTTCCCTGGATTTTACTGCCATCAGTAAAAAGGCTGAGTCCGGTGTTAGTTATCTGGTTAACTTCTGCAGCGTCCACCACGCACCGATAGTGCACCGCCCGCCTCTGCGTAGGATGCGCCAGCTTCTCAAAGGCCACAGGACATTCCACCTCCCGGTCACCTACTACTCGCAGGGAATGGCCCCTTTTGACTTCGTACAGGGAAGCATTTTCTCTGGCACGAATGTCTAGGGGCAGTATCCCTGCGAGCAATAGGGCCGAGTTCAGCGAAACTGTCCTGTAGGCCTTTGTGAGCTTTTGCGCAAAGCCCCTTTGCACCACAGCGAGCTGCTTTTGTATCCCTAGCTTTTTTGCAGCTGGAGCCCAGACACTGGCTGCGTATAAAATTACTGGCTCGACTACGGCCACATACAATAATTTTATTAGCTCTGGCCCCAAGCCCCACTGAGTCCTTGCCGCCCGGGATAGCCGGTGGTAGAAGGCGAGCGCCTTTGCGCACACTTCGGTAATATGGGCGTTATAAGTGAGTCCGTTGTCGATCGTGACTCCCAGCAGTTTGATCTGCTTTTCCAGGCCAATGTCCACCCCTCCCATGTGGAGGATTGGGGAATCATACTTCAATTTTCGCGTTAGCAACATCGCATTAGTTTTGTGCGGAGCAAATTTTAACTTTTTTCTGATTCCTCAATCCCACACATAGGCGAGGGTTTCGTTGGCCTGGCGCTGGATTTTACCCATTTCGTGTCCATCGAACGCGAGCACCACGTCGTCCGCGAATGCTTGGCAGTAACATCCTCTCCCGTCTAGTCCGGATAGCAGTGGGTCGACGAGCAGATTCCAGAAGGTTGGTCCTCCAATGGAGCCCTGGACGCACTCTTTGGAGGTCCATCGCTCCACTTCCTCCTCCGCGTATCTTACCTTCACCTTCCTGCTCTCGAGGTAACTATCTATCACCCTCCGGATGTTGACTGGACATTTTTCCTCCGACAGTCTGACTCTAATTGCTGGCCACCAGGCGCTATCGAAGGCTCCCTCTATGTCCAATGAGATAAGAACTACTATTTTTTGCTCTCAATATTATTTCTAACTAGCGGCCCGGCCCAGCTTCGCCCGGGTGCTTAGATGTTTAGACTCCACTCCCCACCAGAAATATCTTATTCCCGTTCAAACTTTTGTATTCCTGAACTCAACCTAAGTACCTACTATCCCTTTTCCTATCGTATCCCATCCCATCTCATCTGGCTCCTTTTCTTTGTGTTACATCCCGTCCCATTATTTCCCATCGTATGCAATCCGGATCCGACCGGTCTCATCGCGTTCATCCCACTTTATCCCATTTCATCCCTTAATGCCTAAATAGACATGTTGTAAATTTTTTGGAATTGCTTTTATTTTGTAGATAGGCCTTATATAAACACAAAAAATAAAAATACGCAAACACAAATACTTTGCAAAATTCCTGTTAAAACTTTCCGCTCAGCCAAAATTCTGACTACGAAATTGATTTTTTGAAGTATAGTAAACTACTTATTTTTCAAATGTAAACAATCCAATAGTCATAACGTTTTTCCCTTCTTGGTGATTTCTGTTGTTTAATTCCTACCTGAAACAGCGTTAAGAATGTTCGTCAAAACAAACCCCTTTTCGTCGCTTTAGGCTAATAAAGAATACTATGCATTACCTGTTGACTGCCTCGGTGGCGTAGTGGTACTACGGTACGATTGCAAAGCTGAGGTCTCGGGTTCGAATCCCCGGGTCGGGCAAAGTGATATTGGATTTTTCTATTCATTATCAGCCCGGAGTCAGGAATTTGTGCCCGATATGGCGATAGGCTCGCCCCCTATCACATCGTGGGACGGAATATATAAGGCGAAACGTGGGTGTTCTGGTAGCACCTCTGCCTACCCCTTCTGGGAGAAAGCCATTATTTTTTGTTTGTAATAAGGAGCTGAAATATATATTTTTATAGAAATAGCTTCAGCTGTTTCGATTTTGCATATAAAATTCCAACCCTTATTTTAATCCCTTTAGGGTTAATTTATATATTTTTGTTTTTAAATGAGTAACTAAAGTGCCAAGTTTAACGTCTTAACTTTAACGGTTTAGATTTTTCCATAAAATGAAAATGAAAATGTATTGTATTGTATTGTATTGTATCAGCCCATATACGACCCACTGCAGGGCACGGGCCTACTCTACAATCGAGAGAATCGATTGAGAGTGGTTAGGCCATATAGTCCACCACGCTGGCCTAGTGCGGGTTGGCGGACTTACATACCGTAGAAATTCTTTAAAATCGCTACGGTATGCAGGTTTCCTCACGATGTTTTCCTTCACCGTTAAAGTGCGTGGTGATTGATTATCAATACACACATAACTCCGAAAAGTCAGAGGTGTGCCCTGGGATTTGAACCCGCGACCACCGTGAACGTGTAGGCAGCCGAGTCTGGTCTGTTACCAACAGGCCACCACGCACTTCAGTCCTCCACCAGGTCGAGAAGGTCCTCTGTGCACGCCGTCACGTCGATGTGGCTCGTGAGGAGTCGTCCTCCTCTAACCGTCTCGAACGTTGGTGACATGCCGTCGTTGAGCACCTGCAGTCCCCTTTCTTCCAGCATCCCTGCCATTTCTTCCCCTCTAGAATTAGTACCCGCACTGCCCCACCACACGCTTTTGGCGTTGGTGTCACCCCTTGTGAGGATTCCACGGGATCCCAGTTTTACATCTATGTTCCTCAGTTGCTCCAGGTATGGCCCTATGGGTTTGTCGGGTTCAAAGTAGAACGAGACGACCGCTATTTCGCGGTCGCCAGTGAGGATCTTCACCACAGTGATGTTGGTTGTGGTGAGGGACGGACATTGGGTCACGGTCAAGTCGTGATTGAACACTGCAATGGCTGACTTGACCGCAGCCCCCTGCCCGTTATCTCCCTGGAAGATCCTCACTCCCCGGTGGTCCCTCATTCTACCTTGACCCCCCACATATGGCTCCTGGATTAGCGCGAAGTCGACCTTCCGCTTCTTGGCCTCCAGAAGAAACTCTAGCGTTGCCAGTTGTTTCCTCTGGAGGTTGGCTCGCGCCACGGATGTCGACCCCGCGCCCGCTGGGGAATGAGGCTGATCTGGGTTCCTGGGATCCACCTTAGCAATATGCTACAGCGGATCTCACCAGGATATCCCATTTCCTCCTCACAGGACACTCCGGGCTAAAAGCGTTGTGCTCGGTTCCGCCCAACTTGGCTTTCGCGCAATTGCAGCACGACGGGGGCACCCTCGCCAGCCAGTCGGCACACTCCGACCTGTAGTGAGCACCCCCGCAGTGACTGCACGCGTCCACCTGTTCCCGGCAGAATCGTTTGCCATGCCCAAATCCAAGCAGCGCGAGCACTGAATCAGTGGGGACTGATCCTCAACTCGAACTTTCTGCAAGTCAATATGAACGGACCCCGCCTGCGTGAGTCGGTTCCACACGGCTGGCGGTACTTGTACCGCGACGTGAGACGCGTGCGGGTTTCTCGCCCTTCTCCTGAATTTAATTTTCAGGCATGCGCCATCCCCGCACACGTCTCCTAGCAGAGCCTTATTTTGGACGAGCAGTGCCCGCACGATGTCTTCGTCCTTATTGTACGCTAGGACGTCTTTTAGTAGGACCATTGGGTCTTTATTTTGGACGTCCTCCATCCTTAGCCCTTTTCCCGCTGTCCTAATTCTTTCCTTTATCTTACCCATTTCTTCCTTCGACCTACACCCAACAATAACTTTCCTATCCTTTGCCTTTCTAATTCGATCGATCTGCATGCCCTCCTCCTTGGCATTGAGGGTCGATCGTATACGTATTTTATTGAGTACTTCGTCCCCGGATGCTTCCTCATCTGCAGCTGTAATTACGATGGAATGCATCGCGGTCGGTGTTTGCGTTTGTTCCCCTTTTCTAGAGGCCGTCACTACCGAGGCATAGCTTTGCCATTGTTTGGCCTGTTCTCTGTATGTCTCGATCTCGTCTTTTAGCTTACTCATCTCTACTCTGTTCTTTTCTAGTATGTCTATATGTTCGTCCATCTTTTTAATTAGTAACTCATGATTTGTCCATTCCTTTTCCGTGTTTTCCGGTTTTTTAGCTGGGTCAGGGCTTTGAGTCAGGTCTTTTATTTCCTTCCTTTGCTCCTTTTTCCTATCCCCTTCGCTGTCTACGACTATCCTGTATAAGTTTTTTGTAGCCTCCAGTACGTCATTTTTTATTTCGGTCTTGATATTCCGACTGTTATTAATTTGCAGTTTTATTTTGATTAAGAGCGCCTTTGCTTCTGCAACTCTACTTTTACCCCCGGTGTTCCCGGGCGGCGAGGCTGTCAATGCTACACTCTTGGTAAGCCCCTTCGGGTCCGAAGGGAGACCCCTGTGCTTGGGTTTCGCAGGCCCAGCAGAGCCGGATACCTCCTGCTTCTCCATCTGGGACTCCAGGCTCTGCCGCGCCTGCGCGACCTTCGTCCCCGTGATCTCCCTCGGGCTCTGGGTCTTTTCCGGGGATCTACTTTCTGCTCTGGCATCTTTCGCGGGTGTGCGAAAGCCGAACATTATGCTATGGGGCCAGAGATAATGTTAGGGGAATGCGTCGAATCGTTTAAAACTTTTCCCACAAGTGTATAGGGCTTGTAGGAAGTAACTATTTACTAATATGTTAGTGAGTGTAAGGGCTCACTAACTGTCAAAACCTTATTGTAATAATACCTTTTGTTTTCCAGGTAATAAGCAGATCGCTGTGTGCGCCGGGGTATTATCCCAGTATTACCCAGGTAAGTATATCAGTAAAAATTATATACAATAGCTTACAATCTAACACAGATATATTATAGAGATTTAGACTGAGTTGACCAGTTTTAGGATTTAGGGTATGAAAGCGGAGATAGAATTCGGGATTTCTGACTGGGCGGGATTGTAGCCATCACCGAGTCGGTTCCAATGATACCAAACTCGGTGGGTCTACGTTGGATAAGTAAGGAGATAGGGTTAGGGAGGGTGAGGTAAAAATTTGGGTGGAGGCAGGAAAAAGAAAGGGGGGGAGGTCTCGTGGGGCGGCTATTGGGACCTTATAAATTATTTTTGGGGATGGGGGGTTGTGGGGGGTATTTTAGGGATTCTGGCGGGGCAGGATTGTAG